>CAVLJG010000007.1:39482750-40082750 GCA_963669975.1 Acanthoscelides obtectus
TTTGTCCCCTTTGTCCCCTTTGTCCCCTTTGTCCCTTTGTCCCCTTTGTTTTGTGTCCCCTTTGTCCCTTTGTCCCCTTTGTCCCCTTTGTCCCCTTTGTCCCCTTTGTCATTTGTCCCCTTTGTCCCTTTGTCCCCTTTGTCCCTTTGTCCCTTTGTCCCCTTTGTCCCCTTTGTCCCCTTTGTCCCCTTTGTCCCCTTTGTCCCTTTGTCCCCTTTGTCCCCTTTTGTCCCCTTTGTCCCCTTTGTCCCCTTTGTCCCCTTTGTCCCTTTTGTCCCTTTGTCCCCTTTGTCCCCTTTGTCCCCTTTGTCCCCTTGTCCCTTTGTCCCCTTTGTCCCTTTGTCCCCTTTGTCCCCTTTGTCCCCGTGTCCCCTTTGTCCCTTTGTCCCCTTTGTCCCTTTGTCCCCTTGTCCCCTTTGTCCCCTTTGTCCCCTTTGTCCCTTTGTCCCTTTGTCCCCTTTGTCCCCTTTGTCCCCTTTGTCCCCTTTGTCCCTTTGTCCCCTTTGTCCCTTTGTCCCCTTTGTCCCCTTTGTCCCCTTTGTCCCTTTGTCCCCTTTGTCCCTTTGTCCCCTTTGTCCCTTTGTCCCCTTTGTCCCCTTTGTCCCCTTTGTCCCCTTTGTCCCTTTGTCCCCTTTGTCCCCTTTGTCCCCTTTGTCCCCTTTGTCCCCTTTGTCCCCTTTGTCCCCTTTGTCCCCTTTGTCCCCTTTGTCCCCTTTGTCCCCTTTGTCCCCTGTCCCCTTTGTCCCCTTTGTCCCCTTTGTCCCCTTTGTCCCCTTTGTCCCCTTTGTCCCCTTTGTCCCCTTTGTCCCCTTTGTCCCCTTTGTCCCCTTTGTCCCCTTTGTCCCCTTGTCCCTTTTCCCCTTTGTCCCCTTTGTCCCCTTTGTCCCCTTTGTCCCCTTTGTCCCCTTTGTCCCCTTTGTCCCCTTTGTCCCCTTTGTCCCCTTTGTCCCTTTGTCCCCTTTGTCCCCTTGTCCCCTTTGTCCCCTTTTCCCTTTGTCCCCTTTGTCCCTTGTCCCCTTTGTCCCCTTTGTGCCCTTTGTCCCCTTTGTCCCCTTTGTCCCCTTTGTCCCTTTGTCCCCTTTGTCCCTTTGTCCCCTTTGTCCCCTTTGTCCCCTTTGTGCCCTTTCTCCCCTTTGTCCCTTCGTCCCCTTTGTCCCCTTTGTCCCCTTTGTCCCCTTTGTCCCCTTTGTCCCCTTTGTCCCTTTTGTCCCCTTTGTCCCCTTTGTCCCCTTTGTCCCCTTTGTCCCCTTTGTCCCCTTTGTCCCCTTTGTCCCCTTTGTCCCCTTTGTCCCCTTTGTCCCCTTTGTCCCCTTTGTCCCCTTTGTCCCCTTTGTCCCCTTTGTCCCCTTTGTCCCCTTTGTCCCCTTTGTCCCCCGGTTGGCCCCTGGGTCTGCGTGTCGTGCTCCTGCTCCGCCGGCCGGCCGGCCCGCGCGTTCGATCTCGCCTTCGCCCTGGCTGTTGTGTGTTTGTTTTCGGCAGCAGCGGTGGCCGCCGTCTAGCCTCTTCGGTCTCCTGCTCAGTCGCCGTGCGCTGTGCGGGTTCGAGTCCCGTCCCAGGAGAATTTTTCTCTTGGCTATGGATTTTGTGATTGTCCGTAGGTGGTAGATGGTCTCTGACTGTCGAGCGCGGAGGTACCACCCGGCGGTTCTCGTAGGCGGAGCCAGAATGTGTGCATGTTGCATGCACACGTGTTCCCGCGCCAGAGTCCGTGTGGCGTCCCTCCTTTTCCCATGTATCCCCCTATAGCCCCACGGTACCCAATGGGTGCCTAGGCCTTAGGCCTTCGTGGTAGTTGGAGTATAAAAAAAAAAAAAACTTCCAAGGTGGTGAGTTTTTAATCCAAAATATAGCAAGTCCACGGGGAAAATGTACGAGACAGTTCATCAGTTCAGTTTGTCGGCCAGTTTGTGGAGCGAGTTCGTGATACTGGATCATTAGGGGACAAAACAACCCAATCCAACAAGCTTTGCATCTGAACCTTGGTACGAAGGCATTTTTTTCCTTGCCGGGAGCCGTACGATCAGTTCTCAGTGACACTGTAGCCTCTTGGGATTATTGTACCCTGCTCCTAGAATGTACAGTGCCCAATCCTGCAGTCAAGTGTTTTGAACTAGTTGGTCCGGTTTCCCACCCAGTCTTCTAGACACGCTCTGTTCTAGTTTTGGTTTCCCAAAGAATTGAGTTTTCGTGATCCAGCGCTTCGCACTCACATAAGACATGTACGGCAGATTCTGTTCCTTATCCGCATTGTCTGGAGCTGAGACCTTCATCATGCAGCCCTATTTTACGCAGGTATTCTTTCTGGCAATTCTATCCTGTTAGAAGTCCTGTAACTATACGGAATTGGTTTCTACTCATTCAGAGTAGTTTCGCAACCATATTTAGATACGGCCCAAGATAAATTCTTTCCCATGCCTGTGCATCCAGTCACTAAGTTCCAATACTCCTTGCGCTGATTGCTTACCCCACTCGTCGAGATGGTTCCTTATTGTGTTTGGAATTGCATATTACTATAGGACAGGTTTAGCTTCCTAGTGGGATTGCATCTATTCCCTGCTCAGATTCTGGCCCGTCTGTATACTAGGTAATTTCCCATTGCATTCTGTGCGTTTGGTGTTCCGTTCGACCTCCTATTCTGGCCTCGACGTTCCTTTTGAATGCAAATCTGGGAACTATGTGGTCTTCCCTCACGTCAAGTGTATATTCCCGTTGGCTGAAACTGTAGAGTAGAATCGCAATCTCGCCTCCCCTGATATTACATATTGTTGTATGGGTGAAAGGTCCAGCATTATCTCAAGTGCTGCAGTTGGAGCGGTCTCCATTGCTCCTGTTATTGTCAGCAAGCAAGTCTCTGTACCTTGCTCGATTCTGCAATGTCTGAGTGTTGTAACATCTTTGGTATCTATATCAGGGATGAGGTTATCACGGTCTTACCACCAGTATGTATGTCCAGTGCATCATGGAAGGGCTTGATCCCCGTTGTTGGCCATGAGAGCGTCTAGTCGATATCGGTCTACTTTAATGCGTTTGATCTGCGGGTTCTAGGTCAGTTATGAGTCCAACATTACCCCCACGTACTTGACTTCCTCCGACAGTTGTAACTGTTCTCCCAGAAGGCATAGCGGTCTTAGACCCTCTAATCTCTTCCTTCTCGGCTGACGTCCATGTTGTGACCGCATTTAGAGCCCTTTGTATTTAGTCTCTGACTGTGGTGTTCAATTTGCTTTGCGATATGACAACTAGGTCTCTTCCAAGATAGTGGTGAATACCAATCTCCATCTTAGCATATCATCTAACCGCCCGCATGTTGTTTCTTCGAGGCCAGTTCTCCTCGTTGCTCTGGAAATTGAATTCAGGAACGTGTTTTTAAAGCGTTGTATGTCTAGGAAAGTGCAGAGTAGCACTTTCTTGGTTTCTGACGCATAGCCTGCTGTGTGTATCTGCGTAGCCCTATTTCTGTCGATTTTCCTGCTATATAGGCATACTGGTCCGAATACAGAGGGCTGTTTGTCAGAGCATTATCTCCTATCTGAAAGATGTCAAACTTACAGATCTGCGTGATTTTGCATCTCTATGTCCTTTTTTCCCAGGTTTAGGTACAAACACCACTCTGATGAGTCTCCACAAGCTAGCCCTGGGAAATGTTGCACAGCAGGCGTGTTAGAAGGTTCGTACCCTCCTGAAGTAATTCTGGATAAATATTATCTACTCCCGGGGACTTGTACGACTCACCGCCCATTTGTTTTTGCTTTCAAAATCAACTACAGATCTTGCAACCTGCCAGTCAGTACGAAGGCTTACAAAGCTCAATTGGTCCAAAAACTTAATCTCTTTGTCCATCCCATGCGTTTTCGGTTCGCTTGTCCGAAAATATTTTTACTCAAAAATCATCTGTTCAGATTAAGCCAATTTTTACCTCGGAGGTTATGTCGTCACGAATAACTGTTCGGTGCTGTAATTGGTCCGGCGGCATCTTTGGGCCACTTTTGTTCGGAAATGAACGTGTCATGCTCAACAGCTTTTCATTTCCAAAAGATGAAAAAAACAGCATGGACGATATTTCATTAGAACAAAAGCAATGCAACAGTTGAGCTTTTGGTCTCCGCTTTCGAAGACAGAAATTCTGATATTTGAACTTTTTGGACTATACTTGTTGTTGAGAATTAAGACTTTACACCGATCGTTACAATATTAAAGAAAAATTATTTATTAATTCACCTTTTTCAGCCGAATCAAATTTCAAATTTTACAAAGCGTGTATCGTCTGCGTATCGTCTAACCTGCTTCATGAAAGGTAGTGTTCCGCCTGTTTTCGCAGTTGTTTCTTATTCCCCCCGAGTCTTCCATTCGCCTCTTATGAATTTCTTCCACGATTGCCGTAAGTGTAACGAGCACCGACACATCCCGCTTCAAATTTCCCGCGCTTCGTACTGCAGTTTGCTGCAAAGCGCCTCCGCGTTCTGCTAACGACGTTTGCGAGTGACGGTCTGACGGTCCTCAACAAGAATTTAATTTGTCTGGAGGTGCCTTGGATGTGTTTGTATTCGCTCCTCTAACGGCCGCCGATCAGGTATTCGTGCTGAGCAAGCGTTTGTCTTGTATAGATAACGAGTCTGATGAAGCTCTCAATACAATGCCAGCAGGGGAGATATTCGCTCCAAGCTGAGTAGCTTGAGGTTCTTTCAAACAATCGATTTCTGACAGTCTCGAACAGTCATTTAAAGAGAACTGACAGAAAGTTGAGCTTACAATAACGTAACACGTCACATCATATATCATCAAGGCCCGTATCGTTAGTCATCCCTACAATTTTAGGGCGCCTTTATGGCCTCCTTGATTGTCATAGTTTCCTACTTTTCCGTGTCAGAACTCTCTTTTGAGGTTATGTCACAAACATCTATACGTATATGCATCAAATTGTGCTTGCTTTTGAGTTATATCATGTTTTATCAGCCTGAAATTTCCTACAATTTAAAAGAAAACATATCTTCACAATAGGAGAGCGCTGATGCTGACACGGGACAAGTGTAATCTAGAAATGTTTGAAGGAGAGAAAGCGGTATGACAATCAAGGAGGCCATAAACGCGCCCTACAATTGTGGGGACGACTGACGATACGGGCCTAAGTCTTCGTGTGTTCTGGCCGTTAAATACAGGGTCCGTCAGAAAGCACGCTTGTTTTTTAAATGGGTAGTACAGTCAAAATGAGTATCGGAAAAATATTTTGTTATATAAAAATACTCGGAAATATATGCCAATTTTTTGAGTAAAACAAAATTAACGTTCTCCTCAAAAAAATAAAGGCCAATAATCATCGTTGGGCCTACTGCACACCAAACTGTAACTTTCGGGGTATGCAGGGGGTGCTCATGCAACTGTTGGGGGTTCACTGAAGATCAATATCGACAATTTTATTTATTGACGTATCCATGTAAATGAAAATGTGCTTCATGACTCATGAACACTCATGTCATTGTTATCCAACTGTTCAATCATGAGGTGTGCAAAATTAACATTTTGTGCATAGTCCCCTGGCAACAGCTGTTGACAAACTGTTGTGTTAAATGCTTCCATCCATATCAAAGTCGTGTTACGGTCTGGTACTGTCCCACGACGTGGAACACGAAAGTGAACGCGAAACTCACGTTGGGTTCGAACGACAGGCTCGCCATTTTGAAAGTACCGACATACAGTGAACACACGATGCTCAACGTTCCAAACTATCTTGCTAACTGAAACAGCACTTCTCCCACTATCCAACACGCCCTTCCCCACCGACACGGGACCAGCCCACGCGATGCAGTACCCATTCGAATAATATGAGTTCTGTCTGATGGACCCTGTATAACCACACGTGTATTTAGTCTAGAGCTTTTCAATACCCAAACATCACCGTACATAGATCATACGTACAATTTACAGAGACCTAAATTAAGCGGCTTATGTACAAATATTAGAATATCTCTTATGGATGTACCTTTGATAGTAGAAAATCCGAATTGAAAGTCACCTTTACCCATGTGTTTGATAAAAGTATGTTATACCATATTTAGTTCTATAAAAAATATATCTCGAGTGAATTGGCTAAAAAAATTCTCGGAAGCTTATGATTAGGTGGCAACTTTCCATTCGCACCAAAATTTTACTCTTAAAAAAACCTGCCAACTATCATTCTGTACCCGAGAGGTAAAAAATCGTAAATCCAAAGAACGAAATTTCGAGTAATAACACAAGCGAAAATTTCAACACTTGCCTTATCGGACATGTTGCATCTTCAAAATTAAAAATACACCAATGTTAACACCAATAAGGTGGTGCTTCAGAGAATAGTGTATTTTAGTTGCTATTTTAATTTTGAGGAAATGTTACTATAATACCTCAAAATTGGGTTAAAATGGAGTTACGACTGTTTACCTCTGAGCTACTGCATTTAATCCCTATATTATCTTAGTCGCAACGAAAAGTTGCACCGAAAATTAAGAAACTCTAGTTATGAATCCGTTATAGAAGAGAAGTAGAGCTTCTCCGTAATCCTTGCGTCCGTAAGGTTTTATCAATGATAGTTTAACGTATGTACATTTTTTTTATGTAAATATGGGTAAATTTATTGGGAATAATATTTTCTAAAGTTTTTCCTTTGTGAAAGTTTTCCCTTCAGGAAAAACTTTCTCCAGGAAAGAGGGGTATGTTACGGGTTTAATTTGAAATCATACTCTTACCTCAGGATTCAAGATTTGTTAGCTGAAAATTGTACACTGTGAGCGGTTACCAAGACTAGATTCAGAATCTTAAGTCCTAGGTGCTATCGTGGTCCGTGGGACCAGCCCTAAACATTGTCCAAACCTTGTAGGAACTGCCGTGACCCTGCAATAATCGTAAACACTAAACAAGGGTAGACATATTTCTAGCTTAACTACCTGAAGATTTTCTCTATGGCTTATACGTAACTCTCCAGGCCCCTTCATCTGAGAATTATTTACGTCTTCGTTTCTTTCCTTACATTTTGACAAGTGTTCGGTCCTTTCAGTCCGGGAACAGTCCGCTGTTGTTCCATTGCTCCATTGCCCCTCTCGAACTTTGTGTTGCGTGTTCAAGTTGAAGAAACTTCACTTTTTGGTCGTAGCTCTGTTGAGAAGCACGCATTTTGCGGATCTGTACGCCAAATAAAGTCTAAGCGTTCTTCCTTTTTATGTCTCATATAATCCTACGGGGATGTGGGAGACGGGAGTCTTCGATGCTTTTACGGCGTTCTACCACACTTTTAGGCCACACTCCAACAGAGGCCGCTCCTTTTTTCATCTTCTTCCAACTTTTCGTCTTCTTCACCTTACGTTTTCTCCACCAAACTACTGCTGATACCTTCAGATGAAGCCCTCACGACTTTTCCACGGCCTGCCCTGTAACGAGAGTTCCAAGCAGCCCCTGAGGAAGGGAGCTGATTCAGCTGTTGCCAATGTCCACAGACGCCATGTGCTGAAACCCCGTCGAGCTGCATCTATATACTTAAGCAGCTAATTTCACTTGATATGAATTATTTATCCTAACTTCACAGCTGGTGTGATCCTGAGGTATGCATACCCCCGGAAACTTGGTAAGTCACTAATGTTCGTTTTCATTTGTTGTTAGGTGATCGATTAACCATTGCAAATTGAAATTTTGAGCTTACTGTAATCATTTTGATTACCTGAAAATCCTGTCATAGCACCCTTCAGGTAGTTTGTTGCAAGCCTTGTCATAGCACCCTTCAGGTAGTTTGTTGCAAACTTTGCAATAGCACCCTTCAGGTGATTTATTAAAAATAGTTAAATAGATTTTGGGCAAGCTCTTGAAATTGGCAATCTTTTCATTTCCCCCAGCGCCCTAATCCTCAACAACCACTTCGAACCCGAGAAGTAACATTCATCGTGCAGGGAAGTGCATCTACAACCACCCCCCTGGCACGAGGGTAACATGTTGTTGGTTTTGTAGCCAGATTTTCATTAATGCGTATAAAAACAATATTATCATATAGCTCATTTCGTTAAAACTACCGTTTTCTCCCCATCTATACCATTTTATCACTCCATCACACGTACAACGAGTTGCCAGGCTCATGTGTTTTTATTTTTTCAATAAACGTCAACGCCACCTAAGTGATAAAGTACCGCTGGTCCAATAAAAGTACACCGATGGCAAGTGGAAATTGTTGCCGATATAATTCAACCGGCTGTTTACGTATTTATTTCCTGGACGGACATTCGGATGGGTTCCAACACGCCTGCGCCTCCATTTTTATTGGTCCGTCAGTCCGGTGGCAGTCAGTTGTTTAAAAAGCGCACTAGATATCGCAGTTTCACGTCCGCATCTGCTTTATATCGGACGTGAGTTGTCGGAGTCATCCATTAGAAACAGATGGACCTATAGGAAGTATATGGTCTGCTCAGTGAGACGAAACTATCCAGAATTTCCGGTATTACTTAGATTCACAAAAGTCAAAATTTTATTGGTTGGGCAACATTCGGACGGGTTCCAAAACGCCCGCGGCTCGATTCTGATTGGTTTTCAGTCCGATGACAGTCGGTTGTTGAAAAAGCCCACTTGATATTGCAGCACCACTTCCTTATTTACCTTATATAGAGAGTGAGCTGTCAAACCTATCAATAAGAAGCAGTATAACACCTATACAAAATAATTCATTTTCTAAATTTGTTAGATTCACAATGGTTAGGAATTGATTGTTAAAAATAAGCGAACAATTTAGTGAAAAGATAGACCCATTACTGACGAGAGTAAAATAGGTAAAATAATTTGTAAAATGTATGAGGCGCGTCACTATCTCTGCGAATAATTGCTGTGTGTTTTTTGATTATGCAATGAATTTACTTTTCAAACAACCACATAATTTTTCAAAACGACGAAATTTCAACTGTCATCCGAAAATTATATGGGAACTTAGTAGAAAAAAAAGTGAAACCAAATAGGTTGCCTTACCAGTCCCCACACATTGGTATCTATACTAACCTATATGTACATTTTTTCCATGAATTACTGTTGAGACAATTGAATTTTGCAAACCTCTTTAAGCTCAAATTGATCAAATCGTCGCCAGTAGCACGAAGTGGCGTATCTCAAAAAATACGAAAGTTGAGTTAAGTCGTATTACTTCAACATCACGAAGTGGCATTAGTCAGCTTCTAATACCATTTAGAAAGAAAATATTAGGCTTATCTTACTTTAATAAGAAATCAAACTTCACGAGGGAGCCAAGTCACGTCAATTTGTGAAACTATAAAATATACAAGCGTATGCCTTATACAGGGTGGCCAAACACGTGACGTCATAAAAAAAAAATTAGATTCCCCACATCGAGAGGAACCCAAATCACCCCCATATATATGGTCCGATTTTGTTTAGTTTAGGAGTTATGATTTTTTTTCGGATTTTTCGAGAATTTTTGAGTTCTGTGTTTATTTTTACCATAACTTCGTTAATAATTGTGATAAATGCCTGCTTTTTTCACGATTATGTAGCTAAGACCTAAGGCTTAACTATCATATAATCATTCAAGTCATGTAACTAATACTACTTTTTAATTTTTTTCAAAATCTTCGAACATAACAAAAAAGTAAAAAAGTGCAACAACTTTGAACGTTTATAAAAAATTGAAAAAACATGTTCTTACTATTCGTAAGTATCTTAAAAACTTCCTTACGGTATCAGCTATTTACCGTAAAAATTTCATCAACCTAGCTTTACTACATGCTACCGTAATTGTGGCTCAAAGAGAACCGAACCCAAAATTGGATAACCCTCTGCTCAATAGAAATTGTTAGTTTCGGAAAAAAAATTTGCAAAAACCACAAAAACACGTTTGATTTTTACTGAACAGCAGATTATTATTCATTTATGTTATTTACAAGAGGTTTTCAAAATGTCTGCCTCTAACAGAAATGCACAGTGTACACCTACGTATGAAATTTTGTTTTAAATCTCTAAATGCTTGTGTGTTGTTTTTCAACACATGTGTCGCTTCTTGAATTTTGTTCCTCAATGAATTTTCATTTGCACATTCTTGGGCGAATGTTAGGTCTTTAAAATATCCCCAAACAAAAAAATCAATGGGGTTGAGGTCAGGGGAGCGTGGAGGCCATCGTATCGGTCCGTTTCGTCCGATCCATCTGTCTGGGAACCTTTCGTTTAAGTAGTTTCGCACGATCGTTGCATTGTGGCATGGTGCACCATCATTCTGGAACACCATGTTCCGTCTGGCTTCCAGGCTTGAATCTTCCAGCAATAATGGTAGGCTATTTTCAAGGAAGCTTTTGTAGGCTACCGAATCCAACCTTGACGGCAGTTCAAATGGACCGATAAATTCCATATTGAATATTCCTGACCACATGTTCACACTAAAACGGTGTTGAAATGTCGACGGCCTTGACTGGTGGGGGTTTTCAACAGCCCAAGTATGTAAATTATGGATATTGAATATCCCTGTTCTTTCAAAACGTGACTCGTCAGTCCATAAATTTTTATCAAAAAAATCGGGATCCTCTCGTTGTCTTCGCAGCATTGTCTCGCAGAAATCCACTCTTAACTGGTAATCTGAAGGCATCAACGCTTGAACTCTTTGAACATGATAGGCATGATAACCTTCTTCATGAAGAATATTTTGTATCGATGTTCGTGGTATTCTAAGGTTTTGTGCCATAGATCTCGTACTCGTTGAGGGATTCCCCTATCCATAATTTACATACTTGGGCTGTTGAAAACCCCCACCAGTCAAGGCCGTCGACATTTCAACACCGTTTTAGTGTGAACATGTGGTCAGGAATATTCAATATGGAATTTATCGGTCCATTTGAACTGCCGTCAAGGTTGCGAAACTACTTAAACGAAAGGTTCCCAGACAGATGGATCGGACGAAACGGACCGATACGATGGCCTCCACGCTCCCCTGACCTCAACCCCATTGATTTTTTTGTTTGGGGATATTTTAAAGACATAACATTCGCCCAAGAATGTGCAAATGAAAATTCATTGAGGAACAAAATTCAAGAAGCGACACATGTGTTGAAAAACAACACACAAGCATTTAGAGATTTAAAACAAAATTTCATACGTAGGTGTACACTGTGCATTTCTGTTAGAGGCAGACATTTTGAAAACCTCTTGTAAATAACATAAATGAATAATAATCTGCTGTTCAGTAAAAATCAAACGTTTTTTTGTGGTTTTTGCAAATTTTTTTTCCGAAACTAACAATTTCTATTGAGCAGAGGGTTATCCAATTTTGGGTTCGGTTCTCTTTGAGCCACAATTACGGTAGCATGTAGTAAAGCTAGGTTGATGAAATTTTTACGGTAAATAGCTGATACCGTAAGGAAGTTTTTAAGATACTTACGAATAGTAAGAACATGTTTTTTCAATTTTTTATAAACGTTCAAAGTTGTTGCACTTTTTTACTTTTTTGTTATGTTCGAAGATTTTGAAAAAAATTAAAAAGTAGTATTAGTTACATGACTTGAATGATTATATGATAGTTAAGCCTTAGGTCTTAGCTACATAATCGTGAAAAAAGCAGGCATTTATCACAATTATTAACGAAGTTATGGTAAAAATAAACACAGAACTCAAAAATTCTCGAAAAATCCGAAAAAAAATCATAACTCCTAAACTAAACAAAATCGGACCATATATATAGGGGTGATTTGGGTTCCTCTCGATGTGGGGAATCTAATTTTTTTTTTATGACGTCACGTGTTTGGCCACCCTGTATAAGTTACGCCAGCTGTGAAATTGTATTTTTAATTTTATCAGTTCTAAAATGTATATAATATATAAATATAATATAGTACGCACTATGACGTATTTATCTTTCACCTATACCTTCATCACGAATAAAACTTTTTTGGAATAAAAAAAAACTTAAGGTAAAAGATATTCTCCTCGAAGTTCTGGGTGCAGAGCCAAGCAAAATTACTACGAAAAAATATATGGATTTGAAGTCGCTGTGTGAAGGAGGCATACCGATAGTTTATTTACAAGAATACCAAAGATTCTATTTAAATCTTCCTCATGGGTAAAAGATAAAATACTAATTAATATTTTGATCATCTTTAACAGCTATTATTATATCATTATTATTTGAGTGAGTCTTTTGTTTGTGCTGCCATATTTAACTTTTATAGGGAGTTAGATACTGCGGATACTTATTTCGCCATAATATTCACTGCTCCCAATTTGTCTCGTAATGATTTTTTTTAATCTCATGTGTTTTTATTTTTCATCATTTTAATATAACACGGACGTAACTAAGTCTTCATTCTATGAATTACGACCCTTCAATTTCACAAATACACCCACAAATTCAATTATGTAGCAATAATACCTTTTACCAAAATATTTAAAACGCTCTCCTGTAAAATTGGAACAAATGAGAGACGCCACTTCGTGTTATGGACGACAAAATGCGGCACAGAGACATTCTAGCTACCCAGAAATTCTAAGCGTTGCTTGCAATATAATAATAATAAATGGCCTTTATTTTACCTGGCGGGTTACATCAGCACAAGCTGTTTTTCAGAACCAACCAGGGCTAAAAAAAAATTCAAGTACATGCAAATACAAAAAAAATACACAGAAGATAATAAGAAAACGTAAAGCAGAAAAAAATTTTTTTTTACAGAATTGTAGCCTATGCATGGTATAATGACCAAAAGACCAAAAGAGAAACGTGCATCAACAGAGTACGTAGCAGAATCAAAAACCATGCTTAGAAGTAACTTTAAATAAAGATAATATTAGGTATATGGCGGAAGATATAAAAATTAAAAGTAAACAGTAACAAGTTCGTAAACAAATCACAAACAAATCAAAAGTGACAAGTGAGAAAACATGCACAAATAAACAAATATAAAAATAAAATTACATAAAAATACATGCTACATGACATCAATGATAAAGAGCCTAACTTTTCTTTTAAAGCTGGACACATATAGAGTTTTCAAAGCTTGAGGTACTTTATTGTAGAAATCGGGCGCCACGTATGAAAAGCTGTTTCTGAATTGGATTGTTCGATGCCGAGGCAAGTCAAGAGTACGTATATCCCACAAAACGCAGGTTCGCTGAGTGATGATCACATCTCATGGTAAGCTTGTCCTTCAGGCATTTTATTTATCAAAGTACCTACTGTGTACCAATGATAATAGATGCAGTATCCACCTTTGTCGCATAGTAAGCCTTGAATATTTTTAATATGATCAGATACCCTCTCCCGCCTTTGAATACCTAAGCTGAATCTTATGCAGCTGTTTTGCACTTTTTGAAGTCTGTATACCTCGCTCTGTATTAGACATGGACCATATTCAACTTTGCTTAGGATAAGGGAGTCACACAGCTTAACCTTGGTGTGCTTTTACAAGACATTTTTATAGCTATAAATTGACTTCAATGTAGCATAGGAACCCTGAACAGCTTTGGTGACATGATCACGGAAGCACAGGTTCTCATCAAATGTGATGCCCAAGTTGCGAACCGATGTCTTGTGGCAAAGTTCATCACCTCCAATACACAGCTTTATTAATTCACTATTGAATTTGCTGAATTTAGATTTAATAGTTATGATAGCCGACCTTTTAGGGTTAATATATAAGCCATGTTTGTTATACTACACACACATATACTATTTAAATCCTCAGACTGCATCTCATTCGCTTCAGTGTACATAGCAGGGTTGTAAGATAGATAAATCTGTGTATCATCGGCATTGGTATGTAATTTGCAGTATTTAGTGACTTGATCTAAGTCCGCTACATAAAGAGAAAACAGAATAGGTCCACGAATAGACCCCTGTGGTGCACCTTTGGAGATAGTACCCTCCTGTGATACCGATTTTTACCTGCTGAATGCGTTCATGACAATAACTGCGAAACCAATTAATCGAACTATCGGAGAAGCCAAGATAATGAAATTTTGCAAAAAGTAGTTCATGGATGAGGCAATAAAAGGCCTTACTTAGATCTATCATGACAGCAGTAGTAACTTTAGAATTATCTATTGCCCCTATGAAGTCGTCACAGACATCGAGCAGATTTGTTACGGTGCTGTGGTTTTTTCGAAACCCCGACTGCGAATACTTAATTATATGAGTAATCGCTTTAGAACAAAAAGGAAACACTAGAGCTAATATATTTATATTCAAACCATCTAGTCCAGCTGTCCGAGATTTTATTTTATTGAAAATCTGTAATACTTTATCGTCCGTGACCGGTTTTAACTGAAACAAGTTGTCTATAGATGGCAAAACATTGCTATTGTAGTGATGAATAATACTGGTATCGACACAATTATCTGGAATGCAATTTAGGAAATATTTGTTCGCTAAATCAGGTTGCAATGTCCATTCTAAAGTATCTTTAACAGGATTATGTACACCTAGTTGTTTGATGGTTCGCCACCAATTACGGGAACTTATACTTTCTTTAAGCTGCATTTCTATATAGGCTTTTTTTTCTTATGGAAGCTGTTACAAAATTTCGGAGTTGTTTATAATAAACCCATTTGACATTGATCAAATCTACCTCTTTTTATATTTCATATATGCATATGTGTAACTTAATATTTTGGGTGATCCAAGGAGCGTGGCTTTGTTACTTTTACTGTTTTGATGGGCGCGCATATGTCTAGCAAAATATTAATCAAATCATACAAGTAGCTTAGCTTGGATTCAAGATCTTCGAAGTTGATAACTCCTAACCAGTACATTGATGAAGTCACCTCATATGCAACCATAGAAGAATTTTCGAACAATCCATGTTTCTACTATGGCCCGAAACGACCAGAAGATAGAAAAATGTCGAATAACAAATTTTCGCATTTTTAGGTTTGACCACCATGAAGCTTTGTACTATGACAAAAAATAATCAGCAACTCCGAAAACATTTTGAAAATTAAGTTTGTGGATATTCTCAAATGTTCTCTTCTGACTTGTTCCTTTGCATTTATTAGGGAAGGTATCTAAGTTGTTCTATCATTGGCACAGTAGTAGCTTTCTGTCAGAATTGTATTACGAAGCTTGTTCACTTGAAACCCATCATTTAACTGACGTCTTGCAATATTAGTTGTGATTGTTAACGACACACTCATCAGTTCCTATCTTTTGTACTTGACTGCGATTTAAAGTATTGTGGCCTAAAATATAATCAGCGTGCGGTCATTAAATTTTTGTGTGCTGAAGGTTTGCAACCATTGCAAATCCATACGCGAATGCAAGCAGTATGGAAACATAACCAACTGTCTAGGAATGGTGTAAAAAATTTTTGAGTGGAAGAGAGGAGACGAATGATAAGCCGCGACCAGGTGCATTGAGTACTGCATCAACAAGTAGAAATGTGGCATGTGTGGAAGGCATGGTTAGAGAAAATCGTCGAATTTTAATTTCAGAAAATGTTAATGTACACTAATTTGGTTACAGAAAAGTTATGCGCAATGGGATCGTCGCCTTTTGTCAGAGGAGCAAAAAGCTTGCTAATGGGCTCCCCTTTGCATAACAACTCACGGAATGCAAGCAAACCTGTATAGTGAAACTTTGAACAATCTCCATCAAGCAATAAGACGAAAACGTCCAGCGAAGCTCTCACCTGGTGTCATTCTTCTCCTCGACAATGCTCGGCCTCATGTTGCCAGAGTAGTAAAAGACAATTTACAACGAGAGAAATGGATGATATAAGAGTATCCACCCTATGGTCTCGATTTATCGCCCTACTCTTTGGGCTTCTGAAAATGGGTATAATTTTTTTCTGGACCATAGATGGGTTTCAATTGAATAAGCCTCGTATAATTCGAATAGTGACGTCTGAGCTATGGCAATGAAGGACCTCGTAGCACGCTGAACTTATTTTGAAGGCACTTGTTCTAACATACAGAACATGTTTGATCAGTTCAACGCAGCTAATAGCGCTGAAATCGAGCTGTACCGCTGTGTCTGTCGCTGCTTCTGGCTGGAACGAGCGCGTCGACAGCACGGGTTATATTGGTACTCCATGTACGTGCACGTAAAATACACTACTCAGTGATTTATACTGTCTTTATACTCTTTGGCGAGTGGTGAAATTCTGTACTATTTATATTATCCGTATTGTTGTATTTTAATTAATAGACATAACTGTATTGTTGCATTGGCAACACTTCTTGTGCTAATTCTTGTAGACAAAAGAAAAGTATCGTCAACAACCCATACCCAAAGATAGAGATGTTAGGATAATGCGCCTAAGTACAGCAGCAAGCAAACAGCTAGGGACAAGAGTAGGAACCCTTCCTAACGAGTGCGGTAAATCCCGCCTCTCCGCAAGCCTTCCCAGATTAGCCGGGAAGGATCAGAAGACGAAGTTAATTGGCCGGTACTTACCGAGCTTATGAGGGACGCGATGTCATCCTGAACAGTCTGAAGAGTTATTCTTGTCAAGGGCGACTATAATCGTGATAATCCGAACACAGGCGTTGAGTAAGGTGTCTCTGAGTTCATGTTTTGACCAAAGGTTCTACTGAGAGTCGTTGTACGATTCTGACTAACCGAAGGGTCCCACGATGCTTTCAAAACCGATAAACCTGGCCAAAGGTCAATAAAAATCTACGTTTGACTTCAGACCCCATTCACAGTTATGGAGATGCATAATTCATCGTTTGATAACATCAGGTCTACTTAGTTGGGTCTGCACGAGACATCAATGCCTGTCGCATCAAAAGTCAAAATCAGGATAAGCTTTATCAAAAGGAGTATAATCGCTTTACAATAACCAGCTTTATTCTAATATGGATTGCGGATTGATTGACATGCAGGGTGTTCGCGAAGTTGTTACTTTCCTTTTCAGAGAGTTTAGATCAGACAATAATAAGCTTGTCTTTTTACATACCACGAGGGATGTCCTTTAAGTTTTGCATATAGAAACATAGTAGGCCGCGCGGATCAAACGTCAGTACTGAATCTTAACCTCAATCTTTAGTAAACTTAAATTCAAAGTTTCACAACAATACGTGCAGTGTTCTCACCACAGTGAATTTTTAAGAGTCACCAAGTCATTAGAAAAATGGAACTAACCGAGAACATTTTCGCGCCATAATTTATTACAACTTTCAGAGACAATTATCGCAACAAGAATGCCTTGCTGAGTTACTGTTACTGGTCTGTTTTCGGCAACGAAGCGCCACATCAGTCGACAATTTCCCGTTGGTATGGAGAATTCAAACCTGGACGGGTGAGGAGTCTTAGCGACGATCCCAGGGTGGGTGCACCAAAAATGGCAGTCACCCAGGAAAACGTCGATGCTGTGCGCAAACTCATCATTGAAGATAGACATGTGACATATCGCGAGATTGAGGCGTCCTTGAAGATCTCAAAGACCTCAACTCAAAAAATTTTACATGAACAATAAGGAGTAAGGAAATTAGTTTCTCGTTGGATACCCCACCTGTTGACTGAAGAGCAGAAAGCAGCCAGGGTTAATTCGTGTCAGAATACGCTTGACCGTTTCAATTCCGGCAAATCAAAAAATGTGTACATCATTGTTAGTGCTGATGAATCGTGGATTTACTGTTATAAACCAGAAAATAAGCGATAGTCGGCTGTTTGGTTGTTCCAAGGTGAAGAAAAGCCAACAAAAGTCATCCGTTCTCGAAGTGCTTCGAAAAAGATGGTCGCAACATTTGTGTCGTGAGCGGGTCATATTGCAAAAATTCCTCTTAATGAGCAAAGAACTGTTACTGCGGATTGGTATACCACCATTTGTTTGCCAAAAGTCATCACAGAGCTTCGAAAAATCAACCCCGAAAGAAGAATCATCCTCCACCAAGACAATGCAAGCTCGCACACAGCCCAAAAAACAAGGCAGTATATAACGGAAGAAAACGTGGAATTATTGGACCATCCTCCATATAGTTCCGATCTAAGTCCTAACGATTTCTTTACTTTCCCGAAAATTAAAAACAGACTGCGTGGTCAAAGGTTCCAGTCACCAGAAGAAGAAGTTGACGCATTCAAAAATGCCGTTTTGGATCTGCCAGCAAACGAGTGGAATAAGTGCTTCGAACATTGGTTCGAGCACATGCAGATGTGTATTAATCTTCGTTGAGAATACTTTGAAAAACAATAAAGTCATTTAAAACTGCCTACCGTGTTATTTCATTTCCATATGCAAAATTTAAAAGACATCCCTCGTATATGGTATTGATAGACTCTATCGGGTCCTCTTTGGTGGAGGAATATGGTATCTCAGTCATGAAACTATAGGGAACCAGTAAATCTTCTACGGGATATAGTAAGTATAATAGTGGCCATTGCGAAAACTATATCAAATTGAGTTACTTTAGTCTTCCATGCAAAAAATCGCGGAAACCCGAACGTTTGAAGTAGTAGCTGGATGAAAAGAGCGAACTAAAGTGAATTCAAGAACCAAAATTTCTGGCGAATGCAAAGACGCTAAGTGGAGTTCTGAACCCTTAAATGCAGGGAAGTTTGGTTCATAAATAGTTTTATTTTTTACTACCATAGGTGACGAATTCGTTTAACACAACAAAAAGGTTCAAACAAGGCATCCTCTTCTGAACTTTATGCATTGGGATCTGTCGCATCAGTTTGTTTCTCTCATGCCTGTGAAATAAAAAAGTTTAACAGAGAATTCAACTAACACAGTCCTCGGGTTTAGCTAAGACGACAATGGTGTGTTTGCTTTTCATTCGTTCATCTCCAAGTCTGGACCTGACACAGACCTGTATCGTACTGATGACGGCTAATCAGCCCGACACAGAGCTGTCTACGGTTGGTCGTGGAACCATTAGTCTTAAACAAAAGGTAAAATCTAAGAATCGGAATAAAGAGAAAAGTTGAAAGTAAATAAGATAAAGGAAGTCCATTTTTCCTTAGATGTGACTCGTGAAATAAAATATAAGTGTGACTATACTGATGATCTCACGATAGTGAAATCAAAGGAAAATTATCAGAGAATGAGACCGCAAAATAATATGCTTCAGGAACTACCTTTACTGTACACAAGCTTGCTTCCAGTAGATGTTAGCAAATTAAATGGTTTATTAGGCCTACGTAAATCAAAAGTAAACAGTCTTCCCAAGGTAGTGGAGGTAAATATGGCCCACCTAATATATTATGTACTTTTTTACTCTTAGGTGGTGAGCATGGGGGATTATTTTATCATAGACAGCAACTATAACGTTTATTAACACAAAATATTTTTTTATAAGATTTACATAAGAATTCACTGTAAACAAAAAACCCACAAGCAGGTCAAAACCAAGACTCCTTACTGTTCCCTTTGGCTTGTACGGGCGGCTTCTCTATTGCTTTCGCATCACGTGTCTTTTTAGACGTGAACATTTTTTTGGTTACCCTTTAAGCCTTGTAATTCAACGCCTTTCTGCGGATAGTCGTTACTTTCTCCTTTTGATCTACTTGAATTGGTAACAATTTCGTAAATGATTTCTCATTTGTGGGCTCACCCACTGAATTGGCAGTGGTTAATGGGCCAGCGGTCAATGTACCAGTCGTTGAAGAGCCAACGGCTGATGTGCTGACTTTAGACATGGTGACCCGTTTAGGCATCCCGGTACTTCTGAATCTTCTCGCCAGAAGTGTTAGAGGTAGGTCGTCGTCTTCTGAAAAAGAACTTTGGTCGTCAGCAAGTTCCTCATTGCGGTTCATCTCGTTATCTTGTTGTAGCCTATTTGTTACCGTTGATGGAGCATATGCAGCTTCGGGGATTGCAGGGGTCATGCACTTCGGCCAAACTCTTGAGAAAATTATATTAAAGAGGCTTTTGTTGAAGATTCTCTTGGGATAAAGATCCCAATATTTTAACAGTTCTTGATCCCAATACGCCTCAAAAGATCGATACACCGCCTTATCCAAGTGTGCAGTTCGTGTGTCGTGTTCGAAGGTAGGCATAAAGGTGTTATCCCTAGACTTTCTGCAGATTCCGCGATCGTATAATCCGAATGATAGGAGGCGCCATCAAAAACTAAGAGAGATTCACTATTCGATGGCTTAAATTTTGAAAAATGCTGTAAGAAATCTTTGAAAATTTCAGTATTCATTCTTCCTTTGGATGCCATTTTCATCAGCGCACCATGTGGCAAATTGTCCAGAAATTCCTCCTTAAAACGTTTACCTTAAATATTATCATCGGTGGAATCGAATTTCCGGCAGCATTACAACAGCCCACAATTGTAACATTCTGCGCATGTTCTGGCGCCACCATATGAACACGTTTTTGTCCTTTTTGGGCCAATACGTTTTGTTGGTGATGAATGGTAAGCCGGCCCTTTTCGTCCATGTCGAATATATTTTGCGGTTTGTCAAAGATGTCCAGTTCTCTGAAAGTACTCCGTAATTTAGAGAAGTAGTCTTCAACAATAGTTATTTAGTTTCTGTGCTCGTGCTGCATTCATCAATTGCGATTTTTGTTTGGTCAAATCAGGGTTCTATTGAAGAAACAGTTTCAGCCAGTCTTTGCCAACAGTTTGTTTTTCAACATTGAACATATATGATATTCCATTTAATTCGCAGAACCGATACATCTAATGTCGCACTAGGTGTGGGGTTAACGGTAGACCAATATCACAATATGGTTTGATTCTGTTTACGAAATCTGTTTCTTGTTCATCGGTCTTCCTAACCGTTTTACTTGAAGGCCTTCCCTCATGTACCTTCTTAAAGTCCTTCTGGGGATTAAGAAATTAGATGAAGCATTTCTCTAGGTTTCTCCTGCCCTGACAGCTGCGACTGCAGCTTCTAATTGTTACTGCGTCCATCGTTTTCTTAAATTTCTCTTAACATACTTTACCATTGTAGCCTAAAACAATGTTTTAATTACAAAATGTATGATTTTTGCAATCTAGCCCGATTCTAGTGGGTAAAATGGCCTACCATATTATTTGGGCCATATGACCCACCAGAAATCGGGCCATATTCGCCGACACATGTTTGAGCGAAATAACCGCCACAAGTTATGATAACCTCTAAACATGCATTAACGAAATATCATGCAAAAGTAGCTTAAAACATCTAGTTAAAAGGTGTTTTGAAGAACATGTTCACCCAATTTTCTTTGGCCTCAAATTTCTCATAGACACACGCTGAGGTTATATTAACTTCAACACAAACGTTGTTGAAAATGATAGCGGCTGCCGTTTTCATAGGTTATGGTGCATATGCGCGCTGTTGCTAAAATTTAGTTGTACGTACCTGTATGTTTATTGCCGTGTTGCCAGACTTACTCAATTTTTCTAAACTTCGAAAATATGTCACATGGGCCATATTATCCGCTGGGCCATATTTACCTTTTTTTTATACTCCAACTACCACGAAGATCTAAGGCCTAAACACCCATTGGGCACCGTAGGGCTATAGGGGGATACAGGGGAAAAGCATTCCTGAGGCTTAACTGCTGAGGCTTAACTGCTTTATATTTTTCTCTAAAAGCCAAGGAAGATAAGCAAATACAAAGAGGATATAATATTAACAATGCTGAAAGTACAGATGTTGAGAACGATGATAGTGAAGAACACAAAGATGAATATAATTTGAATGACTCAGATTGGCATTAAAGAGGGTTTTTCGACCATCTGTTTGAAAAATGCTGTAATATTTCAATAAATGTCCTACTAAGTCTATAGGCAAAACTATAGTAAGTCAATAAAATTTTTAAAATATTATAATATATATATATAATATAATACTATTTATTACCTTTTATATACAAGGATTACTGCAATGTGCAACATATTTTTGATGAGATCGTCATTTTTCTAACAACGAATTACATCAGAATATCTGATAATGCCTATATCTCACTTCGACCAAAACTGAGTTACAATAGTCTTCCCTGCAGCGGTCGATATGTTTGTTTATATAGTCTGGTTGAACTCAGTTGATGACCTAAACAGCCCCAAACGTTGCAAATTTAGGAAGTCGTAAACAAACTCGTGTTTTTGAATACAACAGCTACCACTTCAAGCAGTATTTATAAACAAAACGTGTGACCGGGCAGAACTTGAAATTCCTTACCAAATTAAGAGTGAGTAATACTTATCCACAATTTCTTTTTTATGTTCTCGGTGATGTTTTGCCGCAAATTAGCTTTGGCATTGTAAATGTAGTGAACTTTGAAAAAGAATGCTTAAACTTTCAGGTCACCCTGTATATAATTATGATACGGCATTGTTTAATTTGCCAATCGACACATGACACTATACGTAATTATCAAACACTATAATATGTAATTGTCAACTTTCTCGTTATTCATAGTGGATTAGTGAATTCAAGAATAGTTTTAAAAACGTGAATTAGAGTACGCTCTATTACAAGTAGTATCATGTTTATTAGTTAAGAATCTTGTCGTTCTCGTTCTGTCTGCAGCATCCGCCATCTTGATTTCAAAGCAATCGAAATCATATTCATTGTGCCCAGGTAGATGAAAATCTGACGATCTGCACCTACCTACGTTCTGTGCTAAGCTCACTGTCACGGCGGACTGTCAATATGGAATAAAAGGGCAGCCCAGCAATGGCTTTCTATGCACATATACATATATAAAAATGCTGAAACGGACATGTTTGCTTTCCGTCTCTGTAACCATGACCAGCCGCAGACAGCGCTCTTCCGTGCTCTTTAGGCACCTTTGACAAACCGTTATATCTTCACCCACTTGCGCACAATATTTTGAGCTTACCATACCCACTTGTTTGCTTCTTGCTTCCCGTTTTGTCTGTCTGCGAGAGTAAGGCCTAAGCACCCATGGGGTACCGTGGGGCTATAGTGGGATACAGGTGAAATGGGGGAATGCCACACGGACTCTGGCGAGGGAACACGTGTGCATGCAACATGCACACATTCTGGCCCCGCCTACGAGATCCGCCGGGTGGTACCTCTGCGTTCGACAGTCAGAGACCGTCCACCACCCACGGACAATCATAACATCCATAGCCAATGGAAAAATTTCGCTTTGGACGGGATTCGAACCCGCACAGCGCACGGCGACTGATCAGGAGACCGAAGAGTCTACTTCTGCGGCCACCGCTGCTGCCTGGCAAGTTTAGTGTTCGTTTTATAAACTTACCCCAGAAAAAATCTTATTTTGTGCTCTTTTCATTCAATACACAATCTCCTGTCTCCAAGACTCGGTTTTAGACCTATACTGTATTGGCGAGTTGCTAAAGAGCACCAAACAGCGCTGTCTGCGGTCGGTCATGGTTACCGAGACGGTAAGGGAACATGTCCATTTCAGCGAACATACTCATTATCAACGACCATATGAACATAAAAACCCCAAACTTGAGCACAATGGACATATTTTTTGCGACCATATCCGTCATGTTGGATGTGCTTCTTTGTTTTTTAACTGGATATCATATTCGCTATCAGCGATCTCGAAAACGTAAATGAGGTAGTAGCAGTATCTAGTAGTTGTGGGGAGGCAAAGCATGGCAACTAGGCCACCTTTGACCATTTTGTACTGTACTACTCCAGGAGTCATCTACTAACTGATATAATAAATCAACTCCAACGATGAGATGTACCTTAATATTTCACACGTGCGTGACATAGACAATACAACATCCATGCCAAGGAATTAAATTCCGAGGCGGAGATTCGAACCTGCAAGCCCCGGATTGCTAGCATGACGCGCGGATTACCGCGCTACCGAGGATCCCGTAAATAAAGCTTTTTGGTGAAATTTAGTGAATCTCTCCAGTTTTGACCACGATTTGCGACCCATTATGACTCATGTTTTCTCTTGTTCCAATCTGAGAAATGGCGTAAGGTAGGTGGACTGTGGGATTAAATGTTGACCAAATGTTTGTCAAAGGTTCCACTGAGAATCTTTTTATTGAACTCAAACAACAGTGCAACACGTTGTGGAGGTGGATTAGAGGCTGGAAAAATGAATTGCCTCCCTTAACTGCAAGAACTTTGATCAGACTCTGTCAGGAATAAAAATAAAGAGAGAAATCCAAAAACATTAACACGCGTTCATTGATAACCAATATATCCAACTAATCTTTATTGATACTTTTAACGGTAAAGACAGTAGAAAATGCAGGTATAAAAAAGTATCTAGGATGTGCATTTGATACTTGCTCGCATTCAATCTAATTCTTTAATGATTTGGTAGAGCGTATTGAGGTCTTCAATATAATACTGCGGTTTCCATTCTTCTGGATGTCTCCAATTTTCTAAGTCTTTGAGCTTAGCATGTCCACTCAAAACCAATAACTTCTGGTAGCCACCCATTGCAGCCATCTGCATATCTTGCGAAATGCTAAAAAAATAAAGAAATCGCTAAGCTTGGCAGGACTGCCATCCTATAAACCAGAGAACATGCAAAAATACTGCTCAGGAGAAATAAGAGTAGAATTTTAAAAAGTTGCGACGCAAGGGTTATTGTAATGTTTTGTAACATTAAACAACTATGAACACAGCGGCACTAAAATACAGGGTGAGTTTTTGGTGTGGGTCCGTACGATAATGTATGCTGTCTAGAAAACTTGATTACAACAATTTTAGCCAACAGTGCGCTTCTTACTTGGAAAATATTTTTATCTCTACAGGGTAATTAATATAACATCGTGGTCACCGGAATATACATTTTCCCAATGGATAAGTCGACATTTCGTTACAGATTTGGATAGGCCTTTTCAAACGAAGCAATTCTATACAGGGTGTAAACGTTATGATCGTCATTATTCAAATGGGTGATAGAGGGGGTTGAAAGAAGCAGGTTTCATAAACCATGGGGGTCAAAACGGCATTTTTTTAGAGAAAAGCGACTTTAAAGTAAAATAAAGTCTGACAACGCCGCAATGCCAGACGCAAATTACGACCGAACGCAGTGTAAATAAAGATTGAGTTTGTTATTTTTGGCTCTTAGGTATTATTTCATTATTTGATAATGTACTCGTAAAATGCAAACAATTAAAAAAAGACGAACTTACCACTAACTGTCTCTGCGCTTCACCTGGTGTGTGAAAGTTTATTCAATGTATTAAAAAAATCCACTTATAAATATGGAACACAATTTTGATACATACATTGTTTTTCTTTCTAAAGCCCACACTGCACTTTTTTGTATTTAAAGGTGTTCAAAATGTCATCCTTCACTTTCCACACAAGCTTCATTACAACCTTCACGAATGGTATGGGGATTTTCTTGGGCCCACGTGTGAGTATTATTGAAATTTAATATCCCGTCTCGCGTAAAAGTAAATACATTTGTTCGACGCAATATTTGTGTGCAAAAACCGCTGACAGAATGTTAGTCTGTGAGGATAGTCTTCTGGTAACAAGGCCTGGGCTCGTTGTACATGGTAGGGATAAATAAAATTTTCCCATAGGATTCTATGGACTATGGTATGCGATAGTCCTACGCGTCTGCCTAATTCCCGAGTGCTGATATCTGCATTGATTTCCACGATATTTAAAATTTGTTCCTCCTGCTCTACAGTGCGAATATTAGTCGGCTGAACACTTCCTGTATCTCGAAGTCTTTGGTACACTTGCACATATGTCCTTCTGTCTGGGTGTACCCGATGGCGAAATCTGACGCTGCAAGATTTGAATTCTGCCGAGCTTCACTAACAACATATCGGCGAACTCTTGATTCGAGAACATTGTAAATCAAGACAACGACGTACGCGAACAAAAACAAAACAACATACTAACCACTGTTACCGTTTGCGATCGATTGCTGGTTCGATAAGAGTGATGATCGACACGCTCTTGTCTTGTATATTTATTTGTTAATTACAAAATTTAAAAACGTTTTAGATTAGATTATAAAAATTAGTGAGATTGTGGTGATTGTGGTCGATATAAAGCACTTAAAGTTGTAAACTATGAAGCCATTTAGACAAAAATCTATTGACTTTTGGACCATGGGTCATATAAACTTTTTGACTTGTTTAGATCCCCCTATTACCCAATTCAATAATGACTACCATAACGTTTACACCCTGTATAACATACAATTTATGTACGGTTTTATCTTCAAATTACTGAAGTCTTTGTCGCAAGAATTCTACGATCCCATATTTTGTTCCCACCTACTACTTTTTTTACTTTTTGAACGGTCATACAGGATGGTCAAGGACGTCAACATGTTTTAATTGAACACCCTATATATTTTTACGTTTCTTGATTCCCCTTTCCACAGGCTTAGTTTAATATAAGGTTTATGGTAGTTTGTACCATTGATTTTTGAGTTACGGCTTATCCTTTCGTAAAGCAAAGATCAAGGTAAATGAAAAATACCACAAAACCTTTTAAAGTAAAATATGATTTTTAGATGGTAACGGTCGATCTTTCGAATTGATGTATTTTCATCAAACATGAAATCTACTTAGCCTCATGCAATAAAGTCGAAAAGTCAAAAAGCTGTAGCGCTGTGTTTTTGTAGCTCATAGACCAGCGTACAAACTCCCATAAGCCTTAGATCAGAACAAAGCTTGTGAAATGGGTATTAAAAATCGTGAAAATATACAGGGTATTCCATTTAAAAATTGATGACAAATTTTATCTTCTGGACGATCTTATATAAACTATGCAATAAACCCAAAGAGCTAATAGATAGGAATAAATTATAAGTGCATTAAAATATTTTGACAAAGAATTCTGTACTCTATCAATAACATTTTGGAGGTACGACTCAAAGTGTCAGAGTGTCTTTCAATTAAATTTAAGGCTTACCATTGAAAATGTGCATGTTTGGGTCACCACGCAGTTACCCTTTATAAACCCTATATAAACCAAAATATTTCCCAAGTCAGGAGCGTAATGTTGGAACAATTTCTGTATTTAACTTTTTTGGATACCATGCGTAATTACAGAGTTATCGACCTAAAAATTCACTAAACCTGGAAATGTTAACCTAAAAATAGCATTTTCATCAAATAAAACGGATTTAATCACTACTTACTAGTCTCCGATAAAAAGAGCCCGATTTGGTTTCTGGATACCCAGTTTTTTATTGACGTGAGCACAGCTGAGAAGTGACGGCTTGGCAATGTTTATTGGTTTTCGATTGCTAATACTTGAAAGGATCTCTGTGAAGCGTCCTGTACCTTAACAAAAATATATATTTTCAGTAATTTGACTTGCATTAGACACCACAATCGGGCACAAGCCAGCTCCTTCAGAGTTACTTGGCAACGACGTAATTTTTCTGGGAGTTTGTTACAAGACAGAATACACTACTGTGTGATACAGCGTAGAAAAGGTAGCCTGAATTAGTGAAATGTATCATTTCCGTAAAAACTGATATTAAAAAGATCGGAAAGATCTTTGCTTTTTGATGATAGATATAATTCGATAGCCAAGATATTACTGATAACTATACTAAAGAATGTTGAAAAGCTTTGATAAGAGTGTAGATTGCCGTAAAATATAATGTTTTTATCATCTATGGAGTCTAAAGCTCTTCCATTTTTCTCTTCCCTTGCTTCATAATACGAGTATATGCACCATTTACCTCAAGTTATATCAAGGCGTACAAGCATTGTCCAAATGACAGTTCTTTTCATACTTGTTCTTAAAATGCTTTAACATGTTAAATCTGTCCAGAGATCCTAAATTTCCTCGAAATTTTACTATGTTCATAAAAATCCTATATACCAAAAGTTTGGATACACCCAAATATCTCGGAAACTGGGTACTTACTAGAAAAAAACTTGAAAGGAAATCAAATGGCGCATCTAATGATGTCGCTGAATTTGACGTTGACATCCACCTTGTAAGTCATTACAAGGACCAATTGATTTTTTTAAAACGGGAACCCCCTTTTTTATTGCAGAAAGAGAAAGCAAAAACATTTTCTTGAAATTTTCATTCCTGAAGCAGAAGAACATTAAAAGATAACTTTTAATCCAAAAATTGCAAGAGAATCAACGGTACATCTGAATTGTGACCTTGGCTGCGAGCTTAAAGGTGAATACGTGGTCAAATTAATTATTTCACGTGGAAACCCGCAATTTTGTTCCCAGCGCTGAAGATGGAGAACAATTTCAAGTTGAAATACGTTATTTGAAGGTCAAATGGCAAATTACAATTAAGACCACCGGTAGATGTGCCGTTGGATATCCTGTAATTTTTGCTTTGAAAGTTCTTCTTTAACGTACTTCTCTTTCCAGCTATCCTCTGCTTCACATCATTACATGAAAGAGCAGCAATTCACCTTGAAATGACCTTTGGATGTGATTTCAGCCCCTATGATATCCATACCGGTAAAATAGATTTTTTAGCTTTCTATTTTCTGCAATAAAAGTTATACACGAAAAATTCAAGTTGCCCTCAAAATGACCTTTAATGTGAATGTCAAAGTCAGACTCCACATCACGATTAGATGCGCCATTTGATTCACCAAAAATTTTTGTATTCAAAGTTTTTTCTACCACCCTTAGAGATATTTGGGTAGGCATGTTCAAACTTTTGGGGCACCCTATATATTAAAAACATATGTGAAAGGAGTATTAGTTGCATCCTTGGCATAGTAGTTACATTGTGTAGAATTTTTATCGAAATCCAAGCGGCACTTTTATTTATTTATTTATTTCCAACAGGTGAAACCCAATTACAGGAAACGCTGAAAAAAATAGCAATTAAAGAGACATGGTTCTTGGACTTAAATCTATAGTATCACACATTCTAAATAAGATTGGATGATCTATAACAGTTAATAATCGTTGCACAACTGTCACTGTAAATATCACACGATTCAGTAACACTGTTCATGACGCAGCACATGAAATTAATTGGCGATTTTGTCATAACATTTGTACGGCCAGCTTGACAATAGAATGCCATTTGTTGTCGACTCCCTAGCCTTGGAACGCGGAAACATATTTTTTCAAGTAAATTTTGACAGTCAATTTTGTTGTGAATGAGGCCATACAAAAACGACAAAGCAAATATGTTTCGTCTTGTTGACAGTGAATCCAAATTGAAAGACTCTAATAGGGCACTATGGTCACAACCTCTTTCTGGATAAGAACCTGTGCATTTAAGGTGAAAATACTTTAAAGCTTTACGTTGAATGGCCTCAAGGATCACGACAGAATTTTGGTATATAGGAGACCAGATCAGAGTTGCATACTCCAACTTGCTCCTGACAAAAGTAAAAAATAAGGTTATTAATGTATCAACATTGGAGAAACCCTTCCAGTTTCTGATACAGAAACCAAGTAGTCGAGTGGCAGCCGACGAGATATTGAGTATGTGCTCAGTAAACGTTAGCTTGGTATCAAATATGACTCCAAGGTCTCTATAAGAGGTGCATCTGTCTATAACCTGACCATTGATGTTATAATTATCATAAATTAAATAAGTCATAACTTTACATTTCGAAACATTCAGACTGAGACAGTTTCGTGAACACCATGACGAAATTAGAGCTAAGTCATCTTGCAACATGACGCAATCCTCGACTGTCTTGACTGACGTGCAGATTTTGAGGTCATCAGCGAAAAACAAATGGAAACACTTCAGTTCAAAAGACAAGTCATTAATAAATATTAAAAACAATAATGGACCTAGATTTGACCCTTGAGGTACCCCAGACGTGGCCCGATAGTAACTCGACCTATGACCACCATATTCGACAAATAACCTTCTATCCCTCAAATATGAATTCATGAGCGACAGCATTGCATCAGACATACCCACTGTTTTAAGCTTATCCAGAAGTGCATAATGATCAACTTGATCAAAAGCCTTCTGAATATCTGTGTAGATGACATCAACTTGTCCCTGACCGTCCAGTACTTCAGAAATGTATTGAGTAATTAGAGCCAAGTTGGTGACCGTAGATCTGCCTCTCATAAACCCATGCTGATTAATAGAGACTGCACTCCTGACCGAGCAGTAAACCGTTTCATAAGCGATGATCTCAAACGACTTGCTGAAATTGCACAGGATTGCTATTTGGCGATAGTTGATAATATCAGAGATATCTCCACTTTTGTGGATAGGACATATTTTAGAGGTCTTCCAGATATTTGGATATGTCTCTGATTTTAGAATTAGGTTGAATATGGAAGCCAGCGGTTTCGCTAGTATATGAATGCAATCTTTAACGAAAAAACTTGGAATACCATCACATCCAGACGTCATTTTGTTCTTTAATCTTTTCGAATCCCTAATTACGTTTTCTTCACTTATATTTTTTAAAGAAATGATATCGGTAGAATTATTTGTTGGAGGAGATGACCCTAGTACACCAGACGGGATAAAAACTGTTGAAAAGAAGGTAGCAAAACTGTCCACTATATCCTGAGGCGTATCGCAGACATTGCCGTTAAGCGTCATCCTGGGGGGGATTCTAGATTGCTGTTTTTTGATCTGGGCAAATGACCAGAATTTGCTAGGATCATTGACAATGGCATCCTCAGCCGATTGGACGTAAGCGGAGTAGGCAACACTGATCTGGTTCTTAATGAGCTTCCTAAAATTACTGAACTGATCATAAGAAAACTTAGTACCGTCACGTTTCCAGTTCCTTCTTGCTATGTCCTTCTTCTTGATATTAAGTATAACACTTTTACAGTTATAAGCGGTTATAAGATTAGCAGACAGACCGACAAAGAGACAGACAGCCAGAAATGAGTGACCTGGTCTTTCGTGATGTACATGTCATATAACATCCAAATAACGTAATATCTCAATACTTTCCTCCAGTAGGCGTGGGAAGTGCACTTGACCCCAACTATAAGTACTAGATGATATAGATGCTCACCAATAAGAGGTCCAATAGGTCCGATTGGAATTTCCATATCCGTACCACACGTGAAAAAGGAACAATCCTCTCTCTTTAAATACATTAAAGCTTTCTGTAGTTCTAAAAACGTCATATTGAAATTTATTCCTGTGAGGATAGCCTTTACATTTGGGTCATCTTGAAGGTATTTCGTCATTGCTTCAATACTCTCTTCGATTGGATATTCCTGAAATGAGGCAGTTGTATTTTATGACGCAACGTTCTACGTTGACTGTACTATGTCCTTATGAAGGTGTAATGGATTACGCATGCATCTAACACAATTCAGAGATTAAGCAACTCAAACAGATAAGAAACAAAAGAATTTTAGTGCAAAGTCTTTGAACCCGTTCAAAGAAGACGTGTTCAATATCAAAAGATTGTGCAAACGATAACGTGGAAATGCAGCTAAAATTGAAACTTTCCTGGTACATATGGTGGCGCATGATATATTTAGGTATTCTTGTTGAAAACAAGAAACGTAAAAACATAAAACTCAACTGAGTGAACTTTATTATCGAAGAAACAACGGCGTCAAATAGGTTGATTCTACACTTCAACGCTGTCACCGGCGTTTCTGAGAAATAAGTTAGCTACGAACACGTTCAACAAAAAATTAATTACTCGTACTACCCGCGTCTTGAAGAGCAGCGTTAAAAATACAAGCAATGTTTACATGTAGCAGACATAGAGAAGGGTGACATTTGGTTTCATGTTCTTGAGACTCATCTGTGCGGTGCAGCTTAAGCTGAGGCAGCACTGAATTACTTACTGGTGGAGGAGCTACAGTAAATCCCGCATTTCTAATCTGTGCTCGAACATTCTCAGTAACCATTGCATAGAGCGTTCCTTCAAATCTCTTCTCTTTCAGATGATCAATAACTGTATGTTGTGGATTTGTTACATCTTCGTCTTTTGCATCAAATTTGTTTAATCGTAAAAGTTTTGCTAGATCTTCACTTTTTGCAATAGAGTTGTTTGTCACGTAGTGTACGCGTTTTCCCATGGATTTGAGCGCGTTCAAACAGTCGGCCGCACCTTTGTGAACTTGATATTTTGTCCAAATGACACCTGTAATAACATTCAGAAAAGTTCTTAATGATGTTATGGCCAAGGCTAAAAGTATTGATAACTTCAAATTATCTAATTCTTAGTTCTGCTAGAAATTGAGTTTTATCTTATGGCTTTCGCGGAAAGTCGCCCAAAAGAAAGAGAAAAGGAAAGAAAATGTTTTACCAATATCCATCCGGCAAAAACATAATGAAATTGTAGAATACGATTTGGAAAAGAAGGATAATATCATTATAACGGGATCTATATCAAAAAAAAGTAGCCAAAAAGATACAGGTTATTGTAAATTACTATGCCACTTTTCAGAATTATTCAAAACCCCTCTCTCCTGCATGAGATTGGATGAGATTTGACTACCCCCCCCAAAAAAAATAACTCCAAAAATACAAAAACTTCTCGATTTCAAAATTATAAGTTTCATATCAGTCAAGTTCAACAATAGTTGTTTCATTTTCTTCAGGAAATAGTTTTTCAATTCTCATTTTCATGTAAAAACAAGCAGAATAGGTATACAGGTACGTCTGTTATTTTTCAAATGTAAATGTGTAGGTTTGTAGAGGAACTTTGGAACGATTTTTTGAGAATTTGTCTCGTTTTGGTTTACTGAGCCGTACCTTAGTTGCAGATATTAATTTCTAAATCCTGTTGGAAAAATATCGCCTACAACATATGTTTCATAAACTACGCTTTGTAATTAGATTATTTTGCTTACCGTCCATATCAGACATAACATAGTCAAAAGACTTGAAGAATTCTCTCTGCTCTCCTTTAGAAACGTCAGCTAAGTTCCGCATCTTCAAGATCCGAATGACAGAATGCATAATATGCTAGTATGTTGACTTTCTTGCATGATAATGAATGCAAACACTCACAAAACGGGGGAGATACGAGTCGCATAATATCTATATTAATAACTGTTTGAGCTGGGAACATATCCGAACTGTATAATGGCGATAAAAACACTACCAGTCATCCACCATGCAGTAGACGGTACATAGCTGATCGGAAAAACTGAAATTAATTCTCAGTGAAAGGCTTACCGCTGTCGATTTCATCAGGGGCATAGGCGACAGCAAGTGAGATTTTTTCAGACAGGGGAAGGCCTTTGCAGCGACGCCCAGGTAGAAAAGCTTGATAGTATCGCCCTGTCAGCCTTTTCTGTGTGAGATTCTCCAGAACCGTCATACTCACTAAAACTCCTGAGTTTGTTCACCACACATTCTACCACGGTAATGCTTGCAACATTCCTTAATCTTTCCGTAATCTAGCCACACCGCTCCCTTGTCAATCCAAGTTTCAATATCTGAGATCAGCCTTCTAGTCTCTGGTCATGTGAGCGCGCATCTCTACTCAAACAGCAGTCGGCGGGATACCAGCCACCACCAGCACTGCATCGGTCAAGACCGTTCTGTAAGCCCAGACGACGCAGCACTACTCTTCGGCAGCTTCTAAGCATTAGCTGTATACATTTATTTTTCTTCAAGGCCTTATTGTACATAGGTGCTTCGTACGGTAAAATGTACTAAGTGACATATAAATCCGAACACCCAGTTTAAATGGTTTTATTTTAATAAAAGTTGGTGAATGTATTTATCGTACTGTAAATAACAAGTGAAAAAATTTTCAGCCTTATCAGTTGGACATTCCGGTTTTTATACTGCTTTTTTTAATTCACTAACGCTCTAAAAATGAATATTTCAGCCGCAGTAAAGAATCAACGTTGGCGGATTTTGGTTCTTGACATCCTTTACGATCGGTTACGATGCCTAGAGTACGGAGACCTGTACGATTTCGTCAACTTAGTGAGTTTGATAGGGGCCGTATAGTGGGACTTCAGGAAGCTGGACTTTCTTTTCGGGCAATTGCAGTTAGAGTGCAAAGAAGGATAGACACTGTGGTTAGGTGTTGTCAGGCATGGCTTCGAGAAGGCCGTACGCAAAGAGCAAGGGGCACTGGACGCCGCCGTAGAACAACAGACCGTGAAGATCGCCGTCTAAGATTATTGGCCTTAAGGGACCGTTTCTCCACTACCAGGTCCATTGCAAATGAATGGTTTGCAGAACACGGAAGACCTACTGGCATGCGAAGTGTTTACCGACGAATGAGAAGTTTTGACTTGTTTTCATACCGGCCACACTGGGTGCTCCCTTTAACTCGAGAACACCGACGTAATCGCCTTGAGTGGTGCAGACAATGGTCACTCTGGGATCAGGAATGGAACAGTATTGTCTTTAGTGACGGATCTCGATTTTGTTTAGGCATTCACGATGGTCGTGCCAGGGTTAGAAGGCGACGTGGTGGTGAAAGGACGAATCCACAGTTTTTTGTTGAAAGACATGTTCATCACACTGTTGGAGTTATGGTTTGGGGTGCTATAGCTTATGGTTCCAGGTCACCTTTAATCTTCATCAGAGGTAACATGAACGCGCAGTGTTATTTCCACGAAGTTCTAGAACCCCATCTTTTACCCTATCTTGACACCCTGGCAGATCCAACTTTCCAACAAGATAATGCCCGACCACATGTTGCAAGAGTCACAATAGACTTCTTTCAACATAATGATGTCACATTGTTACCATGACCACCAAGATCTCCCGACTTATCCCCAATTGAGCACGTGTGGGATATGATGGGTAGGAGATTGCTCAATTTGCAACGTCCTCCTCAGGCTCTAAAAGCACTTCGAGAGGAGTTGGTGGTTGCCTGGAATGAGATACCACAGGAGGACATTGACCATCTGATCAGAAGCATGCCTAGGCGCGTTGGAGAATGCGTAGCACATCAGGGTGCATCCACACATTATTAAAGGTCAAGGGGCTTTAAAGCAGTGCAATCATTTTGAAATTTTTATCATTTACTTATTATGCTTCATTAAGTACTTATACAAAATTTTATTAAAATAAAACCATTTAAACTGGGTGTTCGGATTTATATGTCACTTAGTATAGAATTAGATGCCGCTGTCAAAATCTTACGCCATTCGGTCACCATCAGATGGAATTGGCCATGTTAGGGATGCAACTTAGTACTTAATTGCATTTGGCGTTCTCTACCTTAACAGTCAGAGAGGTTAGTTTCTTTTTGCCAGAAAGTTTATCCATTTCCGTTTCCTCAGGAGATAACTTCAAACCATTTTCCTCCATCCATGTGGTAATTATTACTACTGTATATGCCAAAAGCCTTTACGAGTGACCGTCATCGTCAGGTCGTCGGCATACCCTATCAGTCGAATTTTCCGAAAGCGTCTGCAACCGAAGGACCTTATCGTAGAGCACGGAACAAAGTAACGGCCTTAGGGCGGTGCCCTACAACACTCCTATGGTTACCTTTATCGTCTTTTGACCTATAAATGAGTGTCCTCTCTTTACAATAGCTCCTTATTATGTTCAGTAAACAGCTAGTGCTTCGTTGCTCAGAAGTATCACCTATTTTCTGCCAATGCATTCTTAACGTCAAAAGCAACCATAAAGCAAAGCTCATTGCTACTGCAGCTTTCCTAAGAAACTCAACATACACAAATCTATATTTAACTTCCCTATCGGTGCGTTGTCGAGGTTTGGGGATGAGATCCAAGCCAGACTCCTTCCACACTCCTGTTCTCAAACATTCATCCACGATTTGGTATTTTAGCTTGTATTGGTGCTTTACCTGTTCTCAGGTGCACTGTAGCTTCTTCCAGCCGACTCATGGTGAACTTTGGTACGTTCAAGGTTTCTTCAAATTCCGACTTGGTGAGCAAACACCTCGGAAACAATCCCTCCCTCCGTTGTTGTTCGGTACCCAGATCTGTGAGTTTTAGCATTTTCATAGCAGTCTCGTATGCGATGATGATGTTTGGGGACACATCATCATCAGCTGTTCTAGTACCTTCCTGGCATTTTTATGGTGTATTTTATATTCAAGCATGAGGATACTATTTTTTGTTCCAAATTCTTCAAGCAAGTCTTATGCAACTATTTAAATTTGCTTATATTATTTTCATTGCGTTGCTTCTTTCCGCTCTCCTGTCCTTTGTGGCTTTGATAACCCGGAATCCCTCGTCCTCAACATTTCCGAGCTGAAGTTCGGATGAACCAGGTCGCACGTTCTCTACATAGCCTCCTCACCCTGTACAAGGCCCAGATATCACCTAACGTCGAGTACGCTGTTTGTGATGCCGCCGCCTCGTCTACATTATGCTTGCTCGATGCTGTTCAGAGGGAAGTTATTCCACTAATCGATGACTCTTCTCTAACGGACAGTCTCTGGACCCTTTCGCAGCTCTCTTCCAGCACAATGTTGATAGCCTCCCATCCTAACGATGACGAACTTTGTACATCCAAAACTGGCCGATACGACAGCTTCCTTGTCTCTATTGTATCAAGATTGTGTAACAATCTATCGGAGGAGACTTTTTCCTGTTCTACTAACCTTAGGCGGTTCAAAAATCAATTAAAAAAGTTTCTATAAGCTCCTCATAGCAGCCACAGTATAAAGGAAAGATGTGCAGTTTGCTTATCAGTCCCATATGTTCGTTTTTTGCTTAGCATCATATAGCGACTTAAAGGTTAATCTCGATAATACTTATGTCCTATGCGCTATGAATGCCAAATCTTATTCCAAAAGCAACATCTTTAAGCTAAAATATGTACGTGGTACAAGTTTGCAGCCCACCAACCATGCTTGCGAAATGCAATTGAAGTGACTTACTTAAACAGAAGAACAAGACAGTCGTCGTGCTATTTCTTTGTATTTAGATGGCATTTACAGCGTATTCTTGTGATTTTCCGACAAAACCGATCATACGTTAGACGCCTTCATATTAACTAAACCTTAGTATAGTATGGAACCCTGCTATGTGGACGCATGTAATTTTTTTGAGAAGGTGCAAAGCTTTTAAATTTTTGTCTTTTAAACCGAGAGCACAAATCCGCCCTCAAGCAGAGCTGTTGCGAAAACATCATTTTGCTAGTTTAGATAACAAAAGGAAAGTACGCTTTCCTGTATTTCTCTACGAAACAGACCATAGTATTTACGATTGCCCATCTTCCACATAACGAACTAAGTCACTATTACACTCACCTCTATATGCAATGCATTTATGTTAAAACAATCTTCAGGACTATCTTGATGTATTTAATACAAAATAATCATACATCAATCAAACTTGTAAAAGTGTGGCTTAGTTAGTGTACTGCTTTACATTGTTATCTTGATGTTCTCCCACCAGTAATTGGTATATCTGTTGGTGTTGTATAAATGAATAAATAAAATGTGCGGCAATGGTAAAAAGTTATAGAAATGTATCAAGACATAAACAACAATTTAAGACATGGTCGAGTGTTAAGATATTGTAGATATTCAACACTTAACAATCATACACTTGGCCGTATATTAATTCCCAACTCTAGTTTTGCCTTATTAGATTACACTGACCTCGTTATAAGCATATTATTATTGTATGGCTATTTTGATAATCGATAATATCTGATACGAACAGTAAGTAAACATACCTAGTCATTGCAAATATTTTATTTTATATATTTTATATACGAATGATAGCTTTGTTGAGTGTTGGATTAAACGAAAATCGATATACGTACTTAGGATGAAATCTCATCATGCATCTGCTCTGAATCTTGTTAGTTATTACGGATATACAAGGTAATTTAACTAAGCACGCCAAGGTATTTAATATCACATATGTGAGGCACTACTGAATCAATTTAGTTGAAATTTCACATAGCTAAGTTACTTCACGGAGGGTTAAAAAATTCAGGACCAAACTTTTTTCACTTTCCTGTTTTTCATCAGAATCAACATCTTTTAATAATAATAGTAATAATAATAATAAATAGAAACGGGTCATATAATTTTCAAGATCAGACCTGATTCATATACAGGATTACAGAGTGGCGACAAAGGCCACTACACGGTACATTTTTCAACGCGCTCAATAATGAATACATTGACCATGGAACTTTTCAATTATACCTAAAACAAGGATACTTGTTTCCTGAAACATAGGGTGCCTTACATGCTATCGAAGATCAAGTGGTCCCTACCAGAGCATACATCAAGAATATAGAAAACCACCCGATTGACTCTGAGAGATGTCGTCGATGCAATACAACTGATGAATCAATCCAATATGCTGTCTCTGGATGTCCTTCCCTAGCTCCAACGGAAATACCTGGCGAGGCATAACATGGTCGCAAAAATAATACATCATGGTATTTGCAAAAACTACCTCATCTTTGAACATCTCAAGCCTGCATACAAATACGTCCCCTTGTTGAAACATGAATCATCAATTGTCATTATTTATTGGGATAAAAGCATATTGACCGGCACAGCGATAAATCATAACTGTCCCGACATACTAGTAGTCGACAAAAGTAAAGATATTGCTTATATCATAGATATTGGGGTACCAGTTGACGAAAATGTACAAAAAACTTACACCGAAAAACAAATAAGTATGAGCTGCTCTCACACGAGGCCTTCCAACTATACAAATTAAAGCAAACATTTATACTGCCATTTATTGTTTCTGCCAACGACCTCATCCACAAAAACTTCCACACAAACCTCAAAGTCTTGAAGCTTGACCTTAACTACTTAAGGGAATGCCAGAAGGCAGCAATCGTCGGTACCTGTAGGAAGTTCTTCAACTAACAGTCAAGACTACCAGAATACCTGTGAAGATAAAAATAATAATAAAAAGAATAATAATAATAATAATGCTTTATTGCCCAACAAAAGTTGATTCCATCTACAGGACAAACGATGAACCCACAAAATCTAAAAATACAATGGAAGCAAGACAAGTTGCAAAGCAGATCATTTATTACAGTAAGTATAGAAGGGGGCCCAAGTTGTAACCTTGCGGTACACCTGAAGCTGATATATTCTTGAGATACAAAACGATTATAAAAAACAGATTGTGGCATATTTTCAAGATATGATTGAAATAGGTTATCAAATCCGGAATTAGATATTTTGCTCAGTAGAATGCCATGATAGTCATAGGTTTTAGAAAAATCTGTATCGATCATATCCACTTGACCATGATTATCCAAAATATCACTGACAAAACTGCGTGAAAGTAGCCGAATTGGTGACGGTCTACCCTTGAAAAAATCATGGTGGGGTAAACTTAGCTACAGACCAAGGGATAAATGTGGTCATACAGAGTCACTTCGAATATATGGCACTATAGTTTTCAATTTCATTCAAACCGTCACTGTTGTGTACAGGACGGAGCGTTGCCTTTTTCCAGTCTGTTAGAGATTTTGAAGACCTGAGTGCTGGTTGATGATGACTGCAAGAACTCGAGCATAGTCTTTTACGAGAAAAGATGGAATACCATATGGACAAGTTTATTTTTCAACTGTTCCATTGTTCGCCATACATTATCCTCAGAGATAGTTGGCAAATGTTATTGAGGCTACTACTGACATTCTTTGTATTAACATTCGAATCGGATTAAACAAAGACGCTCTCAAAAAAGTGGCAAAGGTACAACATTCTGGGGATCATTTGAATCCATGGTAGCAAACGGCATATTGCAAGAAATTATTGACGAGCCCCTTTTGCTCCTAGTAGTTAGGATCATTATGCATACAAATCTGAACATCATCTTTTATAAGCAACTGCAACTTGTGACTTGATGAGTGACCTCAGCCTATTATAGTCTTCCAATGAAAAGGACTGTCTAGTTTCTTATAGCCTTTATAACACCTGGCTTTGTCTTTTGTATAGATATCTCTGTTGAATGTTGAGTCCCACACAAGAAACTTCCCTCCTTCACGCCATTCGGAGAGAGAGCTAAGCTAAATATACTAAGTGACATATAAATCCGAACACCCAGTTTAAATGGATTTATTTTAATAAAAGTTGGTGAATGTATTTATCTTCCTGTAAATAACAAGTGAAAAAATTTTCAGCCTTATCAGTTGGACATTCCGGTTTTTATACTGCTTTTTTTAATTCACTAACGCTCTAAAAATGAATATTTCAGCCGCAGTAAAGAATCAACGTTGGCGGATTTTGGTTCTTGACATCCTTTACGATCGGTTACGATGCCTAGAGTACGGAGACCCTAAGATTATTGGCCTTAAGGGACCGTTTCTCCACTACCAGGTCCATTGCAAATGAATGGTTTGCAGAACACGGAAGACCTATTGGCATGCGAAGTGTTTACCGACGAATGAGAAGTTTTGGCTTGTTTTCATACCGGCCACACTGGGTCCTCCCTTTAACTCGTGAACACTGACGTAATCGCCTTGAGTGGTGCAGACAACGGTCACTCTGGGATCAGGAATGGAACAGTATTGTCTTTAGTGACGAGTCACGATTTTGTTTAGGCATGCACGATGGTCGTGCCAGGGTTAGAAGGCGACGTGGTGAAAGGAGGAATCCACAGTTTTTTGTTGAAAGACATGTTCATCACTCTGTTGGAGTTATGGTTTGGGGTGCTATAGCTTATGGTTCCAGGTCACCTTTTATCTTCATCAGAGGTAACATGAACGCGCAGCGTTATATCCACGAAGTTCTAGAACCCCATCTTTTACCCTATCTTGACACCCTGGCAGATCCAACTTTCCAACAAGATAATGCCCGACCACATGTTGCAAGAGTCACAATAGACTTCTTTCAACAAAATGATGTCACATCGTTACCATGGCCACCAAGATCTCCCGACTTATCCCCAATTGAGCACATGTGGGATATGATGGGTAGGAGATTGCTCAATTTGCAACGTCCTCCTCAGACTCTAGAAGCACTTCGAGAGGAGTTGGTGGTTGGCTGGAATGAGATACCACAGGCGGACATTGACCACCTGATCAGAAGCATGCCTAGGCGCGTTGGAGAATGCGTAGCACATCAGGGTGCATCCACACATTATTAAAGGTCAAAGGGCTTTAAAGCAGTGCAATCATTTTGAAATTTTTATCATTTACTTATTATGCTTCATTAAGTACTTATACAAAATTTTATTAAAATAAAACCATTTAAACTGGGTGTTCGGATTTATATGTCACTTAGTATATTTAAATTGTATGAATAGAAACAAATGATTGATTCTTACAGAAGAGCACAATATATTGATCATGTTCTTCTATTTTTTTAATTAGATTTCTTTATTTATTCAAATATCTCATTTGTTGAGTTTTATGTAACCCAAAACACGAAATTTCAAAACTTATAAACTTGGTTGAAATTTAATTAAAGATGTTTTGGAAACCCAAAATTTGAAAGTCGGATTTAGTCTTTTTATCTCCTTGTATTCCATTAAGTGCAACGCCCTGACTCTGAATTTATTATTTCGCATAGAAAAGAGCAATACTATATCTAAATGAAAGAGAAAATTAATGCACGCTGTTTATATTCTTCGGCAATCCTTTAATGATTCAATTCTACTAAATGATATTGATACAACATAAGTTCTTGTTGAAAACGGAAACGGAATGTAGAATAGTAAGAAAATTTAGAACTTTTGCTTCTCTCGCTTACTGGTAAGGAAGTATTGTAATTGCGAAAAAATGAGATATTATGTATTTTGGTTGTTATACGACATGTACGTGACGAAAGGCCATGTCACCCATTCATGTCGGTCTATCGGTCTGTCTGCCTGTCCATAAATATTATAACCGCCTATAACTTGAAAAGTACCGCTTGGATTTCGATGAAACTTTTACGCGATGTTACTAATAATGCCAGGGACGCAAAAGCTTTGTTGTTTTTGAAAATCGATTCACTGGCGCCTGAGAAAATATCCCAAAAGCAAAAAAAATAATCACTCAAACTCCGATTTTTGACGTTTCCGAGGGTCCTGATCATTACTCGTATTACCAAAAAAAATGTGGAGATAAAAAAGCTTGGGGGTGGGGTTTGTGGGAATTGGAGAGGGTTTGTCTTAGTTTTTTGTTGTTAGTACATTTATTCACTCCCAACCTAGGTGAAACTGACTGCCCAAAAAGTATGGATAGATCAAAGTAGCCCGAAAAATACGTTTCTAGAAATGTAGAACAAAGTTATCGGGCTCGAAAAGATTTGTTCATAGTGAGATTCAACGTGACCTATGACTTTCAAGGTCAATTTTGGACACCGCAAATGTAAAGGACGACAAAACCAGAAAACAGAGAGAGGACCAAGTACCTATCTCAAAAAATACGTTTCATTCAAGAACTGTTGAGTTAACACGGGAAGCATCTATATTTAATTTCTGAAATGCAAATTGCGAAAAATCTAAATTTCAACTATATCCTTGAAAATGAACCTGACCATGTCCTTCAAGATCAGATGAATTTTCAGATAAGCTCCTTACTTTTTTTCGATGATATGAAAGTGCAAAACATCCAAATTAATTTCTATCATTATTCCAGCACCGCCCAGGCTTAATTTTAACGACACAGGGTATTATTAACGATAATCCCTCCAAGCCTAGCACCTTCCTACCTTAGTCTAGCGTACCTACGTATATAATAAATCGGGGACGCTCTTTTAGCCCGAGCTCAACCCTGTAATCGGCTTAACGTGCTCAAAACGACTTTTAATGCTATGCAGCAGGTTTTAGCTGAGATGCTACTCGCAGCAAGGCAGCAGAATGGGACAGCAACAGATTGTCGAATTAAATTGTTCTATTTTAATCTGGAATGTATTACCGATATTAACAGGTTCCTACACATTCCGGATACGCAAGATATTAAAATGTTGTTCAAAATATTCAGAACTTTTAAAATTCTTATTTAGAATTATAACAATTTTTTAAGCCCAGAATTTAACGTATTGTCAAAACCTCCAAAATTTTTGTTCTGCTTCCTATGCCATTGGCGAAAAATTTAAAGCGAACATTTTCGAAAATGAGATGAGACATGTTTTTTGGATGTCATCACACATCACGAAAAACAATGTCTTATTTCCGTCGGTCTGTCTGTCGGTCTGTTTGTTGGTCTGCATATCGGTCAGTCCGTCTGTCAGTCTATCCGTTAATCGTTGGTCTTTGATAAAATAAGATAATTTTTGAAATTGATTTTTTAGATCTTTAAACGTAAATGTTAAAAGTTTTTAGTATTACCAGAATATACATCTGTAGCTCAGAGGTAAACAGTCGTAAGTCGAAATTGATGCAGTTTTGAGCTTATGTTATTATTAAAATGCACTAGTTTAGCTTTATATTAAAGTAAACAATCATAAGCAACATAATGTTGGTAGTCACTGTATTCAATTTTGAAAATCTAATAAGATTTACATTTAAACTTTGCTGAAATGTTTACTTCTTTTGGTCATTACTCAAAACTTTGAGTTTTGGACTTAGTCTGTTTTCCTCTTAGCTACAGATATGATATTAAGGATTATCAACGTCACGGAGACAGCAATACAGGGTGTCCGCAAAGTTGGGGTTTTCCTTTACACGACGTGTAGATCTTGAAAATATAAGCAATTTTTCTTAGTACCATATACACCAATGTCTTAAGGGAACCGAGATAAAGGGCTCTGCAACATCAAAAATATCTAAATACCGTCCTGTAGCCGCGACCCGCCGCGATATCCCAGACTGGTACCGGCTACTAGCTGAACCCGACGACAGAACTGGGTCGGGGGTCGGGGTCAGTGTGTCAGGTCAGTATGCAACCTTCAACCGACGGTAAAGGGTCACGCGTATAGAGGTAACGAACCCGTATAATCGATTACGTTTCAAAAAAAGAATAATAATAATGGCACACTCATACACCAATAATGAACTCGTTGATATGTTGTTAATTTATGGCGAATGTCTTCAAAATGCTACAGAATCGTCGCGAGTGTATGCAGATCTTTTCCCTAGACGACATCATCCAAGGCCCCGCAGATTTGTGTACCTGGTCCAGAGAGTCAGGGATACGGACCATTTGGAGGAATTTCGAGGTGGGCACAGTGGGAGGCCTAGACAACCACGAATGGTGCAAGTTGAGGAAGAACTACTGAATCGCGTAGACGAGAATCCCTCAACAAGCACTAGAGACTTGGCTAGAGAAATGCAAGTATCAAAAACTAAAGTGTGGCAAACGCTGCGTGAAGAGGGGCTGTATCCGTTTCACGTCCAACGTGTACAAGCCCTTCAACCTGACGATTTTCCAGCAAGAGTGCGGTTTTGTGAGTGGTTGTTATATCAACATGACAATAATCCGGACTTTTTGAAGTGCATATTGGTGACAGACGAATCTACGTTCACGCGTAATGAGGTGAATAACTTTCGCAACACTCATGTTTGGTCAGTAGAAAATCCGCACGCTGTCCGTCGGGCACATTTTCAACAAACATTTTCGGTGAATGTTTGGGCTGGCATGGTGAACGGTATGCTCATTGGACCATTTATTCTCCCAAATTGATTGGACGGGATTCAATACCTACACTTTTTACGCAACATTTTGCCTTCCTTGTTAGAAGATGTGCCATTAAGTGTAAGACAATCAATGTGGTTTCTGCACGATGGTGCACCGCCCCATTATAGGCGCGAAGTGCGTGAGTTTTTGAATGAATTATTTCCAAATAGGTGGATCGGACGTAATGGCCCCGTAGCGTGGCCTCCGTGATCTCCAGACTTAACGCCATATGATTTTTTTCTTTGGGGAGAAATGAAACGCTTAGTGTACAAAACTGAAGTGCATACGGTTGACGAACTTCGTCTCAGAATTGAACAAGCTGGTGCTTTCATTCGGGGGAGGGACTCCATTCTCAAAGCCTGCACCGATGCTTGGCTACGTCGTCCACGCACCTGTGTTTTTGAATCAAACGGCGATAACTTTGAACAATACCTATGAAGTACGTTTACCTAAAAACTGAAAACGCGGCAACGCCGTCTTATTTGTTTGGCCTGCACCACCGCCGGCGTCTGCTCGGTAGCGCATGAGCTGATTTCATTTTCTGTTGGAGCGGTATGATTTCAGGCAGAGACATACTTAGCCCTTCTCGTCAACTGGAGAGTGAGTACTTTTTCCTTTATTTTTTTTTACTTGGTCGCCCTCGTTTCACTACACATTACCTTTGTTATTTCAAGGGTAGTTGTTTCTGAAAAGGAAAACCCCAACTTTGCGGACACCCTGTATACATGGAGAAATTCAGAAGTCTCCACCGCTCTAAACGAATGTTTCCTTAACTTATTGAGGTCAAGTCGGTCACTGATGACTGGTACATAACTATTCCAGTCATTACGACTGACACTACGTATCTATATCTAACTTGTTATTTAGCGCCGTCAGTCATAAGTTCTGTGTTAAGTAATATCAAGTTTGCCTGACGCAAAATGTAACGAAATAAATATATTTATATCCTTGATTTCCTCTAGCTGACGTTCAGTGTACTAACGAGTAACAAGAGCATCAAGTCCAACGTGAACAGTTGCATTTTATTCTAGCCATAACTCTTTAAAAAGTATTTTAACTTTTAGGTCTCTTTTATTAGGGAATCGCATGCAAAAATACATTTTTCGTCCTGATATACCGACTAGCAGTGTTTCGTGTCAGTAATTCATGTTAATTTACCAGAAACATGATCGATAAGGTGCAATGGAATCTTTGAATGTTACTGTGGAATATGGTTATACATGTAACCGATTAGTCTGTAACGAGAGTGCTTTTAGGAACTGATTGTTAAATGAGTACCTACCTATAAGTATTTTATTACGAATACTATACAGTTAGGCATCATAGAGTGTGTAAATTAGAAATGCAACGGATATCCAGTATCAGGCCTTTCCGCCGGCAATTTATTGTCCGGCCAGATACCGAATACTAGCTTTAGCGTAGTAGTAGTAATAATCAGAAAACGAAAAATTGCCAACTACCTACAAGAAGTTTCCAATCAGTAAAATTAAGAAGCCAATATTTCTTATCTAACAATACATCAAAGATAAAGAAAAAATTTCCAGGAAATTTTTAAGCTTAATAATGCAGTAAACAAAAGAACAGACATAGCATATTTAAGTATTATGTACTTTAAAGACAAATTAATCACCACCACATAATAAATATCCAATAAGGACGCAGGAAAGTAAACGTCAATTTGACATAGACTCCATCTTTGTTTTCTGTCACCGACATGTCATTTTGTTAGTTGAATGTTTACCATTGATCGCTATGGAGTCGTATTCGATTGAAGACCGCATTAAGTTATTCAAGAGCACTACAAAAATGGTGCAAAAATAAAAAACACGTTTCGCGCGCTTCGTGAACATTTTGGTCGCAACAACCGCCCAAACGAAACAACCATCGGTCGTCTGGTGCGTAAATTCGAGGCAATAGGTTCTGTGGCAAATCTGCCAGGCTCTGGCCGGCCAAGGAGCGTTCGCACACCGGAAAATATTGCTGTTGTGAAGGAGAGTGTGAGAGACGATCCGAAACAATTTATCATCGCGTCGATCCCAAGAATTTGGCATTTCGAGAACCAGTTTGCTCCGCATTCTCCACAAGGATTTGAATGTACACGCCTACAAGATCCAATTGACGCAAGAGCCGACCATTTTTCGCGCCGAGCTTTCTCAGATTGGCTCCTTGAAGACCCAATTTTTCATCAAAAATCATGTTCAGCGACGAAGCGAATTTCACTTTGAATGGGACGGTAAACAAGCAAAACTGCCGCATCTGGGCGAACGAAAATCCCCGTGAGTATCAAGAGCAGCCGATGCATCCTCAAAAAGTGACTGTGTGGTGTGCATTGTGGTCAAAAGGCATCATCGGACCTTACTTTTTCGAAAATGCGGCCGGGGACGCCGTTACCGTCAATTCTGAGCAACATCACGTGATGATAGAGGACTATTTTTTGCCGCAACTTGACGGAATGGATATGGACGATGTTTATTTCCAACAAGAAGGTGCAACATGCCACACAACCAACGTCAATATCCATCGATTGCAGTCCTTCTTCGGTGATCGCGTGATTTCGCGCAGCGGAAATGTGCCATGGCCACCAAGATCGTGCGATTTGACTCCCTTGGACTTCTTTTTACGGGGATATTTTAAAAGCCATAGAACCGACCATGTTGCAAAATGTCATTGAAAATTTCGACCATCGCGTGGACGTCTGAAAATCCAGTCGTGGTGAACATTAGAGCGATATTATTTTTCATACATAAATGGTATAAATGAACCTCCAAAATAAAGTACCCAACTTGATTTGAATATCAATATTTCTTGTTTTAATATGCGATTATTTTCCTGCGTCCGTTTTGGACAACCGCATATTTATCAACAAAAAAGCATCAGATATAACATTACATAACGGTTTTTACTGTTTAGAAATGCTTTTCAATAGGTGTCTAGCTGTACCTCGTGGTAGTATTTTGTTTATTATATATTGCAATCTTAATGATATCTAAGATGTGCGTAACCTTTGATGTTATTGTTAGACCACCACAGTCTCGAAGTTGAGTTCGCTATACTTTCTTTTTTTCTGATAATCAAACACGGAAAGAATTTTTTATTCTGTTTTTGAATACTTATTCAATCTTTTTATCTTTATCTTTAGTTTGTTTTTAATTCTTTTTGTGTGTATATATTGAGAATTGCAATCTTGTTAATTAAATTCGGGGATGAGTTTCAGTAGCTCATTTTATGTTATTGTCTTAATTTTCTTAACCAAAATAAATATCTTTTACTCCGATTTTATTATTTAAATTGTTAATTGACGTACATGTAACGATAGTGTTACAATTTTTTTGTAAAGCCCTGAAGAGGCAAATTAAATTTTCCGAAACGTCAAGAACTGTATAAAAGGAAACCGCGTTTCTTTAGACCCCAAATCCAATTTATTACAACAAATTATCACTGATCAACAGCCAAAAAATATCCTAAATAAAATCAACAAAATATTACTATTTTTAATGTGCTAAAACTGGAATGAAACTTATTTTTTCAATATTAGTTCAAGTCTTAGAGATACGGTAATTATATGTGTTCCTGCTGTGACAGTGTTAATATACTGTAATTCACAAGAATGCACGTGCTACATTTTTATATTCGGCAAGGAAAGATGATGAAATCGGCATGATTGTGTTACGTTATACATACGTGTACACTATATTGTTTTATATTAGCCATTTTTTCCTCAGTTGGCTGACAGCGTTCATGCAAGATGTCTCGAAAGTGTGTAAACAATCCAGATCAGTTTTGTTGCGTGTGTGGTGATGTGACTTTTGCGTCTCAGAGACGGTCTATTACTCCACTAATAACAAAGGCATATCAGCTTTATTTCGGTTGTAAACTAGGTGATCAAGACAAACAGTGGGCACCCCACATCTGCTGTAATACATGTGCTTCAAGTCTGAGGAGCTGGTTAAATGGCAAAAAACGGTCTATGCGCTTTGCTGTGTGGTTTGGAGAGAGCCTACAAATCATATTAATGATTGTTACTTTTGCATGGTACCTTGTGTTGGATAAGCCACAGGTATGTCCAAGAAAAAAAAATCGGTTATTAACTACCCAAATATACCATCTGCGATGAGACCTGTGAATCACAGTGACGAAAATCCTATTCCAAAACCCCCAGAATCCTACACTTGCGAATCATGGCGATCGAGAGATTCGTCAGGAAGAAGATATGCCATCAACGTCAAGAGATCCTGATTTTATACCGAGCACGTCATGCCACCAACCGCACAAAATAATACAGTCAGAATTAAATGATCTTGTAAGAGATTTAGAACTTCCAAAATGTAAGGCAGAGTTACTTGGATCAAGACTGCAGCAGTGGAACTTGTTAGAAGACGATGTTTCGGTATGTGTTTTTCGTAAACGCCACAAAGACTTAGAACCATTTTTCAATATGGAGAATAACTTGGTTTTCTGCAGTAACATTAACGGCTTACTGGCGGCTTTAAATATAAACTATAACCCAGAAGAATGGAGATTGTTTATAGACAGTTCAACATTGAGTTTAAAGGCAGTGTTATTGCATATTGGAAATATTTTACCATCTCCTCCTGTAGGGTATGCAGTTCACATGAAAGAATCATATGACAATATGAAGTACCTATTGACATGCATAAAATACGATGAGCACCAATGGCATATTTGTGGCCACTTGAAAGTTGTTGCACTTTTACTTGGGCTGCAGCTAGGCTACACAAAGTTTTGCTGTTTTTTGTGTGAATGGGACAGTCGGGCAAGCAAGCAAGCATTACACCAGACAAAACTGGAATGTTCGTCAATTCCTAGAGCCAGGTCAAAAAAATGTACAGCATATGCCATTAGTAGATTCGAACAAAATTGTATTACCACCACTGCATATCAAGTTGGGCCTAATGAAAAACTTTGTCAAGGCATTAGATAGAGATGGGTCAGCTTTTCAATACCTGCGTCAGAAATTTCCAAGACTAAGTGAGGCAAAGGTTAAAGAAGGTATTTTTGTTGGGCCACAGATTCGAAATATTTTGAAAGATACACAGTTTGAAAACACTTTAACAGGTATTGAAAAAACTGCTTGGAATGATTTCCGTCGGGTGGTCACTAATTTCTTGGGAAATAGAAAAGCTGACAACTATAAAACCCTTGTCAAAAATATGCTGTCGTCGTATCAAAAGACGGGCTATAATATGTCTCTTAAGATACATTTCCTACACTCACACCTGGACTTTTTTGCTGACAATTGCGGAGCCGTAAGTGATGAGCACGGCGAATGTTTTCATCAGGATATTTCAACAATGGAAAAAAGGTACCAGGGAAAGTGGAATCCTTCCATGCTTGCAGACTACTGTTGGACTCTTGGTAGAGATGCTCCAGAAACGATCCATAAAAGAACAGCAAAAAGACAGCGCATATAGTGATTCTTATAAGTATATGAATCTTGTTACATTTTTTAATATATCCTTAAAAATATTTTTTTTTTTCTAAACCGCAACTAATTTTTTCATTTCTCTGTCATTTTTGGATTCAGCGCTCCAAAATTAACAAAGAAGTGCACTTTTCCCACAAGATACAATTAAAAAACTAAAATTTGTTGTCCAGTGATCAAATAATATTTCGTCGGACATCTGACACTACCTCCTATCTGACATTTTTGCCCAATTTGAGGTATATGCACATTTTTCTTCGTCTATCTACAGCGCACATTGTGATAGAGTCCGCTAACTGCAGAAAATTTATATTCAGCCAAAACAATACCTACCGCTGGCAACACGTCTGTCAATGAGCTATCTGTCAATTACGCGTGCTATTTTTTTTAACTTTGCAATGGAACACGACGTTGTGATTTCTCAGAAATATCTCACCAAAGGACACACCCAAATGGAATGTGACTCTGTACACACTTGCATTTAATGAAAACTAAGAAATAGGGTTATTGAATTACCAAATGACCATGTTAAGGCATGAAAAGAAGCTAGGACAAAACCAGAGCCATATGAGGTGATCCAATTGAGTTACGACTTATTCAAGGAATACTCTCAAACAGAGGTACACCGATACTCAACAATTACAGCAGGCAGGGACAATGTAGTCATGGACATCAGAGAATATGTTATAATCCCGATGGAAAAATTGATGTGAAACTAGATTTCAGGAATTGCCTATGAGGCCAAAACAGCTACCCGTCTTCTCAGACTATAAGTGTTATATCTAAGGACTGTCACATGTTTTACGACAAGGAAAGAAGCTGAACGCTCATTTGAGGTGTAACTGAGAATACATGCTACTAAGTTTTTGATTTGTAAAAGCAGTAAACTTTTAATTTGATATAATGAATAACAGTCTTCTAACACGAATCTCACTAAATCCATCTAAGCATCATAGTACAATATCTGCTAACTGCAAAGAAAGTTAGCAGAAATATCAGCTATCTGCACTAATTTTGTCAATTAGAGCTTCATTTAGATAAAATCCTATTAAATATGTGTTAAACGTCATTTATTTTTTGTGACCACAGTTGTAGAGTCTCAAGGCCGGTAGTATAAAATTGATAAGGTTTTTTTCGTCCCCTGTAAAATTACGGTTCCTGCATATAGCAAATATTGTCAGATGTCCGACGATTTACTAACGGCGAGTTGTGGCTTACCAGTGCGAATTCTTTCTGCCTTATGACGGCTAAATCCGGTTCCGCTGCTGCTCGTACAATATTTGTATGCCGGCTTTGAAAGACATCTCACTGTTTGCGCTGCTACAGGGAACGAGTAATATACTGGCTAAAATTGGATAGGACTCACAATTAGCTGCCCACCATGCATATGGATTGTCACTTTGCTTAATTCTAGCGTTTTCAGGTAAGTCCTCTCTGCAATGCCATTTTTTGGACAAATGTTCGTGGTGTTTGCCTGCTCGTCCAAAAAGGTTTTGCGCGTTTCTCGCTATATGGGGGCGTATATCCCCCCACTGCTAGAAGAATATTCACTTTTAGAAAAATGCACCTACGAGCCTTTTCTCGTCAGGGTCGGATATCCGGCGGCCAAGTATCCAGCTATCCGGCCAAGTAACGAACAAGGTATCCGCTATCAGTTATCCAGCCGTTTCACTTTCCGCTACAACCGCAGTGTAATTGGCAAATTGTTCATTGCAGACAGGGATGCCAATGACAACGTGAATCTAGGATCTTTGCTAAAAAAAGGAATCGCAAAAAAGGTGGCATTTAAACACTTCAAGTATGGAACGGCTCAAGAACTTTATAGTATTCGTAAGCAGTTTTAATTATCACAAAGAAACTGATGAACAAGAGATACAGATGTTCTGAGCAGAGCACAAATCAGTTTCGGAATAGAGGTGCTTTCAACAATTAGCACTAAAGAAGTTGAAAAATACAACTCCAGACCTGGATTTTCCAACCGTCCGTCCGTCCTAGGTAACTTTGTTACTGCGCAAAACACATCAAAATCGGTTGAGTTGTGCCTGAGATAAGAGATGTATGAGGTTTGGCGTGCTTTGATATATCACCATGTATATCCGTAAAAAATGCGTTTAGAACCTTTTCACTTTCAGATATGGAGACATCTTGGACCATACCGTTTTGATATGTTAATTTTCTCACGGAACACCATTTGTAGAAGATTTACCTTCCTCTAGGTTTTTTTCAGCAAATAGCTCCGAACTAGTTCATAACTAATTTCGAATTATTTTTCTGCGCATGTCCGAGGTAAGTACAGTTCGGAACTATACTAAGTGACATATAAATCCGAACACCCAGTTTAAATGGTTTTATTTTAATAAAAGTTGGTGAATGTATTTATCTTATTGTAAATAACAAGTGAACAAATGTTCAGCCTTAACAGTTGGACATTACGGTTTTTATACTGCTTTTTTTTAATTCACTAACGCTCTAAAAATGAATATTTCAGCCGCAGTAAAGAATCAACGTCGGCGGATTTTGGTTCTTGACATCCTTTGCGATCGGTTACGATGCCTAGAGTACGGAGACCTGTACGATTTCGTCAACTTAGTGAGTTTGATAGGGGCCGTATAGTGGGACTTCGGGAAGCTGGACTTTCTTTTGGGGCAATTGCAGTTAGAGTGCAAAGAAGTGTAAATACTGTGGTTAGGTGTTGTCAGGCATGGCTTCGAGAAGGCCGTACACAAAGAGCAAGGGGCACTGGACGCCGCCGTAGAACAACAGACCGTGAAGATCGCCGCCTAAGATTATTGGCCTTAAGGGACCGTTTCTCCACTACCAGGTCCATTGCAAATGAATGATTTGCAGAACACGGAAGACCTATTGGCATGCGAAGTGTTTACCGACGAATGAGAAGTTTTGGCTTGTTTTCATACCGGCCACACTGGGTCCTCCCTTTAACTCGAGAACACCGACGTAATGGCCTTGAGTGGTGCAGACAACGGTCACTCTGGGATCAGGAATGGAACAGTATTGTCTTTAGTGACGAGTCTCGATTTTGTTTAGGCATGCACGATGGTCGTGCCAGGGTTAGAAGGCGACGTGGTGAAAGGAGGAATCCACAGTTTTTTGTTGAAAGACATGTTCATCACACTGTTGGAGTTATGGTTTGGGGTGCTATAGCTTATGGTTCCAGGTCACCTTTAATCTTCATCAGAGGTAACATGAACGCGCAGCGTTATATCCACGAAGTTCTAGAACCCCATCTTTTACTCTATCTTGACACCCTGGCAGATCCAACTTTCCAACGAGATAATGCCCGACCACATGTTGCAAGAGTCACAATAGACTTCTTTCAACATAATGATGTCACATTGTTACCATGGCCACCAAGATCTCCCGACTTATCCCAAATTGAGCACGTGTGGGATATGATGGGTAGGAGATTGCTCAATTTGCAACGTCCTCCTCAGACTCTAGAAGCACTTCGGGAGGAGTTGGTGGTTGCCTGGAATGAGATACCACAGGAGGACATTGGCCACCTGATCAGAAGCATGCCTAGGCGCGTTGGAGAATGAGTAGCACATCAGGGTGCATCCACATATTATTAAAGGTCAAAGGGCTTTAAAGCAGTGCAATCATTTTGAAATTTTTATCATTTACTTATTATGCTTCATTAAGTACTTGTACAAAATTTTATTAAAATAAAACCATTTAAACTGGGTGTTCGGATTTATATGTCACTTAGTATAGTTCCGAGCTATTCTGTTGGGACAGAGAATTACATGGCATGCTGTAAACGTAACCTTAATCAAAGTAAAAGTATGAAATTATCAAGCTTCCGTATGCTAGGCATGGAATTTGAGATAATTGACTGTTCTTTGACGTACTGTAGAACGAGATGACAGTTTTGAGGTAAGGGCGTGGTGAAGTATTTTAAAGGAATAACATGAAAATGTTTTAGAACTAGAAGAATTTAGCGTTTTGTCTTCAAAGGAAGCATGCTCTGCTATAGTAGTACAGAGGGGAATTAGGTGAAATGGTAACAACATTGAGTTATTAACTAAAATTAAAAGAATATACTATACATATGCGATTAATATTACTGGTAACATGATCAAAACAGTTTCTTTAAAATGATCAACACTTGCTTATGTAATTTCCAGCTCTGATTGTTTTAACTCCTTTAACCAACTTAAGATTAACTTACTCACCTGGATCTGTTCCAAAATAATCTTCATCGTCACCCATTTTTTGAATATGTGTAGTGAACGGCATAATAAATGGTTCAGGCTACAAAACTCAGCTTCCTATGAATGGTCGACACCATTTATTCTGTAAGCACGCATTTGAAGTTTTAGTTCTTTCGTAGAACCAGTTAAAAATCGGGTCGGAGTCAGTTCGGAGTTTTTTAGAACAGAAAATTGCCTATCATGGAATAAGTTCCATTTTCTGTTGGAACGTTAATTTCGATATGCGCATGCTCTACTCAGTTCAGAACTAATGCGATGGTTTCTTGGAAAGAAGTGGTCACGTTTTAATGCTGGCCAGATTTCATGCAAATGTACTCGTAATAAACTATGTGTGCAATCACCGTATTGACTTATCAACTTTCGAACCAAACATTTGAAAAAGCCGGCGATGAATTTCCTTCAAAATTTGAAGTAACATTTTTATGCTGTTGTAATTTGCTAGCATCATTTCCATTCATTTGTTTCCTTTGAACATTGAAATAAGACCGCAAAATACAAAATTCCTCATAAGGGTCCATATAAATGCTCTCAGAAGAAAAATGGTAGATTTCATTCAAACTGTACAAAGCCATAAAAACCTTGATAGTTCCTATAAACTGTGACAAAACGCATATTTCGCCTTACAGAAACATAGCGTATACTATTTTTGTCGCAAGTGACAACATTGACAAGCTACACCTACAAATGGTTTGCCAAAGGTTAATACTGCTTCAGCCCATACGCTAATGATGACAAAACGCCCATGTGCCTCTGGTTTATACTGAAAGGCAGTTACTGTTTTATGAACAGATAGATGTCGTCCACAATCAGTAAAGCGACGACCCGTTAATTGATCGAAATACGAGGTATTTTCAAAGCTACCAACCATGTCGATGATGATGAATGATGATGATTCAGCCTCTGTGTATTTATCCGATTTTGCATAACATGCCATTGCTGGAATTGACACAGCAAGCCAGGTAGCGATCATCAGAGTATCACCTACTTAGTCATAATTCCATTGCTGGTAGCTTTAATAATACCCGGTACTCCGGCTAATTCACAGGTCTCTCTTTCAATGATAGTGTCCGACCTCTATCTGTTCGTAGACCTATAAAATGTCATCTTGCAGACTAGGTAGTTTTTAGGGTGCAAACAGTCATTCCACATTCACTCACTAGGATCGTTGTGATCGTCCATCTATGGAGGAATGACTCAACTACACGCATTGTTGGTTGCATATGTTTTGTGAGGCCGAGTAGTCTGTAGTTTTCATCTCTGAGAAGAAAGTTGGTTGAATAGCAAGATCACGTCTGGATGATTATGTGCATTGGTCTGCATGTGCATAAAATCAGTGATATTTGCTGTGTGAGAAAATCTTACTGAATATGCTACCCATAAAGTATATCTACTGGCTGTGCCCCACGGGTTATTAATATGTTGTCGTTTCTGAAGACAGGTTATGTTGAAAGTTACAAGTAACGATTTTTTCCTTTTTTGTGGTTCCGAAAAGGAAAAGGAGAATTACGGGAAATCACCACCGCGCCCGAGTTGTGGGTAATTACTGTTGGCATGTTCGAGTGTATGGCTTGTAATTCGACAGTGTACAGTGAATATAATTATTTCTTATCACTCTCATTTTTTAAATTCATCAGATTTACATATGTAATTTCCAAAATGGATAAGAACATGTGAATGCGCAACTAACTTCTAGCTTTAAATCTCAAGTATTTGAGACAAGAATCCGATGTAATTATCATCAACGCATATTATTAGCACTCAAATCCTCACTATGCACCTATGCATTACCGTCTCCTTCTAGTTATAGTATACAACTTAGAGCTTAAACCTGCAGTAATGCCATCTCTGAAGTAGATTTCACATCACATCGGAGTACAAATATGGATAACTGAAGCATCATGACTTTTAAGCAACACGTCCAACTACAAAACGAGTTCACAACGTGTCCATCAGCTAGTGCTAAGTTAACATCTTGTATAAAAACCTACATAATGCCACGAAAAACAAAAATCATGTAATATAGGGTAATCCGGAAATAGCCGCTGGAATAAGGGAACATGAGTCAGACTGTACGAAAGAATAATAAAAACATGAAAGATCCTGAAGATGGGGATAATGTAGAAAAATACAGTGATAACAACGAAGAACTGTCGGACGGAAAAGAACGATGGTCTTGCCCAGCCTGTTGTAAACAGGGACGAGTTACCCGAAGCGGATCCACCTCTTCCACATGCGGTGCTCGTTCAGAAACCACTGCTCCTTTACAACCAGATCAGTCTACCCCTACCGACACTCTCACCCTTATACTTAACCAATTATCAACTATGGCCAGTGACATAAAGGATATTAAGAACTCTCAATCTCAAATCAGAACTGATGTTGCTTATTGTAGAAACTTGCTACAGCAACATTCGGACTCGATCTCTCGGCATGATGACTTAATAGCGGCCTGCGAAACCAACATACAAAATATCCAGGTTACTCAAACAGAGCTGTCTTCTAACATTACTAATATTGAATCGAGACTTGCAAGATCTATGGAGACGATGCACTCAGGCAACGCCGCTTCTTCTACCCCTATTGCCCCAAGCTCCCAAGCTGAGACAATGGAGTTATTTAGACGTTCCCACAATATCATTCTGAAGGGCATAGCTGAAGGGAACGATGACATAAACATAGTATCAGAGATAATTAGGCATATTGAACCATCTGCCGAAAATCACCGACTCAGCATCACTCACCTTGGCAGAACAACTTCAAGCAATCGTTTAATTATAGTTGTGTTTTCCTCACCTATTATCGTCAGCAATATTTTGCGGAAGAAAAACTCCATCCTTAGCCACCCCACGCTTCGTCACGTAAAAATCTCTGACGACAAAACCAGAGGTCAAATGCAAGAACTACAACACCTTCGCGAAGAGCTTAGACGTCGTCAAACAACAGGCGAAAGTAATATTACTATAAAATATGTTCGTGGAAAACCTTCTATAGTACACACAGCTACCCACGAGATCACACCTTCAAAAAACTGATAAATTCTGTGGCAAACTGGATGGTTTGTTACACTAATACACAATCTCTCTTTTCTAAGCTACCTGAACTCCAAGCATTTGTTCGATACAATAATCCAACGTTCGTTTGCCTTACTGAAACATGGCTCCATTCCAACATGTCCGACTCTTCCATCAATTTGCCTGGATACTATTTATACAGAATGGATTCACCACGCACTCCTGGTTTTGGTGGAGTATGCATTTATGTTCGCACGGAAATCGCGTCGGCTTTCTCGGTATCTCTCTCTTTCAGTCCTTTCGATGGCATTGACAATCTATTTTTGGAATTGAGGTGACCAAATTTCAGCTTCACGATAGGCTGCATATTTCGGCCACGGCCCTGTTTGAAAGACACACTCCTGTGCAGTCTCATTTCAGATCTCTTGAATAAAAACACCAACCTTTTCATAGCTGGTGACTTCAATCTACGTGACATTAGCTGGCCTATGTCAACCATTCCTGAATGCAATTCTTCTTCTGCTGCTTACATCGACTTGCTACGCAACTCTAGCATATCTCAACTTGTTGATCGTCCAACGAGATTCTGGGAAGGACAGACGCCTAGGGCTCTGGATTTGATATTCGTTAACGACGCCGACTTTGTTTCTAATTTAGATTATTTGCCACCTTTTGGCAAGTCTGACCACTGTTCACTTTTATCTTCTCTACAGTTCAATATAAATAGTCGTTCTACAACCGATAAGTTTAAAACCATCGAAATTGTAAACCACGATGCGTCTTAACCAAGCCCTGTCTGAAGTCAACTGGCCTGCTTTGCTTAACAACCGTAGCGAAACGGCTGACAATACTGTTGAAAAGAAGGTATACTGTGACCCCTCAAAGCCCTGGATCAACTCTAACATATCGAGGATGCTTCGTCACAAGAGATCTTTGTGGCAACGGTTTAGGAGGAGTGGCCATTCACAAGATTACGTGTCTCATCGATCCTTTTCTAACCTCCTATCTAGAACGTTACATAATGCCAAACATGCTTATGAGCGAAAACTCGTTACCTCCAAAAATAAGAAGAGGCTGTTTCGGTATCTAAGAACAAACCTGAATTCCAAAGTTTCATCACCTCAGATCCGCGACGCTGACAGTCATCTCCACATGGATGCCACCGAATCTGCCAACTTACTGGCAGAGTCCTTTAGTGATGACTTCGTCGATGAGCCTAATGGAGACCTTCTACCGACCACTATCTGCCATAGGTGTCCCAACAGCCTTTGCGAAGTTGAGTTCCTGCCTGAAGACGTATTAATGCACCTGCGAAATCTGAAGACCTCTTGCTCCCCTGGTAAAGATGGGATGAAGGCTGCTGTACTTAAAAACTGCGCTTCAGCACTGGCCCTACCATTAAGCTTGATATTCACATCGTCTTTTAGATCTCATACCCCACCCTGATGCTGGCTTAGTGCTTCTGTTACCCCTGTATTCAAAAAGAGCGACAAATCCTCCCCTAAAAATTATCGACCAATAAGTCTCGTGTTCCTATCGCCGCCAAAATAGCTGAAAGAATCATAATAGATAAGCTCCTGTCTTTTTCTTTCGAAAATGACCTTTTCCCTAAGAATCAGCATGGATTTCTCCCTGGTCGATCAATAATGACCTACCTTCTCCACTCTCTCAACGATTGGACTCAGTAACTGGACACAAAGACTCCTGTTGATATAATCTACTTAGATTTTTCTAGGGCTTTTGATCGTCGCGTACCACATAGAAGGCTTCTGTTTAAGTTGGAATGTATGGGAATAAGAGGCGAGTTGTTACTGTGGATTAAGGCTTTTCTCACCGGGAGGACTTTCTCTGTGCGCGTCAGTGATAGCCAGTCTCACCTTCATCATGTAGCAAGTGGAGTTCCTCAAGGCTCTGTCTTGGGCCCAGTGCTGTTCCTTCTGTATACAAGTGACCTGCCCGCATTGATTTCCTCCACATGTTCAGCTTATGCCGACGACACCAAGATTTACAATACTGTCGTAAATTGTGCTATGCTTCAACGAGATCTTGATATTGTTTGTCAATGGTCAGTCAGTTGGCTTTTACCCTTAAATCTAACTAAGTGTTGTGGCCTTCACCTCGGGAAGACAAATCCGCGATTTACATACAAGATCTCTGACCACAACATCGAAGCAGTTTCCAGCCACACTGATCTGGGCGTTGTAGTCAACGATCGTCTTTCCTGGTCAGAGCATATTCACCACGTTACATCAAAAGCCAAGAAACTTCTATACATGCTGGAGAGGTCTTTCAAAGGATCCGATGTCAACACTTGCGCCTACATTTACAAGGCATTCGTGAGGCCAATTCTTGAATTCGCTGGCCCGGTATGGGACACTGTGCTTCTGCGCGATAGAAATCTCGTCGAATCAGTACAGCGTCGGGCCTCTCGTATCCCTTTTGGAGCACGAAGACCAAGCTATGAAGATCGCCTTGAATTATTCAACCTGACCTCATTCTCTGAGCGAAGACTTCGTGGCGATCTTATAGTTACGTTCAGGATACTTCATGATTTGATGGGCACCAACCTCATGCATCTATACCGTCTGTCGCGCAGCAATCTACGCGGACACAGCTTCAAACTGCATAAGGAGCCATTTAAAACAACAGTCCGACAGTGGTTTCTTCCCAACCGCATATTCAACACCTGGAATAGTTTACCTGAAAGTGTGGTTGGTGCTACTTCAGTTAATAGCTTCAAAGTGCAGTGTGATAGCTGGAGGAGTGTACAAACTTTATAGCTATGAACTGTCTTTTTTTATTTTTTTCTATTTGTGTTACGTGTCCGTACACTATATTTACTGCATGAGCTTATAGTACTGTATACTCTGCTCATCTCAATTATCATAATAATAATAATAAAAAATCGACATAATGTCCCTTTTCAAGATACGTAATACCCGTGCCTGTCAAAGATTTGGCCAGCCTGATAATTTTGTCGCGTCTTTGCGCACAACATACTGATTATGAATGTTACTAATAAACATGAAACAACCTTATATGCAGTTGGTTATGGTTACAAATTCAGTGAGGAAACATATTCATTTCAGCAAGATATGCCTGGTTGCATAATATGTCTTACATAAAAGATCTTCTCAAAATATAAATATAGTAGTTATATTTTATAACTCCCGAGGCCGACTCTCTCAAATAACTTATCGTCTGTCCGTATAATGTTCGAAGTGTAAGCTTACGAAATATCTCAAACACATTTTTGCATACGAGTTCAAATCTGTGGCACACGAAATCTTTCCAGACGGTTCACAAGTCTGGTTAGTGTCACTCAGCTCGACGGCCCTTACGCCTGTTTACATTCCATTTCTTCTCTGGGTACAGGATAAACTTTCTTAAAAACGCAGGCGTGGCTCGCATCACAGTTCAAATAGTCATCGCTTCTCAGACCAAGTAATTACAGTGTTGATGTGCTATTGGGTGTAGTGTTTTGGTTCCCTGAAAGGTGAGCAATCACTGAGTTTTTCCTTTATTCTGCTGTACTGTATGGATTTATAACTATAACACTTTTATATTCATGATCATGTATGGCGTAAGCCATATTTGTAAAGAGGCTTTGATCATATATCCACATTTATAAAGATGCTTTGAGCATATATCTATATTTATAAAGATGCTTGGATCATAAATCCATATTTCTATAAATGGCTTGCGGACTCGATAATTGCGGATAAGGATAGGGAAATTAACTGGCTCATACAGAGGTGACGCCTCAAGTCACTGGGGATTGTTATGGGACTTTCGGAACCCGATTGCTGGATTTAGGTGGTTATGTTAATTCCTGCTCGGTTTCCTCTATCAGGGGGAACATCGGAGCGCTTGGGATGTTGACAGGATGACCTTTGGCCGACATGGCATCCTAGATCTGAATTACCGCTTAACCATTTTCTCTTGATAATCGCTGGCACATGAATGTATCTCATGTGCGTAGGGATTGTTATTCTAAAACTTGTCATCTTGCTCGGCTATCTCTGATTAACAGGTAATGTCGGAGCCTTTGGATATTGACACAACGACCGTTGGCCAACGTGATATCCTGGATCCTTCACTGCTTTTCGTAACAATCATTAAGCTCAGCATATCTTTTTACACGCCTGGGATCAACATAGGTTGCTGTGTGCTTTAATCTTTGTTGATCTATATAGGCTGCTGTGTGCTTAAAATTGCCTAAGTGGAGGGCTGTGTGTCCATGAGGGACTACCCCAGGGACTGTGTGTCCCAAAGGGCTGTGTGCCCCCGCTCTTAGGGTCTGCGGACCAGTATATAATAATTCATAAATAAATAATGATGAATTGGTACCACTACGGATAATTAATGTAATCCTAAGGTAGTGCATGTTATGAGTCGGTTGAATATGGGAGGTACTCAAGTCATTTTTCTAAAAATAGATATTGGCCCCGACAATCCGATCATATCGCCCTTATCCGTCACCAAGTAAGTGACTTTAATATTATCCTGACATTGTTGCCCATATCAAACTATTTACGTACTGCCCTTGTAGTAAAAATAAAATGGTACCGGGTGGACTTTGAAACCTTCTAAGATGGGTCTGTGGTTTTCACTTTTATCATTATATGCTATTATTATCATTTCTCTCTTCGTATCCTACAGAAGTAACCTACTGTACAAATGGAAGCGCCCCACTGACCCTTGAAGGACATAACTGAACCAGGTTTAGAACTTGGACGTTTCCCTTGCCGTAAGTCGTTAACTGAGTGGCTTAAAAACTCACTGAGCATTGAGCTGACATGCGATGTCCTTTCGTCTGTAATTAATGGATACACTGTAGTCAATCTAACCAACTTAAATGAATAATTTCTTTTTAAAGCCCTCGAAATTAGTTCGAAAACTTGTTAGGAACTTTCTAATTAGGTAATTGAAAAGCTTCCAGCGAGTTGGACCGATATTAAAAAAAGACCTGTTTGGAGTTTCACGAGACAGCAGAATTCTCGGCACGGCGAAAAAACTTTCCACGGTGTTGCTCGCGATGCTTCGTTGCAACCACGCATGTTGCCAACTTACTTATCAGGACAGCATTTTCGCAAATAGTGGAAATTTTTAAATCATGCAAAATTTGGAAATTAAGATTGCTTTGAGAATTTCGAAAATTATGGAAATTTTAAATTGGGTGAAATGAAAATCCTGAAATCTCTGAAACTGAATGATTTAAAATGTTGAATATTTTGAAAAATTTGAAAACAATGAAAATTTGAGAATCTGATTTCTGAAAGTTATAAAATTTTGAAAACTTTGCATATTTTAAAAATCCTATACATTTTGAAGTCTTGAAAATTTTGCCCACTTGCTTAATGTTTGAGGATTGATCATCAACTGAAGCATTGCGTAGTAAGGGCCAAAACTACATCCAATGGAAGTCAAGAGCGATAGTATATTGTAATCGTATAAGGGACTCGTATATGATCCTAATTTTACTTCCCACGCCTGGCGATGAAGTATTATTTATAGTCGCGAAAAGTCTCGAAAATGAGATACCTATTGTTTTTTAATGTTATATGGCATGTGCATCACGCAAAATTATGACAGTCATTTCCGTCGATCTATCTGCCTGTCTCTTTCGTTATGTCCACTAATACTTCGTCCGTCTCCAATTCTGACAGCACCGCTCAAATTTTAATGAAATTTTCACACAAGGTTACTACTTTTGCAATAAGGCTTTACAGTTTCTGTAAATCGATCCAGTGGCGGCCAAGGCAGGAATAAAAACGCAGAATAATAAAAACGTGCCGAAACTGAGTTTTTTAACGTTTCTGATGACCTTGGTCATTTTCGGAAAAAAATTTGTATGGATTGAAAATTGGGGATTTGGAGTTGTAGCGGTATACCTCAACTTTTTTATGTTTTTTTTATGTTTCTTTAGATACACTCCAAACACCAGTAAGTTTAGGCTCCAATTACACATACTCCACACATCATATATTCAGTCAACCTGCGGGACGCCATTCTTTTTTTAACACGTTGAAGGGCAGTAACGCCGATTGACCTCCTCCCTGGCGTGGTAAATTCTTCCAGAGCGCCATTTGGCGTCTAAACTTATTCTGTTACTAAAGGCAGTACGTTTATTGACGTCCCATTTGCCATAGCGAATGTTAAAGATGGTTGGTTACTGCCACATTTAGTACTAATAGTATCAGAATACTGCCGCATTTATATTAAAAATGCTTATACACTGCTACGTGCTACGTGTCTCCCACTTCCCCTTTCCGTCCAAATTTACACGGAACGTCGATAGACGTCCAGCGATCCATGCAATCCTAGTTAGTCATTCTTCTGGTGCCAAGATGAACGCATGGTTCTTCTGATACCGCCATATTTTTACGCGGAACAGACCTCGTGTTTCCTATTTTTCGACATTTATTTTTATTGCAGTTTTTACGGCCGTGTAAGTAGTAACTGTTTGTTTTTGGTACGTTTCTAAATACTTTATTACTTGCCAACGTTATTGTTTTGTAATAATGATGTAAGGTTATGTGATACCATTATAGTTATTATCTGATCATTCTACAAGAAATAAAAGAGACTTTTATACTTTTCATCAATCTGATAAAAAAGGTATTTTGTATTGTTTTAATTATTTTAGGTGAGTGGTGCCAATGATCCTTACGAACGGGAGCAGCGGAGGTTGCAAAAGCTGTTCGACGAACTCTCTAGCGACGATGAGGAAGTGGACCCATATCATGACAGCGATGATGGTTCTGATCCAGATTACGCGCCAAACGAATCTTCAGACTTCGATGCGGAAGAAGCAGATCCAAGTCGATACCAGGGATAGGAATTATTATTCAACCATTCAGCGTCAGAGGAAGATAACGATGAGCAAAGCATTCATTTATCTAATCCTGAAAGGCAGAGTGATGATGGCGACGAATCCGAAACATCATGGGAAACCACAACAGCACCAATTCCCGTTTTCGATTTTGTTGAGAACAGTGTAGGGGTCAAAATAAATATTGACTAAACTTCTACACCTCTTGAAGTTTTTGAATCTTTCTTCGCGCCGCAAGTATTGGAATACATAGTGCAGTGCTCAAATGATTACGGAGAGTTACTATCGAAACAAATAAGCCAAAAACTAGGCACAGCAGGTCAGCAAATTATCGAGCAATTACCATTCATGAAATGAGGGCCTTTCTTGGCCTTTGTTTGCTGCAAGGACAAGTTTCAACCACCAACGATCGTAGAATTTTTTCCTACAAGGACATACTTGATTATCACACGATATTTCCTTTCGTTATGTCCGCAAGAAGGTTTGAACATGTACTTAGGATTTTATGCTGTTCAGCGCCAAAATCAAAAGGCAAAGAAAAAATTCAGATGCTTTTAGACATAGATCAATATAGAAAAGCTTATGGACCTAACACGGAACTACGGAATACAATTCTATGAGTTGACGACGTCTGATGGATACGTGTTGAATATGGAAATGTATAGTGGACACAGCAGCAACCATGCTAACGATAACAGCAAAACAGAAAAAGAAAACGATGGCCATTTTACTTTAAGAGGAAAGTTAGTTCTGCGGCTAATGAAACTTTACCTACTGAAATTGTTTATGGATAATTACTATAACAGCGTTTTGTTGTCCTAAAAACTATTCAGACTGAAGACGCATACTAATGGTACCCTCAGGTCTAATCGTCGAGGTAATCCAAAGGTTCTAGTAAAGCAAAAACTGAAGCTCGGTGAACATTTTTGGATGAGAAAAAAGCGAGTGTATTTGGCCAAATGGAAAGACAAACGAGATGTTCTAGTGATTACCACCAAAAATCATCCACGTATGATCACAGTAAGGAATAGGTATGGGAAAGAAGAAAATAAGCCAGAAGAAGTAGTCATATATAACGTACACATGTCAGGTATTGATCGACGCGATCAGATGACACCAACCTGTGCCACTAGAAGGAAAACCATTAGATGGTATAAAAAGACTATGTTGTATCTGCTTGACTACGTGGAATTATTTTTTGTATATTATATAAAAAGTATTGCAAAGGCGTTCACGTAGATACCGTTTTGTGCAATTTAATGATGACCTAATTGAATCTCTAATCAAGCAACCTTTCAATGTAGAAGGACGCTTACTCTCCTTCAACGTGTTAAATGTAGAAAGTGATAGTTCAGTTACTTTTCTGTACTCACGAAGAGCTCATTCTCATTATGCTCTCATATTACAACCCACTTAAAACTCATAACGCTCTCCGTCCTTATATATAATTACGGAAACGACTCTCCTAATAGAGCATAATTTCCCGATTTTCCTCGAGAAATAAAAGCATAAAAGATAGCTGGTCATGAAAGAGCAGGCTGGATGCAGCCAGCTAGCTGCAAAATGCAAGAGGAGGGTATATCTATTAAACTAAACAAAAGCTCAGCTTATACAGACAACAAGTAAAAATATTACCGGGTTGCCTTTGTTGTCGGTACATTATTATCTGGGATAAAGGGTTGCCTTCCGATTTTTCTTCTTGCAGTGTGCTCTTTCTTGGTACAAGGGATAAATAACGACTTCTAATAGAGCTAGGGCATAATGAGAAACTCGGTTCTGTTTCCCAGTTAGTTTTAATTACCACGCATAGACAAGGAAGTCCCTGTTAACAAATGTGTTGTGCATGTGTGGTGTAAGAACCAAACGTAATAAACCAATGTTGGCCTATTTTCGCGGTCGCCCTTTAAATTGTTGCCTTCTTTTATTCAAATTGTTTTGTTTCAATGTTAGCACATAGTTTGGATCGTTATACGTGACACGCTGAAATGGAAGCAAAAACAAAACTATCCATCTTTATGACATCGTGTGCTCGGGCCGTAGCCCTAGACCAACTTCTGGCATATTTCTTGCTTTACGAAGGTTGGAAATGCCACTGATGGTGTATCCGAATATAAGAGGCAGCTAGAAACTTAGGCAAAGTCAAATCAACCTTCTCGTCCACGATAAAATTGTCAATAATCTTGGATGACTAATGACTATTCTAACCTTGTTAGATGCTGCTTCACAAGTGTAGACAGCGCTTCACCGTGTCATGTAAATCGACCCTTAGTGCTCGCCCAACTTTAGCAAAGTCAAATAAAAACCATAATTCGTCGTGTGCGCTTGGTGCGAAACTTCCGATCCGCCGAAGACGGGTTCCTTTGAAAGTTAGCGTTTTCTGGAAGGCGGTGGAAACAAAAAGAGAGATATCTTCTCTAACACAGCGTCATCCAATATTTATCTGTGGATTGAGAGGAGCTCATAAATTATTGAACGGCTGCCCGCATCACAAAGATTACCAGAGAACATGCAAATATCATCGACCAGGATCGACGTTCGAATCAATACAAATATTAAACGTTTCCTCGACGATCTACTTTTATGTTCTCGGGGGATTTTTATTGGAATAATGCGGGTCGCTGCAGATATTTACTCACCCAGATCTCTGGATTTCACATTATTTCAGACTCATAGATGCCCTGGAGGATTACTTAGTTCCACATAGAACCGAAGAGTAACGAACGGACATGTTTACATTCAAACAGTTTGTAAAGCAGCGTATGAAGGTTTATGATGTCCGCTCGTAAATCAGTAAATCAGGAGAACATCAAAAATTATGCTAAAAACATTTTGAAAGCTAATCGCATCAGCACGTCCACAATACCAAAATTTGAGAAACCTATATTTCCCATTGTTCTAATTCACATCAATTGTATCTCATCATTTCGAAAATTCTGAAAACATCAAAACTTCTTCAAGCTTTCAAAATGTGTATTGAAAAATTTTTAAACCCTGAAGTTATTGAAATTTTGAATATCGAGAAAAATTTTAAAATTCGAAAATTGTAGAAATTTTTAAAATGTCGATAGTTCTGAAAACTACTATTCAGAAGATTTTGAAAATTCTTGTATTTTGGAAAACAGTTGTAGTTTGAAAATTTTGCATATTTTGAAAATTCTGAAAATCACAAGAGTTTTAACATGTTTGAAAATCTTTTGGCATTTCCAACCTTTGTAAAGCAATGTTAAGCACGATGAAATATATGTAGAAGGGATATTTTTGTTTTTGATTTAATTTCAGTGTGTCAGGTATAATGGCCCAAAGTATGAGTGAAAATCGAAATAAAACAATTTCAATAAAAGAAGGTAATATTTTAAATCACGACCGCGAAAATAGGCCTTCATTGGTTTGTTGCGTTTGTTTCTTGGCTCACCAGTGCTTAAGGTTAGAACAAATAATATCAGCACAGTACGATAGATGTGTTTTTAAAGTTTCCAAAACCGAAATTTTGAAAACTTGAAATTTTGAAAATTCGAAAAACTTCTGGAAATCTTGATATCGTTTGAAATTTTTGAAATGTTGTAAACTGAATTCTTTAAAATTTTTTTAAAATTTGTGAATTTTGAAAATGAAAATTTTCATATGACGTCGAAATTTTAATAATAAGGTTCATTTTGAAAGTAATTTGAGAGTCTGGAAAATTTTAAAGGTTTGTGACTTTTGAACAATTTAAATATTCTGTGGTACAGCAAATTTTGAAAGTTTTTGTCAAAATTTATTTAATCTTATAAAGGCTTGTTCTTAGAGTATTGATAACGGTGATCAATTTGCCAGAAGGAGTTTCCACCACTTCTGATATCAAACGAACGCCTCTATTTTTCGCAAACCCTGAATCCCAGGTTATGCCTTTGGCAGCTGCTCCAATGTAAAAAGCTGAACTCTTCCCTCCCACAATAGTACACAATGTGGATATGAAAAATTATGCATATCCCACCTGCGTAAGTAGAGTAGCGAGGGTGTGCCGAAACTCCTCAATGTTAAGCCCATAAACCCATAAACCCTCAAGAGTTACTGAAAGCTTTCTGTTTACATTCGGTAAATCAAGTTTATTTTCGTTTGGAATTAGGACGGAGTTTGTATATTTAATGGATTTTCCTTTGGGAAATGATTTCTTATTGGACGATGATGCACACAAATCGGGAATAAGTCAAACAAGGAATACATTTAGTTGTTCAAGGACTTCTAACTGTAACCTTGTTCTAGGTAAATATAGGGCGGGAGATTATTCTAAATTGAATCGAAAAATACTCCACGTATTAGAAAATTATGTTTTTTGCTACTGATCTGAGGCATCGCCATTATTTACCGCATTTATCTAAGGAGAAGTGATATTTCTCTCTCTAGGTACCGATGGGTGCTATTCACTCTCGCAGTCGTCGAGTCGAGTAAATATTCTAATATTTAAGTAGCATCTTCTATCTTTGTTGGAGCAGCATCTCTCTCCTGTGCAGCCTTTTGTCATGCAAACGTCGCATGTGCTTTATTCCAACAGTATTGCCGGACGTTCGGAGATTTCTCATATTATATTATGCAACTATAGGCAACCAGTAAATCTTCTACGTCATATAGTAAGTATAATAGTGGCGGTTGCTCCCGCGAAAACTACATCAAATTGAGTTACTTTAGTCTTCGATGTAAATCGGAAGTCCTAACTTACTGTTAAACCTACTGTCTGACTTACTATGATTTTCGCGGCGTAGTGTGAAGTTACGGTAATTATTAGCAAAAGCGTTTCAAGTATTAGCTGCTTGAAAAGAGCAGTTTTCAAAGCGAACTAAAATGAATTCAAGAACCAAAATAATTCTGGCAGATGCAAAGAAGCTAAGTGCAGTTGCTGAACCATTAAATTCGGGCATTTTTGTGTCATAAATAGTGATAAATTATTAAAACACAACAAAAAGTTTCAAACATAGCATCCTCTTCTGCACGTTATGCATTGGGATCTGTCGCATCACAGTCAGTGTCTTTCATGGCTGTGAAATAAAAAGGTTTGACAGATAATTCGTTCATCTCCAAATCTAAACCTGATATAGACCTATATTACAGATCTATATCGTACTGATGAGAGCTAAAGAGCCCTGTCTGCGGTTGGTCGTGGAAAGGTAATATCGGAAAATTGGAACAAAGACGATTGTGGAGAAAAATTGAAAATAAATAAGTGCCTCGTGAAATGAAATATAATATATGATATATGAAACAAAATGGTTCAGGAACTACCTTTGCTGTACGCAAGCTTGCTTCCAGTAGATGCTAGAAAATTAAATGGTTTACTAAACTTATGTAAATAATAATAAGAATGTTTATTGTCCCAAATTCCGGGAAAATAGGTGTATTAAATATTGTGCACAATAACCGTCAAGCACCCAAAAAAGTTTGCACTTGTGTTTGAGTTTGTTAAAAATAAAAACTAAAAGTACAGTCAGTGTATGAAAAAGAACCGTTAATAATATCCAAACAATTATCACTAAAGTGAAAGTATGGATGTAAAATATTATTGATTTGATAATGATTTTTCATATCTACAATTTCGTTGATGGAGCACCTTGGTTGTTGTAAAATCGATTTTTTAGTTCTTTTTCAAATGATCTATTTGAATTAATTACTTTTAATGACTCTGGTATGGAGTTATAGAATTTTGATCCCAAGAAAAACAGAGATCGTCGTGTAATGGTTTTTGATGTTTGTGGAATACACATTGAATTTTGATTGAATCTTGTTCGGTAGTTATGAATGGTACGATTCAAGTATTTAATATAATGTATTAGACCACAATAAAAATAAATTTGTCTGCAATCTAATAGCTGAGCCTCCACATATAGAGAATCACCTGAATAAGTAATGTCCCTATGGACAATCAATTTTAGAATTAATTTTTGGATTACATCAAGCTTTTTGTAATTATTATTCATAACTCCCCCAAGCCAAAATTCCGTAAAGTAATAGAGGATAAACAAGAGCATAATAAAGATTATATAGATATTTTTAATCTAGAATATCTCTGAAGTACCTGAATGTTGGAATAATATGTCTCAGTCTCTTCACAATGTACTCTGTATGGGTATTTCATTTTAAGTGTGTGTCCAAAATCAAAAGCAAACAGTTTTCCTAGCACTCCTGAAGCTTACCTGCTTTTCATTTTTCTCTGAAAGCCAAAACAAAACGTGAAAACGATGATAGTGGAGAATAGGAAGATGAATATAATTGGAGTGACTCAGACTGGCATTGAGGTTTTTTTTTGAGGTTTGCTTGAAAAATACCGTAATATTTCAATAAATATCCTACTAAAACCAAAGCTAGTGTACTTTTTCTTTAATTGATCCAACGAAAACTCTAGTAAGTCAGCAAAATTTATAAAAAAAATGTGACTTTCGCTAGGTTTGTATAGTGATACCATTTATATCCTTCTATATACAAGAATTACTGCAATGTGCAACATATTTTTGATGAGATCGTCATTTTTCTGACAACCAAATCAAGATCTCAGTTCGCGGTTGAATAGGCCACATCAACTATACCGTCAGAATCGATAGCCTCTAGCGGTGACCGTAGTGACTGGGCTTTGTGCCTTCTTATTTCGATAGATCTTATTTCGATGACAGATTTCAAAAAGGCTAGATACTGTCACTTTTGCTTTGGCAGTTAACATCACTTTCTGGCAGTCGTATTTTCCTCCCTACAAGCTGGCATCCTTCAGGAATACTTTCAAGGACCGGTATGGGTAATAAAATCCTTTAAAGGAGACGCGAAGTCACCTAAGGGCTGTTTTGACAATGCGACTGTTTTATAGTAACCGTAGCGAAACAAAAGATATCAACCACTCATCTCCAGACGCCCATTTATCCGCATACTTGATTTTTCGGTCTGGTTGCTTTAGTGCCCTCCAGACACCGAGACTCGGATATTTTGATTAGGAAATTGAATGAGGCCTAGCTAGCTTTTCTTATGTTTCTCTCAAAGTCAACGATGCTGATTACTTATACCGCATTTTGTCCCAAGGTTTGGAAAGTAAGGTCCAGCCTTGTCTGTAAGAACTAGGATGAATTGCATAGATGGACGAAGATGATTGGTAATGGTTTCTTTAGGAACAAGAAAATGAAGTCGACTTTAACACATCACAAATCTCGGAATTTTTTATTTATCACAATTTTTCATCTCAAAGAAAAGCGTCAAAAATGTCTATCGAAATATCTCTGTTACCACAATTAACCACTGCAAGAGAGTATAGCAACAAACGGTCGTGTCATTCAGAGTAGCTGCTGCAAAATCCTATTATTTAAAGCTCATCATGATGTTAACATGATTCGTATATCTATTCCGTTGTTCCCAGAAGATTACTGTCAATATGGCTGAAATAAGCTTGACGAATCGATATTCCAAAATCATTTCATATGTTGTGTAATCTGAAAGGGGCGTAACTATATGAGTTCAAGGGGAAATAATCTTGCTTAGAGTTCCAATAACAAAATAGTACCTGTGCATAGGTATCTAGGTACCTTTGGATTCGTAAAAATTTGATTTTCTCACAACAGTGGACTTAAGAACGATCTTGAATATGATACGTGACCTTACTATCGATATATATATATATATATATTTTGAGACGTGGTCATTGTCGTCTAGACCAGTTAGGTGAAAAATTAAAGCTTCCGCCTTTTGTTGGGTACTTCGACAAAATTTAAGCAAAGAGGACTCTTTATACTTTTTTAATTCTCTCTAGCTTTCAATGGACTTTGCCATCATCATCAGGAGAGTAGTATGTGAGGATGTTGCTAATTGTTGTTTACGTATAGGATGAGGGAAACGCCCAGTAAAATGGTGAAAGCTGGATAGATGGTACAATGGTACAAAATTATATAAAATATGACAAGAACAAGTTAAAAACAGATTAAAAATCTTTTAAAAACATGAAAGCATCCTCACATACTACTCTCCTGATGATGATGGCAAAGTCCATTGAAAGCTAGAGAGAATTAAAAAAGTATAAAGAGTCCTCTTTGCTTAAATTTTGTCGAAGTACCCAACAAAAGGCGGAAGCTTTAATTTTTCACCTATATATATATATATATATATATATATATATATATATATATATATATATATATATATATAGTAGCGGTACGCACTCCTCTAAGCCCTCATCTACTATGATGCCAATAACTGAGTCTCTGGTAGAATACCATATGTAGGTCATCATGCGAGCATTTCTTTGCGTATGGAAAATATCTCTCAATCTGTGAATCTTAACCAGTTAAAAAATGACAGATGTGCATCATCTGCCATTAATTGCCAAATTTTTGCATCCGGAGAAATGTTTATATGTTGGCAAGAAAGAAGGCAATAATATTATGGAAGCTTAACCCGAGGGGTCCCCAGGCGACCCCTCTACTGCTTTGGGTGGAGTTGGCGCGGAGTGCAGCGCTACTTTGGAACATATTCCAGAAAACCAAAACGAGATGACGCCAATGATGACATCAGGGATGACACCGATACTGGAGAAGGAAAACGAGAACCAGAGACTTTTGAAGATAATTGCAGACCAAGCAGCCCAGATTCAGAGACTGACTGACTGTGTGGAGTCACTTAATGCCCAGGTTTTTAAGCTTACAAGTATCATTCATAAAACAGTTCCCAATGTTGATTCTTCCATAACAGCAAAACGTAGACATAACAGCCAATCGAGTGACCTACATACTGAGACTGATGAGGACACACAGGGTGATCTTTTCACACCTGTGCGACGTCGCAAAGTGAGACTGCGCAAAACAGAATTTCCTCCGCTACCGACGAAATCCCCAAATAACAAACATTCAGGCAACCTAAAACCGTCGGTGTCTGTACCCTCTACCGCTTCTACTAGTCAGCCAAGGGAAAGACTTTTATCAGCATCCACACAGAGTGCTCCTCCTGTTATACCCCAAGTGCAGTCTGATCCATTGGCTGGCTGCAACTCATCTTCCTTGCCGTCCAGCGGCATGAGTTGCTGGAGCTCTTTATCAGAGTCGAAGTTCAGAGGAACTCTCGACTCATTTTGCAGTGTCACCGCTGACAGAAGTATGGACACGCACAGTCGTATTGCACTGCGCCGCCAAAGTGTCTAAAATGTGCCCAAGACCACATGACACAAATGTGCCCTCAAACAGGACAAGAGGTTCGCAGATGTGCGAACTGTGGGGGGACCACACCTACGCGGACGCAGCAAGAGATGACACCTCAACTGACCCTGCTGTTTCGAGCTCATCTACGACTACTCAAAATGTTGACCTAGTAACAGCGCTCAGGTCCCTACAGCAGATTAATAGTCCCCTGATAAGCGCCACTAAGGCATTGCAGGCGATCTTTCCGCTAAATGGCCAGGTACAATAGCAGACAGCCTGAATTCATCAAAATTCTTTTCTGGAATTGTTTGGGTCTTAGGGATGTCCCCAAAAAAACGGGAATTTCATCAAGCTCTTTTGGATGAGAACGTAGATGTAGCTCTACTGCAGGAAACATTGCTTGATCCGGGAGATCGTCTAGCTTTCCCGAATTATGATGTTATCGCTGAGATGCAGAGCATCGAGTCAACTTCCGTGGTAGTGAATATGACGGGAGGTATCTCGTTGAAAATCACATCGGTTTATGTCAGATGTGGTGCCAAGGTACAACAGACGGATCTGGAAGTCCTGTTTGACTGCTCGGATCCGCTTATTGTAGCAGGGGACTTTAACTGTAAACATCGAGCATGGCACTCTAGGTTAAATTCCACCAGTGGGATTCGTCTTTACAACCATGTGATACGAAACGGCTACCTCATACACAGCACTGAGGAGACATTCGTCAGAAAATTTCTGACAAAAGAGCTGCAATTAAGCAAGCGAAGAGGTCTTGTCATCCAGATGACATTCACAGAGCAATCTTTAGAAGATTCCTCAATCAAAGAGCTGCACGGCACATCAGCAGAATCTCCTGAGACTCCGCATTGCACACCAGCAGAGCTCCAAGGTCATATTAAAGACCTCAAGGTGCGTAAAGCACCTGGAGAGGATCGAATCACTAATAAGGCGCTGAAGCTACATTCGCGGAAGTCCTTAACTTATCTCGTGGCAATAATCAATGCCATGCTAAGGACCCAGCATTTCCCAACGGCGTGGAAGACCGCTGATGTTATAATGATTCCAAAGAAGGTGGGTTCGATATTCCCCCAGGATTACCGCCCCATTAGTCCACTGTCAGCTCCTTCTAAACTCACTGAAATGGTGATTCTACGTCACCTTGGAAATTTCTCGGCAGACCACAATGTGATTCCTGACGTGCAATTTGGCTTTCGGTCTGAGCATAGTACGGAGTAACCAGGGGGTTCACCCGTAACGAAGGTACTGGCATCTTGCTACTGGATGTCTCAAAGGCATTTGACAAGTTGTGGCACAAGGGCCTTCTCTACAAATTGATCCATAAGGGCTTCCCCTTCTAGCTCCTAAAACTTTTGAAATCCTTTCTCGAAGGTAGGAAATTTCGGATCAAAATTAATAACGTTCTGTCGACAACACGGCCCATCAAAGCCGGTGTCCCTCAGGGTTCGGTTCTTGGATCAGTCCTTTATTCACTTTTTATTCATGACGTACCTTGCCCCAGCAGCTGTGAAACCTATCTCTATGCTGATGACACTGCCCTGGTGTCGTGCTCTGGGGATCTAGTTCACGACAGGCTGCAAAGTTCAGTGGACGAGGTATTGGAATGGGCGAATCGGTGGCTGATCAAAATTAATCATTCGAAAACGCAGGCAATCTATTGTACTAAAAAACGTAGCGGCGCCCCGTCTGAGATTTCAGTGGATGGAGTTCGGGTACCATGGGAAAGCTCTGCTAAGTATCTCGGTTTCACTCTTGACAAGGGGATAACCTGGCAGAAGCACACTGAAGCGTTAAAAACTAAATTCCAAATCTCGTTTCGGCAACTCTACCCTATGCTATGCTGCGATCACTTACGTAAGTGCGGCTTGGTGTATTCTCGCCAAAACGCATTTGCGTAGCCTGCAGGTTTTGCAGAACAGAACCTTGCGTACAATCACTAACGCCCCATGGTATGTTTCCAACGAGATCCTTCACAGAGACCTTGACATCCCTTACCTAAGGGACTACATCAAACAACAAGCGCAGCTACGTTACAGACAAGCAGAATCGCATAACAACACTTTGTTACGCAACTCAGTAGACTACACAGTCCAGCAAGTTCGCAAGCACACAAGGCCGCGACTCGCACTGTGAACAAAATTAAATCGTGCGACTTTAGGTCCAACCAAAATTATAATTTATCTTCAACAACCAATCCCAAAATTAATTTTAGGATCAATTTAAAATTGCCGAATACTAACTAGCAATGCCAAGGTACCCCTCAAATTGATGCACTTCTTTTTTCTTTGCTCTCCCTCCTTCCTTCCTTTCTTCTTCCCTTCTTTCTCCCTGACTTTGTTTGGTAACTGGGCAACCAGACCTAACAGACCTACTGACTTACAAGACTTCAACCAAGAGCAAAGGTCCTACGGACCGCTCTGACAGACAATGACGAATAGTATGTACCAGTTAAAAATGTGTACAAATGAGCTAAACTTAAGTTCTACAGGAGAAGCTCTATCCAAGATTTATTTTTGCGATTACTTTGATACAAACGTAGATCTGGTGCTAATTAAAAAGATCTTGTAGAAGCTGGTCGAAAGGAAATTAAATTACTGGTAGGAGCTCGATGGAAACAGGATTTATTTTTCAAATTTCACAAAATCAAACACCACACATAATAACCCCAAAACATAATTGACATCTCGTCTCAGAACTCAAAAATCATACAGCAATAAAGGAAAAGTCACATTCGTGCTGTGATGACTTAAACTTCAACAACCCAATGGGGTTATTCATGTTGCGGTAGCAGAGGGCACAAATTAGATTCGGAATATATACTCGTAAAGTATGCGCGATATCCAAAGTCCTACAATCTATTCTTCTTTATGTTCTTCTTTCGTACTCTTCAATAGGCTTGCGCCTGATCCATCTTCGAATGCCTCTTTATTGGGTGTCCAGATTGTCACCCCATCTTTTTCTTGTCCTTTACCTATACTTCTTTGGTCATTTGCTTATTTATCTGTTGCTATTCTTACTAGCCTGCTCTCTCAGATCCTATTTATGTAGCTGTATCATTTTCTTTTTCTCTCTCGTACCCAGCCGTTTATGTTTTCAATGTTGCACGTTGTGTACTGTTGCCTGTTCCATAATGTTTTCCAATTGATATTAAGCTCCATAGACTCGTTTTAGATCTCACCTCAGTCTTGGAAACAGTTTTATCGTTTCAGATTGACAAACCTTGCTTGCGTTATAAATAAATAACTAACTTCCTAAAGCAGCCCAGTGCCAGGCCTTGCCAGCTCACCGCTAACCAAAATAGAAATATTTCCCTATTACGAGAGGCATTTTTAATGGCGTCCGCCCAACCTCAGACACTCTTGGCCAGTCTCTCACTACATCGTCACTGCTTTCTTTGTCGCCACGTCAATCAGTAATCCGGTTTTTGAACTCAAAAAGTTCTTCCTACATAAATTCATCAGCACCTTGTTGAATTAGGCACACTATTCAAAGCCGGCGGGGCCTGCTCTCTAACGGCGTAGTTCTCCTTCAAGACAACGCTCGACCTCAGGTAGTGGCAAGAACACGGACCTAACTAGACTAGTTTCATTGAGAATCACAGCCCTGACTAAGCACCATCAGACTTTCACTTTTCCCGAACCTCAAGAAATTTCTGGCGACTATAAAATGACGATGTGTTGAAGGAAATTGTAACTAACCGACTTAACGGTCAGGCGACGACTTGAGAAACATTTTAATGTTTATAGTGATTATGTTAAAAAATGAGAAAATGTCCATTTTTGGTTTAGTTTTATAATTATTTACAATCATAAAGTTTCTGTGACTCCATTCCAAAACGGTTCTTACTGAAAAAATTATCCCCCTACTCCCTTACAATCAACGCCGGGCGTCACAAGCTATGCTAATTTTGTCAAATCGCACCCCGGAAATCTATGAAAGTGTTTAACTCCATGAAAAATTATAGAACCGATTTGTTCGGGGTATTAAACGCGATCGTCAACCGCAGGCTCAGCGGGATCAACAAAACGTATGTTTACATATTTGCAAACGTCCCTGGCTGGACGCCAAATATACGATTAATTAAAGAAAATGAATGTTTCCATCGATTTGGCGATAAATCTCCCATATTTTAGTGCTTTTTGAACTTGCATGACATTAGTAGTTATCTATAGTGACCTATATCCATTTCGCTGTACTGTTTAAGGTGTTCCTAGTCTTGAGTTTTTAAATTGAGATAAAATAAACAAAGTGTACAAAGATATCGTTTGAGATGATCCGATAAGAACTGGCTTCTTTTGTATTCAAGGTACTGAAAAACAATTGCATCCTGTCCATTGAACTGTTTTTTTAAATTTTAGTTTTTATTTTTATTTATTATAATCATATATACGAGAAACTTGAAAAGCCATATACATCCTGACGCTCTGTGGGGTACGCCTCGCTGGACAGTTGGCCTTCTTCGTATTCCTCTACTTTCTTCTACTCACACACGATACACACGCATTACCATCATTGCAGTACAATATATGTGTTTTGAATGCTACATAATGATGTGTAGGTCATGTACACCGCGAAAAATCATATCACCCATTTCCATTGGTCTGTTTGTCAGTCTGTCTGCCAATCTGTCGGCATGTCCGCTAACAAATGGCCCCGCTATAGCTTGGTAACTCCCCGTCCGATTGTAATAGATTTTTTTAAAATTGGTGTGAGGGGCGAAATACAAACAAAATAAAAACTAGAGTAGGGGGTATAAATATGGGCTAGGTAGGGAATATGGGCTACGTTGATATTTCCGATGCACCTAGAGTCATCTATCGAGTAATGTAACAATTATATGCGCTTTAGTGCACGTGACCGCCTGTTGATTACAGAATGCTTCTTTTCACATACACAATTCAGTTTCGTGTGATTTGGTCTTTTACAGTGTTTATAAATTTTGCAGTGGTGGTTATTTGTCTCTGTAACTAAGTAGGTTTTAGTAATTAACTTGATTTTTATAGATCACAATTGGAAACAAGGTTCATATTTTTAGATTTTGTCTTTAATTATATTCAGATACAAGATATAAAATATTTGTGGAGTTTCAAACTTTTTGGAGGTTTTGTGCAATATGGGCTGGTATTAAGTTTGTAATATGGGCTAGCCCATATTTGTAGCAATAATAGAAATCGTGAACTTTGTTTTAGAATACGAGAGAGGGTCTTTAGTCACTTTGATAACCTGCATGAATGCAGGGGGAGACTTCGTTCCACCAATGCTCATATTTCCTGGAAAAAATATGAATGTGCAACTAATTTTTTTTTTATATTTCAACTAACACGAAGGCCTAAGCACCCATTGGGTACCGTGGGGTTATAGGGGGATACATGGGAAAGGGGGAACGCCACACGGACTCTGGCGAGGGAACACGTGTGCATGCAACATGCACACATTCTGGCTCCGCCTACGAAATCCGCCGGGTGGTACCTCCGCGTTCGACAGTCAGAGACCGTCCACCACCTACGCACTATCACAACATCCATAGCCAAGAGAAAAATTTCTCCTGGGACGGGACTCGAACCCGCACAGCGCACGGCGACTGATCAGGAGACCGAAGAGTCTACTACTGCGGCCACCGCTGCTGCCTAAAATCCAAGGCACTCCTCCAGGGTCAATATCAGCTGTTCACCCAAGTGGATGGGTTCAGGCTGCGTTATTCGCCCAGTGGTTCAAACATTTCATTAATACGGTAAAATCGACTGCATCTTCGCCTGTTCTTCTAATTTTAGATGGATACTATAGTCATACGCGTAATCTAGAGGTTGCTATTATGGCAAGAGAAAACCATGTTAGCATAATCTCATTACCCCCTCATTCAACACATAAATTGCAACCTCTTGACAAAACTTTCATGGGTACATTAAAATCTTACTACAGTGAGGAGATTAGACAATCGATTCGTCATAATCATCGTCCCTTAACCAAACATGATATTGGCGAACTTTTGAGAAAGGCTTATCTCAAAAGTCAGACTGGAGAAATCGCCGTAAACGGATTCCGCGTTATTGGAGTTTTTCCGCTTAACAAGAATATTTTTTCAGAAGTGGACTTTCTTGCAGCCGAAATAGAAAAAGGAAAAGAACACTGTACCGCTGAAAATGACTTCGCTGAGAGTACACCAGGCACATCTCAATCAGATATAGAGCCTCCTAGTCTAGACAACGTTCCACCTGGGCCATGTGGTAAATTTCAATCAGATGTAGAGCTACTCAATCGCGACTGCGCTCAACCTGGACCATCTGGAATCCAAAAAAAAATTGTGTACCCCCTTTGATATTTCACCAGTACCGACCTTAAAAAAGAAAACAACTAATAGGGGTAGAAAAGCATCACAAGCAGCGGTAATTACTTCGTCCCCGTACAAAGACGAATTATTGTTGAGCACTGCCAATAAAACTAAACCAGAAATTAAATCTCTGTTAAGAAAAAGGTGTTTTCTCAATCAACCAAAAATACATCGTCCATAACTTCAAAGGAGAATAAAAAGCAGCGATCTTTAAGAGAATCTGAAAGTGATGACGACGAAACAGAGCTGGTGTTAGCAGATGATGACTTAGATATGGATGATATGCCTGGACAAAAGAAACCAGATGATTTAGATGCGGAATGCATCTTTTGTGAAAGCAGATTTTCCGAAGACCGCAAAGGAGAACTGTGGGTTCAATGTTTAATGTACAATATGTGGTGTCATGTCGATTGTGCAGGTGCTGATAAGGATGATTATGTTTGTGACTTTTGTCGCACTGGATAATATCTGATGTGTTCTTGTCAAGTGCTTCTGTTTCTTTTTGCTGCTCTTAAATAAAGCTCTAAGTTACTTTTTGTAGGTATTTTTTCTAGTAGCCCATATTTGTATCACTATCTCAATATCTGGTATGATGTTAATTTTATTTAAACATATAAAAATTACAAACAGGTTTGTGTAAAAAACATGAAAACTACCAGCATAATGTTAGATTAGGTTCAGCTTGTCCGACAAAAAAATGCTGAGCATATAGAACAAATATGTGTCAAATATGCCAATTTAATAAAATGGTAACTCATATTTATACCCTCTCCTCTACTCAGACATCGGTTTTTGACCTTTCAGAGACTTGCAAGAATATCGATCCAGTGGCGCTGGAGCAATGAGGTTAAAACGCGAAAAAATCGCCCAAACTATTATTTGACATCTCAAAGGCTAGAGGTCACTTTTGGGTTGTGGATTCTAGATAGGATGCATCTATCAGACAAATTAAAACTTCATTTGTTTTTTTTTTTAGAAATACTACGCCAGGGTGACACGGGAGGTAGATTCGATTTTCGAAATATTTCCACTTCCAAGTTTTTTTTAAATAATCCCAACTTATTGCTTCTTTTCTGCCTGTTATGTCTATAACTTATGATTTTTTTCCTAGACTACAATTAATAGTTACCGAGTATTCATTTCATTGAAAACTAGCACGGTACTCTAAAAGAATTAAATTATTATATTTGGTTTCAATGCAAAAACCTTTACTAAGGTTTGACTAATTACTGTAAAAAAATATACCAGACTGAATCAGCAAATGACCTTAAAAACTATCTATTATATGCTCTTTCAAAAATAGTGTAACATTTGTAGGTTCTTTTTACTAAAAACTGAATAACTCAAAATTTTGTCACTGAAGTCGTAATACTTTCGAAATATTACAAATAAAAAATAATAAGTGCAGCTGACTCTTATGTTCAAGTTAAAACTTTGTAGCTGTTGTTATAGTCTTTTATTTTATCAAACGTCTAAGACAGCTATCCATTATCCTTTTTTATTTATCGTTGTACGCAGGCATCAAAATAATAAATAGAAAATTAGGTTGTATTTTTTGTATTTCAATTAATTACTACAAAATTCAAGTCAAATAAAGAATTGGGAATCATTATTGACCCCTTAAATTAACTAAATATTTTTTTAAAATCTAATGTAAATATTGCCTGCAATAAATGATTATTATTATTATTTTCACAGATTTTCAAAATGTCTACCTCCGACTCTTATACACAAGCTGCGTCTTTTAAAAAATTGTCCTTTTAAACGTCTCAAACTTAAATTAGATATTTTGCGTGCTGCTGGACGGATTCGATGACGCAGTTCATCGACTGATCGAACTGGTTTTCCATAGACCTTATGTCTTGAACATCCCCAGAAAAAACTACAGAGCACTAGTATAGTGTTTAGGGCACCCATCATTCTATAACCACATTCTTCTTTCTGTCGCAATAGGCACATCTTCCAAAACAATGTAAATTTAAGTTATTGAGATCATTTGCCGATTCAGTCTGGTAAATTTTTTTCACAGTAATTAAGCAAACTTTAGTGAAGGTTTTCACATTGAAACAAAATGTAATAATATATTTTGTTGTCTCAAAGAACTATTAATTTTAGCCCAGGAAAAAAGCATAAGCTAGAACTTGTTTATAGCCATAACAGGCAAAAACGGAGCAAAAAGTAGAGATTTTTTTGAGAAAGCTTAGAAGTGGCAATATCTCGAAAACTAGAAAACTTTTACTCAGGTCATGTTGATTTTAACATATCGCTGGAGTGCAAACCGATGTCATTTATACAGATATTAGTGAAGCATTTGATAGGTTGGACCTTCATCTGCTACTAGCAAAACTTGATAAAATGGGCTTTTCAGATGATTTTTAGTATAAATTCTCTACTCATGCTGTATAATGCATTTGTAATGTCAAAACTTGAAGACGCTAAAATTATTTGGAATCCCTGCTATGTGACGACTTGTCACCCAATAGAAAAAATACAACGCAAGTTTCTGAAATATCTGTCCTACACGATAAATGGTATCTATCCAGAAATAGGTGTTCCTCAAGATGTATTAATTACAGAGGCACGGTATGCTAAGCTTAGACCATAGAAGAAAAATGCATTCACTAATATTCTTATTCGAGGTTATTCACAACCAATACGATTGTCCGGATATTCAAGTCGCCTGCCGTTTAATATACCAAGATGTCTCACCAGAAACATCCTAACGTTTCATTTACCAACCCGCAGCACCAACTTACTGCTGCATTCTCCCCTATATTCCATGTGTACCTGTTTAAACAATCTACAAAACAGAATTGATATATTTAATACACATGTGACCTCTATTAAGATCCTCTTCAAAGTCTGTTATATAATTGTGTAGTTTTGTGACTGTTATATTTCTTATGTATTCTTATGTATATTACTTCAGGTTTGTACTATGTAAACTTCTGTTCTCCCACCAATAATTGGTTCATCTGTTTCTGGTGTAAATAAATAAATAAATATCTGATTGATCTGCAGCCAACCTACCTCCCGAGTCACTCTGGCGTGTTATTTCTGGGACACCCTGTATAGAAAAGGCTAATTGTCCGAAATGTTCAAAATCTATGCATTACGTATATGGCTTTGCTGATGGTAATGGTGAGCAAGCCAGACGATTTTATCACCTGAGATATCCCGATCGTGCTTTGCCAGATAGTCGAAACCTTTTCTAATATTCATCGTCGTCTTGTTGGAACTGGTTCTGTCCGAAAAGGAACATCTGAAGGTAGACCTCTAAGTATGAGAACACCTGAAATTGAGGAAGCAGTGCTGCTCGAAGTCGCAGAACATCCTGAAACGAGTACGAGGAGGATCGCTAGACACTTAAATATTTGCCATCAAATTGTTTGGAGAATTTTAGTGGAGATTTTGTTATATCCTTACCATATTTTAAGAATACAGGCACTACTTCCCATTCATTTTCCAAGGCTTTTGACCGTTTGCCAGTGGTATCTTCAAAAAATTACACAAAATCCGCAATTTGAATCAATGATTCTGTTCACGGACGAAGCTAATTTTTCTCGAAATGCCGTTTAGAATTTTCACAATAATCATTTGTGGGCAGAATAAACTCTCTATGCCGTAACCGAAACCCATTTCCAACACCAATTTTCGGTTAACGTATGGCAGAAATTATTGGCAACTATTTTATTGGCCCATTCTTCTTGCCGGGACGACCTGACGGACAGAATTAACTCAATTTTCTTCAATAACAGTTTCCCTTGCTGCTCGATGAGGTTCCGTTAGTGATAAGAAACAATATGTGGTACATGCGTGATGGTGCACCAGCGCATTTCAGTGTAGCGGTTCGTAATTATTTACAAACTGTTTATCCAAATCGTTGGATTGGGCGCGGTGGGCCCCAAGAATGGCCACCAAGGTCCCCAGACTTCAACAGTTTAGATTTCCTTTTGTGGGGCTATCTTAAGACACTAGTGTACACAAGTCCCATTAACACTGTAGAGGAATTAAGAGAAGAACAGTTGCAGCTTGTGATAGAATAAAAAATACTCCAAAGCTATTTATTTATTTATTTATTTCCAACAGGTGAAACCCAATTACAGGAAATGCTGAAAAAGATAACAATTAAAGAGACATGTTCTTGGACTTAATCTATAGTATCACACATTCTAAATAAGACTGGATGATCTATAGCAGTTAATAATCGATGCACAACTGTCACTGTAAATATCACACGATTCAGTAACACTGTTCATGACGCAGCACATGAGATTAATTGGCGATTTTGTCATAACATTTGTACGGCCAGCTTGACAATAGAATGCCGTTTGTTGTCGACTCCCTAGCCTTGGAACGCGGAAATATATTTTTTCAAGTAAATTTTGACAGTCAATTTTATTGTGAATGAGGCCATACAAAAACGACAAAGCAAATACGTTTCGTCTTGTTGACAGTGAAACTAAATTGAAAAACTCTAATAGGGCACTATGGTCACAACCTCTTTCTGGATAAGAACCTGTGCATTTAAGGTGAAAATACTTTAAAGCTTTACGTTGAATGGCCTCAAGGATCACGACAGAATTTTGGTATATAGGAGACCAGATCAGAGTACTCCAACTTGCACCTGACAAAAGTAAAAAATATCTATCCCTCAAATATGAATTCATGAGCGACAGCATTGCATCCGACATACCCACTGTTTTAAGCTTATCCAGAAGTGCATAATGATCAACTTGATGAAACGCCTTCTGAATATCTGTGAAGATGACATCAACTTGTTCCTGACCGTCCAGTACTTCAGAAATGTACTGAGTAATTAGAGCCAAGTTGGTGCCTCTCATAAACCCATGCTGATTAATAGAGACTGCGCCCTTGACCGAGCAGTAAACCGTTTCATAAGCGATGATCTCAAACAGCTTGCTGAAATTGCACAGGATTGATATTTGGCGATAGTTGGAAATATCAGAGATATCTCCACTTTTGTAAATAGGACATATTTTAGAGGTCTTCCAGATATTTGGATATGTCTCTGATTTTAGAATTAGGTTGAATATGGAAGCCAGCGCTTTCGGTAGTATATGAATTCAATCTTTAACGAAAAAACTTGGAATACCATTACATCCAGACGTCATTTTGTTCTTTAATCTTTTCGAAACCCTAATTACGTTTTCTTCACTTATATTTTTTAAAGAAAAGTTATCGGTAGAATTATTTGTTGGGGGAGATGACCCTCAACGAGTGCGCAATTCCATGAGAAGGAGAGCGGAAGCATGCATAGTAAGTGAAGGGGGCCATTTTCAACAGTTTTTGTAGTCATTTCGTTGGTTTTAATGTTATGTTTATGTTGTCAGTTGTTGTTGTTCATTACCTCTAATGTGTTTAATTTTTCCAATTAAATTAATAATAATTTTGCAAGTTAGACAGTAGAACGGTTTTTATTTTTTTACTCAAAAATGGCACATCGAAGAAAAACAATTCAAGAAAGGTCACTTGTTTTAAATTGAACCGGAAATTCAAAATAATTTTTATTTGGCAAAAAACCATTGGCATACCATTTTTATTAACTCTCACTACATACTGAATAGGTCTTTTAAGTTTTGAATATGGAAATAAAACAACACGGTAGGTAGTTTTAAATGACTTTATTGTTTTTGGAGGTATTCTCCACGAAGATTAATACACATCTGCATGCGCTCGAACCAATTTTCGAAGCACTTATTCCACTCGTTTGCTGGCAGATCCAAAACGGCATTTTTGAATGCGTCAACTGCTTCTTCTGGTGACTAGAACCTTTGACCACGCAGTCTGTTTTTAATTTTCGGGAAAGTAAAGAAATCGTTATGACTTAGATCGGGACTATATGGAGGATGGTCCAATAATTCCACGTTTTCTTCCGTTAAATACTGCCTTGTTTTTTGGGCTGTGTGCGAGCTTGCAGTGTCTTGGTCGAGGATGATTCTTCTTTCAGGGTTGATGTTTCGAAGCTCGGTGATGACTTTTGGTAAACAAATGGTGGTATACCAATCCGCAGTAACAGTTCTTTGCTCATTAAGAGGAATTGTTGCAATATGACCCGCTCAGGACACAAATGTTGCGACCATCTTTTTCGAAGCACTTCGAGAACGGATGACTTTTGTTGGCTTTTCTTCACCTTGGAACACCCAAACAGCCGACTTTCGTTTATTTTCTGGTTCATAACAGTAAACCCACGATTCATCACCACTAGCAATGCTGTACACATTTTTTGAGTTTCCGGAATGGAAACGGTCAAGCGTTTTTTGACACCAATTAACCCTGGCTGCTTTCTGCTCTTCAGTCAACAGGTAGGGTATCCAACGAGAAACTAATTTTCTTACTCCTAATTCTTCATGTAAAATTTTTTGAATTGAGGTCTTTGAGATCTTCAAGGACGCCTCAATCTCGCGATATATCACATGTCTATCTTCAATGATGAGTTTGCGCTAAGACTCGCCCGTCCACGTTTGAATTCTCCATACCAATGTGAAATTGTCGACTGATGAGGCGCTTCGTTGCCGAAAACAGACAGTAACTCAGCAAGGCATTCTTGTTTCGGTAATTGTCTCTGAAAGTTGTAATAAATTGTGGCGCGAAAATGTTCCATTTTTCTAATGACTCAGTGACACTTAAAAATTCACTGTAGTGAGAACACTGCACGTATTGTTGTGAAATTGTGAATTGTGAATTTGTGTTGAGATTCAGTACTGACATTCGATCCGCGCGGCCTACTATGTTTCTATATGCAAAACTTAAAAGACGTCACTCGTATCTATCATCAATTCATATATTTTACACCAATGTTTCAAGAATAATAGAATAATCAGGGAAAAGTCAGTTTATGCGAAAGCGTTAGCAGAAACATTAGTTCGAGTACATATGGAAAGGCGGTTGATGAATCCCAGAGTAACACGGGAAATCAAATCCAATATTAACAGAATTTTGGGAATTCCAGAAGAACAAACGTCGAATTTCTGAATATCTGTATGTGCAATGCAGGAAAGCCATTTGTTTGCAATGTTTGAAACCGATTTGTGATACATGCATCAGCAAACGCGATGTCATGCTGCAGACTCACTTGTTTTATTTTAGGGATTTTTTGTATCAATTTACATAATATAAGTCTTTAGGCAAAAGTATTTATGAAATATGTATATGTGTTTTTGTTTTTTCATACATTCGTTAATTAATTGGAGATAGTCTGCAATTTAAAACTTTTTCCATACAATTTTAAGCATTTTGACTCTTTTGTTCTTTCTTGGTACTTGAATCGATCTCAATTTCAATTATTTTATTTCTTAATATGTGTATTTGTTGCATTTAAGTACTTATTAAACATTATCAGACGCCACGTGGGATTTTCTGTCAGAATATTTCAGGTTGGTGGTTAAGGGTTAAGCTCCTTATAGCATCCGGTACTTCGGTATAAAACTAGACAGCTTTAAGAGAAGTACTCGCCCTGTAGGCAATCCGGCAGATGAAAATGCAACCAGGCTCCAGAATAAAATATTTATCAGAATTTGCGCCTGCCGTTGGCCATATGTGTATGCAATGTGTGTGCATGCCTTAGAATGCAAAAATATCTTATAACATTCAAGTGATTTACGGCCACGTAGCGCAGATGCATCTTGAAATATTTCTAAAGGGTTGCTGCCCCGACTGCTACATTACTTTTACGCGGCAGTATAAGAATCGAGTATGAACAGTTTTGAAAAAATACACAGACATAAAAGACGGGATCTAATTGTTACCCGAATATATTGGAGTGAAATAATGAAAAAATGGCGTCCAGTAGATTAGCTCTGCACACCCCGTTTATTTCTGGACAAATAAAATTTGTATATGCATCATCAACCTTTGTACGCTCTGGTATCTTTATTGTTTGCGAGCTATGAAAATATGAAAATCATTTTACCCTAGCTTTAGGCCGTAGAGTAGAATGGGTATCAATGAAAAAAGCATTGTTGACAAAAATGGAAATTATGGGCTCTGAATACGCATGCATATCTGAATCAACTATCTTACGTTCTGGCAGGCTTACTATTTTCGGCTATAGAAACAGTTTGTAATCAAACGCAACCATTAAAGACGTCTCACAGTAAGCTTGCTCCAAATAAAAATAAGAAAACAACTTTAAACACATAAGTCACTGTCAAACCAATCATTGATGATTGATCATGCTCAAATCTTTTTTGCGTAGTTGTATTATGTCCTTTGTGTCAAAATAAGCTTCTCTACGGCTATCATTTTGCACGTTATCCTATGTTTGATTACGTTGAAATAAGTAAATCAAATAAAATGTGGTATATTTGCACGCTCTTACTGGCTGCAGCAAGGCGTGCTATTGACAGTAATATACAGGGTGGCGCATCGAAAACGAAACAGACGCATTTATTGGCAGCTCAGTTTTTTTTTGGAACGCTCAGACCCGTCGATTTTGTTTTCGAGGGGGACACAAGTTTGGCAAAAATCACGTTAACACCTGCTGCCCCCTGGGCGGGGGTGACACTAACCCTAAACACTTTAACGGAAATGGGGGTCGAGTGATACCTTATTTTAAAGGAATTTCAATTCGCTTTATAATGATGTAAAATACATGAGCTTCAGTTCAGTAGTTTTGAAGATTTATTGACTTAAAGCTTAAAGTAGACTTTAATAGGTACATCAGATTAGTTTGCACCACTTTCAGAAGAAATTTGACAGAAAGAATTGACTTAATAAGAAAATGCCTTCCTTCATCACGCCCATGGTTTGTTTATCATTTTGTTGTTGAAAATAGCTATTGGAGCGTTTTTTTTTGTGGCAAAAAGGTTATTTCTTGAAGAAATATAAGGAAATATCTCGTACTTATTTTAAATAGGAATTTAGTACATACTTTGCGATTAATTTGACCAAACTTTGTAGCTAAAATAACTTGTAAGGCTTTATTATATAAATTAACCACGGTATATTCCGTAGCAGAAAGAGTTGAAATTATAGAAAAATTTTTCGGAAATAATCAGTGCGCTAATAGAACAGCAGAAATATTAAATGAACGACATGAGAGCAGTAACGTGCATCGAAAATATGTTCTATAACTTGTAGCTAAATTTCGGGAAACTGGATCAGTCGCCAATAAAAAACGCAACATTGCAAATCCCATAAGGAACGAAGCAATTGAAGTGGGGTTTTAGGGTAACTTTATGTAGATCCTACGTTAAGTACCCGCAAATTGGAGACTGCGTGTGGTGTTAGTCGACGACTGTCCAACGGATTCTAAAGGCCCATAGTTTTTATCCGTATAAAATTCACCTGGTACAAGAACTTAATGAAGACGATTTTGATCGGCGATTAAAATTTTGTGAACATATGAGTAAACGAGTTATAAACGATGAAAATTTTCTATTCAACACTTGCTTTTCCGACGAATGTTCCTTTTTCTTAAATGGCGTAGTAAATCGTCATAACTGCCGATATTGGTCCGATTCTGATCCCAGAATTTATCATGAGGTTCATACACAGCAGCTACAAAGATTAAATGTTTGGGCAGGTATTTTTGGTGATCATTTAGTTGGTCCTTTTTTCTTACCTAGAAATTTGACCGGTGAAATCTATTTGGAATTACTGGAAGACGCCATAGATCCTGCATTAACAGCCATAATTGAAAATCAGAATGATCGGCGGTACATTACGAATAGGTTGACGTTCCAACAGGATGGCGCCCCACCACATTACGCATTACGTGTTCGACAATATTTAGATCAGACGTTTCCAGATCGATGGATTGGTAGAAGAGGTGCCACTGAATGGCCCCCAAGATCGCCATATTTATCACCTTTGGATTCCTTTATGTGGGGTCATTTAAAAATCAAAATCTATGCCACTCAGCCAACATCATTAGAAGACCTGCGACAAAGAATTGTGAATGAACGCCTTCAAATTACCCCTCAATTATTGCAAGATGTGCGGCAACGTTTGGAGCAAAATCTTTATTATTGCATGGAGAGTGATGGTGGCCATTTTCAACATTTACTTTGCTAACAGGTCAGTTCGTTCTTCATTTTTAAATTACTTTGCTGCCAAATGTATTGATCTATAGTGGATACCAAATAAAACCCGATGCACGTCATCGATCTGGAGCTGTGCGCTGTTGCCAGAATTTGCACATTTTCTTTTAAGCAAATAAATTGTTTATATATACCTACCATTTACTATAATACCATTATATTAAAAATAAATAAACTTGTTGTAAAATTAAATTCCTTTCTGAATAAAAACACCTGATTTTGGTAGATATTCAATGATATGAGCTCTTTACACCGACTGTTAAGTTGTTTTGGCATTTTGGATACTTTACGCCACTTCACAGTAACTGTTGTTCTGAAAAGAACAATTTTTAATTGGCAAGGCAACGATTCAAAGCTCAAATAGCGCAAAACTCACAAACTAAATAATAAAGAACTAATAGTACGACAAAAGGACAATGGCAACTGATGTCAACAAATGAGAAGTGGCAACCTCACATTTCTCTGCACGGCACTACCAACCGAATCGAGACGGGGAAATTTAAACTTCAAGTAGAAATGTCACATTGAATGTAGTCAACTGTTGGTAACCATGATTTTAATGAATGACATCACCTATGACGTGCATCGGATTTTATTTGGTATCCACTATATACTAATGATGATGTATTAGTTTTATTTAAGCTTTAAATCAATAAATCTTCAGAACTACTGAACTGAAGTACATTAATTTTGTATCATTATAAAGGGAATTGAAAGACCTTTAAAATACCCCCTTTCCGTTTAAGATCTTGGGGTGGTGTCACCCCCGCTAAGGGGGCTGCACGTGCTAACGTGATTTTTTGCCAAACTTGTGTCCCCCTCGAAAAGAAAATCGACGGGTCTGAGCGTTTTTAAAAAAAACTGAGCTGCCAGTAACTGCGTCGGTTTCATTTTCGATGCGCCACCCTGTATATTTAAATGTCGTTAAACCTAAAAATCAAGAACAGAAGCATTATGAACAATCATTGATGTATGTGTTTCTTCAAGAGTCTCCATTTAACATTTTATAACAATAATTGTAGAAAAAAGTTGATCAGTCGATGCATGTATTTTCATTGCATTGTAAATGTTCAGCGGTTTAAATTTAGAAATAATTTCTTATTTCAAATCGCAGCAAGATAGTTCTGTTTCATCATCATGCAACTTCAATATCGTCTCTACAAAATAAGCTGCAGATTAGATTTTTATAAACATTTTTCTTCAAGACAAGCTGCAATGGAAAGAAAAATCTGGTATATTTTCATCTGGAATTTATTGTGTTTTTATAGCATGTTAGAGCACATATCCATCACAGGGCTAGACATCAGTGTTGTGCGAATAGAGGTGATCCAGGTAAATAATAAATTGACATGACTTTAGTGGTTTTATTTCCTTTTCCCGATTTTGGTGTTCAGAAATTCAATGTGTGGGTGCTTTGACTAAAAAAGGGGGCAAAGACTCATTCCCTCAGCAATAGAAAAAACTGAAAATGATGTTCACTTATTTATATTCAATAAATTATATTGACCTTGTAGTAACATTTGTGACACGGCCATGGTATCGTTGACCTTTTCTCAGCCGTTCAGGTAAGTTCATCTCGTAGATCGCAATTGCCGGCAGCGGTTAGTGCATTTTATATACACACCATCCCTATAATTGTCTTAAGAGCAAATATGCTGTGTTAAATATGTAAAATACGCCTAATAGGCGGGTAGAATTACTGGGGTTAGAAATTTATAAATATACTGCCGCCAATAAATGGCTATACACCCTCTACAGTCCCGACACTCCAATTTTTCACTCCTAAAAAATTACCAGGATCCTCTAAAACAGGCCTGTCCAACATACGGCACCCGGCCCGCATAGGCCCTTTATCCGGCCTGCGAGCTAGTTACAACTCTTCCAAAATTCAAAAATACTTCCAGACCCAACTGTGTCGTCTTACAACAAGCCGAATTTGTTACAAACGGATACTTGCCTCAGCAGGAACTACAGCTATATTTAATTGAATTACAAAGACTTTCTCATCTAAAAACGACATACAATGGTTGTCTTCCAAACAAATTAATTAATTTTGCAAAAACCCAGCCAATACCCAAACCTTACTAAATTAGCTCTTCACAACATTTCTTCATTCGGTAGTACATATACTCGTATTTGCGAGCAGCTGTTTTCCCGTATGAAGTATAAAAAATCAAAAACGAGGTCATCTTTATTATACAACCACCTTAGAGGCATTTTGCTCATGGCCAATTCTAAAACACCAGCTAACATACACTGTGCAAACAGAAAAAATGTCAGACATCTCATTGCTTAGATTTTAAGAGCACCTACCTAAACATTATAAGTGAAATAATGAGGCTTTTTACTTTTCTTTTGGCCCGACATGGTTACGAAAATACTAAGCATGGCCCTCCACAAAATTATGTTGGACATGGCTGCTCTAAAACATCAAAAAACCAAGTTTGAGTGACATTTATTTGTTCCTTGTTTTTGGCTTCTTTCTTGGCCAATACTGGTACTACCAGGTCTTACGTACGGCAGTAGGGCACCACAGTCTCCTAGCATCTCTGCTGGTTACAAGAATCTAAACAAGGTCGTCCACCACATAGACGTCTTATTCTTACTCAGAATACCACTAATAAGGAAACATACTCATGATGAGCTTTTAATACGTTATTCTTCGTCAAAATCTAAGGGACACGATGTTTTTAATCGGCTGAAAAACATTTGTAAGGGGTGAAATTAACGCCCAAAGTTGGGAGCGAAAGTGAGTAGTTATAAAGTTTCACATACAGTTGTATTAGAAGAATGGCGCAAAATGGAAGACATTAGTTATCAAAAATAACGTAAAGCTCATTTGGGACCATCTTATTGGGGTGAAAAATGTTAAAGTTATAAGGGTTGAGAAATAGAATTTTGTAACAAAGAGTTTTTCTTAAAATAGCCGATACGTGTTTTGCGTTGTTCAAAAATACGTCGTAGTTCTCAAGGGGCAAACTACCCCTTCAGCCATCTCAAGGGTAGGTCTCCAATTTTGGTGCGCTTTCAATATATCATTCTACTTAAAAATCTAAGAGGCACGTACTTTTTTAAATAGGCCGAAAAACGTTTTAAGAGGTGAATTCAGCCCCCAATGTTAGGACCGAAATGAGGTAGTTTTGAAGTTTCACATACTTGCCCTTGTGATAAACGGATAAAACCAACGGAACAGATTCGTCATCAAAAATAATGAAAAATTTATTTAAGGTCATATTATTGGGGTGGATAATTTAAAGGTCTATCATGAAGTTTTTATAACAAAAAATTTATGGATCTCATTTTCCGTGATACCAATTTTAAAAAAAAAGAGGCAAAAATTAGAAAGTATGAGCTTTTGCATTTTGTTTTCCGCAAATGGCTGGCGAGCTTAATTTTTGTTCAACTGACACCTGGCCGGCACGGGTATTACATATCTTGAAAAGTGACGTTTCGTCGTTTTTTTTTACATTTCGTAGGTTTTTTGACATTTCGTAGGTTTTTCAACAAGATGTTAAATTAGCAAAAGCTGTTGTACACTTATAGCAAACAACTTTCAGCTTAGACCTCCAACAATGCCATCTCTTAAGCAGATGATATACGAGTATCACATCAGAGCCAGACTATGATAGCTCAATCGTAATGATCTTTAGGCAACACGTAAAGATCGAGTGCACATCAAGTGAATAACAGCTAGTTCCAAGTTGACATCTCATATTGCGACCTACATAATGTCACAAAAAAACCTATATAAAAAAATAACAATATATGTAATACCCCGTCGGCTTTGTCATGTAAGGTTTCAGACAAGAACAACGGTCTCTGCAATGTACATTATTACCATGGCGTGGCAAATAATCTCATCCGGCAGAAACGAGGTCCATTACCTTTCCATGGTTAGGTTATGACTGGCAGTAGCCAGTAGCATCTGGCTGGCGGGCTAGCGCAAGCAAGTTTTCCACTTGTACCCACCGAGTCGACCGTCAGAATTAAATTATCATGCTCCCCTTTAACAGGGACCAGGACGGCCGTCCACTGCGTCCTTTATCCAACACAGGATAATTATACTTGTTTCTCTAATTCGACGCCACTCCTGTATATAATTGGACAAACGGTAATTCATAAACTTCATCAATGACACCAACTCGGACGCTCGAACATCCCCCTGCCTGGATGTTGATGTAATTTATTCATTAGTATTTTAGGTTTTCCAGATACGTCACGAAGATACCAGAGAATCTACAATTTTAAAGTATTGGGACAATAAGGTACATAAGCCAAATTTGAATAAAAGCCACATTTCTATCTAAAATCACTAGTTACGAAGTTGATTTTTTAACTATTTTCTCGTCTTAATTTCTACCAATCACAAATGCGCAATTTTAGTTATAAATGGTTTCTAGATTGTAGAAAATTGTATGACGGCACCTGTCGGTAGTTTTCCCGAGTTTACCCGCGGCAAAAATTGACAGCTGTTGTCACCAAAAATTACCATTGAGAAAAAGTAATTACGGTCTCCTTGGACACCACAAGCAATCTGTTAATCATGAAATAGTCTTGTCAAATGCCATTCGGGCATCTAATTTTTTCCCGTGAAAAAAATCGGAAAAACACAATGCAAAGTAATACTTTTTTAACCAAAAACATACTGCAGGTGCAAAGATCCTCGTCTTCGACTACGATTTTTGTTGCGACCAGCACGCATCTTTCTTGTTAAAATATTACTTAGCAACGTGCTTTTTCCGATTTTTTTCCGGAAAAATTAAATGCCCTTATAATATTCCTTATCATAGTTAGATGATAAAAAAATCTAAGGTCCCTTATTAAAAATAATTTGAACATCACTTTAACCAGCCGTGCTATACAGATAGAAAATTGTGTTAAAAACTTAAGTATGTTCATAGATCAAAATCTCGAATTTGTTTCTCATGTAAATAATGTAACTAAAAATTGTATTTACTGTTTTACGGCATCTATACTTAAATAAAGAGATACCTTTTAATAGAAAAAGCATGTGAACCTTTAGTACTCGTAATATCAAAAATCACATATTGTGATTTAGTATACAATCCGTTTCTAGAATCAGCTTCACCTAAGCATCTACAAAAATTGAAAATTCATTTTGTAGATTGACTTTCAACTTAAGAAAATATGATCATATTAGTTCATATTGCGAATAACTGAACTAGTTGAATGTTGCAAAGTTGTAAATGATTCATTTATTATACATTATTCACAAACTTCTACTTCTACTAATAATGTTAAACATTCTTTTTAAATGTTCTTGACGACCAAATATGTAAAATTACTCAAAGAGCGTTTTTCACTTAAACATTCGATGTTTATCAAATAAAATTGATGAGTTATCCTGTTATTTAGGTGACACAAATTCTGATGCTGAACTTTTATGCCTCTCTGAACACTGGTTGTGTGAGGATCAACTAAAAACGGTTAATATACCAAATTTTAATTTATGCTCTTGGTTTTGTAGGTCAGATCATGCTCATGGGGGTGTTGTCATTTTTGTTTTGGATTATCTTAGAAGTTCTTTTATCCCTGACGATCTGAAGCCTTGTACCACCGAGCTGTCATTGGAATGTTATGCTGTAGAATTAGTAACAAACAAAGCAATATTCATAACATTATATCGAACAGGCAAATCTTGTTTTTATGATTTTCTTCAGGGATTTGAGGTATTACTCACTTATATCAGCCCTAAGTATAACATTATAGTCATAGCTGGAGATTTTAATACCGACTTCTGTAACAATTCATTACAATTGCAATACCTCAAGTATTTAATAAAGACTTTTGGATTAAAAACAACAATTATAGATTATACGAGAGTGACCAACACAAGTACAACTTGCATAGATAATATTTTGACAAATTTAGACGAATCTGAATATACAGTTTCTGTAACAGATCCCTGTCTCTCAGACCACTATGCCCAAAGTATGCTTGTACATTTAAATTCTATTAAAAAAGAAAATATTGTTCATACTAGGAAAATCACAAACGCTAGCCTAAATCATTTAAATCTCTCGTTATCCAACATAGATTGGACAAAATATTATGTCAATCATGATGTGATTAGACTCTCTTCTTTTCTCGTAGAATCAATAAATGAACTTAAAGATTTATATTTTCCATTACAAAAGCAAAAGCAACATTTTCAGAGAGCAAGTAAAATGGTTTAATAGTGAACTTAAGACTGCTAGGTCCTCTCATCAGGTTGAAAAAACAATATCGGAGCATCAAAAGGACGAACAGTCAAAAAATTCCTTTAAAACCTTTCAGAGACAATACAGACAAAAAATTAGACATGCTAAATATAGTGCATATAATAATTTTATTCATTCATCGGAAAATAAAAGTAGGGACTGTTGGAGGCTAGTAAATTTTAAAAGAAATAAATCCAAACCAATGACATTAACTGATATCACATCAGACATGTTTAACGACTTTTTTGTATCCGCAGCCAAAAATATAATAAAAAGCTTACCTAATCTTAATATTAATGAGCTAAATACCATAAATTTTAATAAGTGTAATAAAACCTTTTTTCTGGAGCCTGTTATATATCTAGATGTTTTGAATGCTATTGGTGAATTAAAAAATAAGCAATCTCTTGATATTTATGACCTAAACAGCAAAGTAATAAAACACTGTGCAAATACTCTTGCCACACCACTTGCTCATTTATATAACTCCTGTCTTTCTCAGGGAATATTCCCTGATGTTTTTAAGATTAGTAAGGTAGTATCAGTTTTTAAAAAAGGTAAACAATTTTAGACCCATTTCCATAATTCCTATCTTTGGCAAAATTTTAGAAGTAATTTCAAAGCACCGCCTTTTAAAATTTTTAAAAATAAATAACATCATTAATCCAAAACAATTTGGTTTTCAGCCAGGTCTGTCAACCATAAATGCACTAGCGGAACTTATTGACCACATAGTCCAGGGCCTTGAAGGGGGAAGAAGTGTACAAATTACCCTTTGTGACCTTAGCAAGGCCTTGGCCTGTGTGGATCATGAGAGGCTGCTGTGTAAAATGGAGCATTATTATGGTTTTCGTGGGGTGTCTCTGTGCTTTTTTAGATCATATCTGACTGGGACATCTCAGCTTGTTAGTAGTAATAATAAAAAAATAAAGGTGTAAAGTATGGTGTCCCTCAGGGATCCATACCTGGACCAATACTTTTTTCCCTTTACATTAATGATCTTTATTACTACTTATTACCAGATATTTGTGTATTGTACGCAGATGACACCACCCTTATAAAGAGTCACAAAAACCTTCATATATTACAAAGCTTATCTAAACAGCTTGAAGAAAAGGCAAACAACTGGTCTAAACAGAATAGCTTATGCCTAAACTCAGACAAAACTAACAGGCTAGTAGTAACTAGTAACTCTTCTCTCGCAGAAAACAAATGTGTAAAATTGCTTGGCATAACAATTGATAGCTCACTAAAATGGACAAAGCACATTGAAACCCTATGTAGCAAATTATCCACAAACATATTCTTACTACGCAGACTAAAAACTTGCCTTAGTAATGAATGCCTTGTTAGTGTTTATTACTCCCTCATCGTCTCTAACATCCAATATGGCTTATTAATCTGGGCAAATCCTACCCATATAAATAGAGTCTTTATATTACAAAAAAAAGCAAATAGAATTCTTGCGGGAGCTGGTTATCGTGACCACTGTAAGCCACTCTTTATAAAATTAAATACGCTTACAATTTATTTAATGTACATCTATCAGAGCCTTGTTGAGATTCATAAGAACAAGCATAAATTCTCAATGCACTCGGATGTTCATGGATATAACACCAGGCATTCCAATCTACTTCAACCTAGCGCGCACAGGCTAAAGATCTCAGATAAAAACTCACTTGATGTTAGGGTATATAACAAGCTAAAAAACACTACTAAGAATCTTACTTTAAAACATTTTAAAAATACACTTTGGCAAGAATTAGTTAAACATCCTTTGTATTCCTTGAATGAGTTTATCGCGACCCCCCTATGTGTGTGATCTGGCCTACTACACCTTTATATTATATTTTATTTTATTTTTACCAATTATAGTTTTATATGTATTGTATACGTCATCAGTAGTTTTCAAGAAGCTATTTTTATGTGTTATGCATTCGAACAATTTTTATGACAAGTGTAAAAACAAATGTTTTGTTAATTGGCACGTAATATATATTCTATTCTATATCTATTCTTCCTTTATTTTTGAAAAATAAATTGATGTCTCTTGAGAAATATTCTATTCAGTGACACTTCACCTATGCCTCTTCACAGAACCTCTTTATTTCATAAATACTCTACCTATCAGAAGATCAGTCTATAATGCATTACCATAGACTGTTAAACATCTTGATTTTAATAATTTCCAAAAGCACATTAACCCGTAACCACAGACGGCCAATAAATTGAACATTACCACAGACGTGGCGTCAAAATGACTCCTATAATGAAGGCCATGGAAAACATATTTGGAAAATAAAAACAAGTTTACCTCTATGTTATATCACTTAAATAGTGCCTGTTTTAATATCGTTTTTAATAAAAAAAAAATCATCAGTAAAAAGCAACCAGATTTTAAAGAAATGTATTTATTGCACACAATTATCGTGAATATTTACAATAACATTTTTGGTAACTTTTTAACATAAAAAAATGAACTTGCTAGGTAGTTTTCATACAAAACTCGTTAAAAACATGAAAAAGAATACTTATAACGATTAGAAATTAACATGAAGTTAATATTCTGGAAACGTGCAGTAGGTTTTCCAAAGTACTTTTTTCATTTTGCACAGCCCACGCAAACCATTTGAAATGGTTTTTTTCCATAGAAATAGTTTCTTGTTGAAACGCGTTTCGATGTCTCATCTTCTTCAGTAGAAAGTCTTTCGCAATCTCTGTCCATTCTTATTCCGAACGCTCTCATTATCACTGTAAATGAATTCGGCATCTGAATCAATACCACTGCCGTTTTCATTTTCCTCATCCACCTCAGCAGCCCATTTCAGCAAAGTTTCTTCGTAGTCCGAATCGCCATATCTAACTATTTTTGAGGGACCAGCTTTGCTATCAAAATCCATCCTAAAAACCTAAACTAAGCCGAGCCTGTTCATGAAATACAGAAATAAGAATATAACATTATCACAGACCTGTAGTCCTTTTGACTCCGTCGGAAATTCAAGTCGTAATGAAATGTAAATAACGTACACAATCAACGCAATTGTTTCAGTGCTAGTTCAATACTACTCGATGAAAAGGTACCTCTAGGCATGGACAGATAGACTGAGGAGAAAACGGGAAATCCCCCTCCACATACTAGCAAGGAGTCAAATTGACTCCACGTCTGTGGCTACGGGTTAAACAAATTATCTTTAATGCTCAAATCTGAATTAACCCCCAGTATATAGATCATCTATGGTGATTCACAAGTCGTGACCAAAAATAAAACATCATACACCGGATCGTATTTTGAGGGCGTCTGTAATGTAACATTTTTTCCTCGGGGGCTTCATTAAAAAGATACATGGTGATTAAGTTTAAAAATAAAAGACATTTTTTTTAATATCTTGAAAACACATGCAAAAGTCTTTACTTAAAGTAACGTGTACCAGTGGCGGAGATACAGGGGATTAGAGGCCGAGTTTTACCAAATAAAAATAGTACGCCACTGTGTTTTTTTGGAACACGTAATTGTTCGAATTATACCTTCTATTTGCTACAAACAATTACTCTTGTGTTTTTTCCTTAGAGTCCATTGTTTCCGTAAACATAAAAAAACAAATTAGATAAAGCTTTATTTCAATAAATGCTCAAAAAGTCCACCATCCTGAGGGATACAAGTGCGGCATCTTTTTAATACAGAAAAACGTATTTCCGCAAAATTTGTTATGGCTTGAATTTGATGAAACGCATTATCTATGATTTGTTGCAACTGATCAACAGTATTAATTTGTTCAGCATACACTACCTAGTTGTTTAGAAGCACCCCATAAAAAGAAATTCAGAGGGTGGTTCAAATCAAGAGACCTCGCAGGCAATGTACGCGTCCGTTTCTGCCAATATATCGTTGTCTAAAATGATTATTTAATCACGCGGTTATATCACGACGAACATGCGGTGGGGCACCGTCATGCTGATACCACATTCGTACTCTCGTTGCTAACGGAACACATTTTCTATGTAATTCTCTAAAAAAGCGAAATATGAGATTGCATTTAAACGTTGTGGCAATACGTCCATAAACAGTTGGCCATTGAAATTGCCGCACCAGACATTTCTAGAAAATCTGAGTGGAAACGAGTGGATTCTTACAGAACGGGAATTTTCTAACGACCAAATATGTTTATTATGAGAATTAGAATTAGAAGGTTCCACTCCTCGAGAGATTCATCTGACCACAAAACCAAATCAGTAAGATCTGCATTTTGATTATGCATTTGCAGTAATCACTCACCAAAATCTCGCCGTTGCACTTCGTGGCCGGGGTGCAGACATTGCACATTCTGCCGATGGTGAGGATGTAAAAGTTCCCGATTCAAAACACTCCACGCAAGACGTTGGGGACATGGTAAGTGGGCTGCAATCCACCAAGTATTTGTACTGGGATCATCCAACGCGAAATTAATCACTTACCATGGCCTCTAACTCCGGGAAGTTTGGCAATTCCATATTGCCGAAGTCTGAGAATTGAACGCGTAAAAACCTCTGGGGTTGACATATTTCTGCATATTGTATACATCTTTTATAGTTTTTTCTTCTGTATTTAGCGTATAATTTTCATTTAAATTTCGGAAGAATATTTTTTTAAAGTCAATCAATAGTGAAAACCACGGATGTTTCAATTATACAGAGGTCAAAGGTGGTTCTGCACTTAGGTGTACTTCGGATGGCAGTATGAAGGAATAGCGTAATAGGTGAATAAATAATTTGAGGCGTATGCATTTATTGCTGTTATACGTGTGGCTTATGCTTTTGTTACGTGGGAAACCCATTTTCTGTATCAGTTTGCCAATATCTTGTGATTTCAAACCATCTATTTATCAGAAAATATCACAATCCTTATTGAGAACAACTATCGTAGACCGCAAATCACTTTAATACCTGTCAATAGTACCTCATTTATGCCTAATGTACTATGAATAGTACAGCCTAAGCTTGTTTGATCCTGTAGATATCTGTACGATTTGGTTAATGTGCAATTTTGCGTATTGTGCAATATTTTGTATGTGAAATCAGTTTTTCTATATTGGAAAATAGAAGATGAATGAATATGGCGTGCGCTTTGCAAAGTAAGTAGGTTTTTTATGACATAAAATAAAAAAAAACTAGTTTATTTTTATGAAAATATTATTTTCTTGGTTGCGGCTTATAGATTTTATGATTTTATGATGTGTTTCATTTATGCTTTGTTTGTGAGGTTATGATAAAGTTAGGCGTACTACATTTAGTACATCAGGAAAAAAGGGGTCTACGAATATGTTCATAGTCAAAACAAAAATAAAATGGTTTTAGGCAAATTATTTTTGAATAAGTAATTATTTTGAGAAGGAACATTTGTTTCAGGGGTTTTTCTTTGCATGAGGCGCTAGCAATGATAGAAGATGACGACATTGAAGCTGAGTCTATCACTTTGTTACCTCCCACTAATGCATGCGGTAACATAACCGACGAGGATTCTGGAGACGACGAAAGACTGGATATCAACAACTTGCCAGGAAGCTTAATACAAGCTGAGGTCGAAGTGAATAAGAATCAAAACGAGGATATGTAAAGTTCAGAAGATGAAATACCACTCAGTGAAGTCAGGGGTAATAATCGGAAGGAAGTGAAAAAGAAGAAAACATATAATTACGTAAAAGAAGATTTGCCAAGAAATGAGTATGCGTTTCCAATAAACAACGAAAATCAAAATGAACAAGAGCAGTGTCCCGAACCGAGATATTTTTTAGTTTTTTTTGATGACGAAATTTTGAACATAACAGTCGGTATGCTCAACCTAAAAACAGGAATATTATGGTTACCAAATCTGAAAGCAAATGTTTTCTAGGCATATTATTGTTGTGTGGCTACAGTAGTGTATCTCGCAGAAGGATATATTGGGAAAAATCCAGTGATTCACACAACTCACTTGTTTCTGAAGCTATTTCTCGCGATAAATTTGAATTTATAATTTCTCACATTCACTTCCTAAACAATGAAGCTCTGGATGCAAACGATAAATTTTCTAAACTAAGGCGTCTTTTCAATCACCTAAATAAAAAATTTTTGGAATACGCAGTACCAGAAGAGCATTATAGTATCGATGAGGCAATTCTTATAGCTACTTTTATTCCTAATGTACTATGTATATATAGTACATCCTAAAAAACTTACTTTTTTTAGAATAAATTGAAAATCCCTCCAGTGTCGTTTTTTAAATAGGTTTTTTAAGAAAACTTTTTTCCAACTCTTTAGGCAATAATGGGTTAATTTTATTATAAGTTCCTTACGCACTCCTTTTGAATGCATCAGTGTGGCCTGTGACTCTTTTCAGTCTTCAGAAACATCCATAATCATATAATCTGATACAGTCCTAATGGAAAAATATCACGTTGTTTTTGTTTTCTCCATGTCATATTCATCAATTTGCTTCTCATAGGTGACCTAAAAGATATCTGTCATTACTTGGGTCGTATTTTGTGTTCCATTTAATGGTATTGAAGAAAGAGGAAGTAAAGTTGGCAATTTGAAAAAGGATCTATATTTCCCAAGAACCCGAAGAAATTAAAAGTACATAAGAAAGAACTTAGATAAGGAGTCCGATAAATTCAATGAAGTGTGCTGCTTCAATTCTAACAACGGACACTCATTAATTACTACTGGAGTACTACAGTACTCCCAGAAATTAATTTACTTCACGAAAATGCGTAATATTTTTTCGATCTGTTATCAAATTTTTGGTTTAGTATTTCAATCGAGTAAGCAAGAAACGTGAATTCAGGATTTGCATGAAATGTATAACTCCAGATTTCTGTAAATAATGTCAATCGGGCGTAGGTACCACATTTAATATACACAAAGAGAGCGGTAATAGCACAGTATAGAAGCCCAAGGGACAGTAAAATAAATAAAATATTTGTCAGCCGAGTAGATTTGACTCGACTTTCAGCCCGTAGCGTACTAGTATAGTTTTTGCCATGTTTTCCAAGTTGCTGATCATTTTTGAACGTAGTGAAAAAAGTTCATGGATGCCTACGTTTCAAAAATCCTCAAATTCATTTTTTTTACTGTCTGGACACTTCGGGGCAAAGTGAAAAGAATTTAACATAGATTACCCAAATATTTTGAAATCGGACACGGATCATATAGCTGCAGATATCGATAATTAATGCTTATAATTTCTGTTCCTGTTTTTGAGCCATGGTTAGACAATTCCCGTGTGAAGAATTTTCTACAAGCCTCATCAATTCACCATGATATAAAGATAACATCTAAATGTATATACTACTGTGCGATAAGCATAGAGTCTCTCAAAAGAGCAAAGGTAAAATCAGAGTGAATTACATCATGAGTTCTTGAAGTTACACTTATATCATTATCGCAATTCAAAGGCTGTTCAAGCTGAAGCGACTTCTAACACTTTTCAAATGCTCTGCGTTAAAAATATTGGTTAATAATCTCACGCACACTTTGAAAGTCTTTATCCAAACAAAGAAAGAATAATAGAAACAGAGTTTTCACAGTTTTTTTTATACTCCAACTACCACGAAGGCCTAAGGCCTAAGCACCCATTGGGTACCGTGGGGCTATAGGGGGATACATGGGAAAAGGGGGGACGCCACACGGACTCTGGCGAGGGAACACGTGTGCATGCAACATGCACACATTCTGGCTCCGCCTACGAGAACCGCCGGGTGGTACCTCCGCGTTCGACAGTCAGAGACCATCTACCACCTACGGACAATCACAACATCCATAGCCAAGAAAAAGATTCCTCCTGGACGGGACTCGAACCCGCACAGCGCACGGCGACTGATCAGGAGACGCAAGAGTCTACTACTGCGGCCACCGCTGCTTCCTTTAGTTCCAGAAGTTACATTAATATCCATTACTGTCATTCAAAAGCAGTTTCAAATACATTGCATTACGAAAGTTGGTTTAATAATCTCACGCACACTTACTCCATGCATAAGAATAAAGATCGGAGAAAATTACAATTCCAGAAGTTACATTAATATCCATTATTTTCATTCAAAAGCTGTTTAAGCTCAAGCGACTTTTAACATTTCTCAAATACTCCGCATTACGAATATTGGTTGAATCATCGCACGCACACTTTCAAAACCTTCCTCCATACATTTTCTTAGGCTTGCAGGAAACTTTTCAAACGCAATATATTTTCTGCGAGTTGATTTTTCCCTTAAAAAATTCTCTCGTTTTAAAACACGATAAATCTTCCTTATATGGCCGGGTGAAAGTTTCTCTCCCACCTCTAACGTGCTGACGTTTCAACTAAGTTTCACCAGGCGAGAGCGTCGGTTGAGAATTTTTGAATAACATCCTTTTGATATATGGCTTAAAAATAAACATTATAACTCCTTGAGACCCGAATAATTCCCTGTTATATTCACTGACACATGTGAAAGATGTGTACGTTCGTCTTCTTTATGAGAATGAGGTGGAATCGGATTTTTTCGCTGGAGGTTGGTGTGGTTATGAGTGCAACAAGTCTTGTAGACTTTTTAAATCTATAACATAGTTAGCTCATGTTGTGAGGAATAATAAATGACCTGCTTCAGTGTATGCGATAAGTCCTCCTTGTGGGCGCTGGGGACTTACGGCGGGCCGTTGGTAAAGAGGCTAATGGGAATCAACCAAATTGCCACAAGGACATTCGCTCTCAGAATATAATAATATAATATAATATAATAATAATGCAGATGACCACCCACTTCCCCTCTTACCGCTGTTAACTTTAATTTTCAATTGTTGATACCACCCTGCTCTTCTGGAACAGTTTCTGGAGGCGCTAGAAGATAATTGATTCGCGAAGTGGGCAGTAGAAGAAATAATTTTGAGGACCTCTGACCCAGTTAATCCTTTCATCCCTGTACCCGCACTTGTTCCAAAGGTAGAAAAATGTTCATGACTGTATTGTAAAATACTAAAAATTCTCTAAATCCTGATTGTCCAAACTGAAGATATTCCATGTTTTACTTGATTTTCAGACTTTTTAAATTTTCTAAAATTTTCCGTATTAATGTACTTTCAAAATTTTATGGAATATTAAAATGTTCAATGTTTCATAAATGTTCAATTCCCAAAGGTTACAAAACTTTCTACACTTTCATTATATAAAAAATTTCAAAATTAAGGATTTTAGAAGTTGTCAAACTTATCAGAATTTTCAACATCCCTATGGGAAAAGTGGTTTCGCTAAAATATTTATGTTATGGTGTTTTTGAGAAATGCCTCAATGGGAACAGGCCCCCAAACTCAATAGGTCGCAAGATATAGGCCGTCCAAGTCTGAATACTATATTATCGGAACTACTTGGCTAACTATCCCATGTGTAAGAGAGGATTCGCATGGTTTTCGATCTCGCGAACAAATGCCTAATGGACACAAACCCCAAGACTCAACGAATCCCAAGATATAGGCCGTCCAAGTCAGTATAATGGAATGTCGGTTTTCCCAATCTATCTGCTCTATCTAGAGCTCACCTATATCTTGAGACTTGTTAAGTCTTGGGGCTTGTGCCCTTTGAGACATTCGCTAAGGCCGCCAAGATATATGACAAACAAAATTCAGTGAAATTGGCAGAAATTACTTTTCGCATAGGAGTGTTGCCGCGTCCGAATTAATAAATTTTCAAAACTGAAACAATTTCCAGAATGTTAGAATTTTTCAAAATTTCACCGAGTTATAAAATACCCAGCAAAAACCTCAAAGCGATTCGATTTTCTTTATTTTTTCAAATTTAGTATGTAAGACCTCAACACGTAAGACAAAAGTGTTCATGGGCTTAAAGCTTTTCTACGCGTAGTTTCTGAATCAAAGGCCCTCAAAGTCCATACCATATTCCAGCATATTAGAGGTTCGATAGAAGATATATTTCCAAAATATTCAAAATTTCCAAATGTTCATGTTCTTCAAAGTTTTCAATTTTCAAGACCCTTGGAATTTTCAATTCTCTCAATTTCCAAATTAAAAAGTATGTAAATTTCAAAATGTATATTTGATGGTTCAAGATTTGCTAAGGTCTCGAAATTGGCTTGGCTTGGCCTACTATGAGTTGTGTGGAGCGGAAGCATCGAGTATGTTAGTAAGCTTTCTTTATACTGAAGCATCTCCGTAATCAGCGGTCTAAGTACCGGGGCACCGCAGATGCTATAAAAAGCTCAAGGACACTTTGCATATCCGATTTTTCAACTACCTAAAGTTAGTAGAACCGGGAAGAGCCTCCACATTGTTTTACACTCTGGGAAGAAACGTGCAGACCAAAGGGATCTGTCTGTCTAGCAGGCGCATTACGCGTTAACATAGCGGAGAAGAGGTCCTGAAACTGTCCGTTGAGGAAGAATCATCGATCAGTCGGAAGCCCCTCATGGAATAGGATCAGGCATGGATAACGTCGTCGGGTCTGCAGTACTCTAAACATGTAAGCAGAACTCGAGACTGGATCTTAACTGGGCCTTGTACTGAGTGAGGATATTATCTGGAGAAAAGTAGTCCTTAGCCCTCAACAAGTATACTGACTTTTTACCAGCAGCTTCTGCGATTGATGAGATTTCATTTTTCAATGTAATAAATTACTTGCGCCTTAGAGAAAAGTTCATAATGATCTCTTTTAGTTAGAATAACCCCAAAAACTATGATCGGTGCGAAAAGGACATTTTTTGAAATCTGTTTATAAAAATTTTTGACGCCATTTTGTATCTGGCAGATTCGTAAAAAGAGGTCCTTTTTTAATAACACTATGCAGTGAAACCGAATCAGATTTTTATCGAGCTACTGCTGGAAGATAGTTCCTGGACTATACGTTGTTAAAATCTTAGAAATGAGAATGTGATCACTCGTCATTTTATTGTTTTATTATTTGCGCACCTTTTTGTTGAGTTATCAATTTTATGGTAATACAGGTACAAGCTACGTGACATTATTTATTTATTGCTTTTTATTATGTACCTGCTGTAGATGAATTTTTGGAACAAAAATATTTTACGGAGGAGCTAGGTGGCATCTTTAAAAGTAAGTTTCACAGAATTCCAAGATAACATTTTATCTGTCAATTCCCATTCCGATAGTGCGTGCAGTACTACATTACCATTACACTTGCAATTAAGAATAACTTTCTTTGATCTCTTAGATCGCTTAAAATTGTCCCATGTTTGAAAATTAATAACCTTCATCTCCTGTCTAAGTCTTATAACAAGTTAATTCATTCTGTTGTTTTGCTATAAATTTATGTTTTATCCATGTTCGTTAGGATTTTGTATGCATGATATTTTGAAGAAATAGGTACTTCAATGACGTATTAAATTTGTTGAGAAGTTTATTTTTTTTATGTATAAATATACAGGGTGGCGCATCGAAAACGAAACAGACGCATTTACTGGCAGCTCAGTTTTGTTTTTGAAAAACGCTCAGACCCGTCGATTTTGTTTTCGAGGGGGACACAAGTTTGGCGAAAAATCACGTTAGTACGTGCAGCCCCTTAAGCGGGGGGGACACCACCCACAAAATCTTAAATGGCAAGGGGGGTCGAGTGATAGCTTATTTTAAAGATCTTATAAATCCCTTTATAATGATATAAAATTAATGTACTTTAGTTCAGTAGTTTTTAAGATTTAACGATTTAAAGCTTAAATATAACTAATACATCATCATTAGTGGAGATCAATACATTTGGCAGCAAAGTAATTTAAAAATGAAGAATGAACTGACCCGTTAGGCAAGTAAATGTTAAAAATGGGTCACTATGACTCTCCATGCAATAATAAAGATTTTGCTCAAAACGTTGCCGCACATTTTGCAATATTTGAGGAGTAATTTGAAGGCACTCATTCACAATTCTTTGTCGCAGGTCTTCTAATGATGTTGGCTGAGTAGCACAGATTTTGCTTTTTAAATACCCCACATAAAAGAATCCAAAGGTGATAAATCTGGCGATGTTGGGGGCCATTCAATGGCACCTCTTCTACCAATCCGTCTATCTGGAAACGTCTGATCTAAATATTGTCGAACACGTAACCTTATGATAAATTCTGGGATCAGAATCGGACCAATATCGGTAGTTATGACGATTTACTACGCCATTTAAGAAACAGGAACATTCGTCGGAAAAGCAAGTGTTGAATAGAAAATGTTCATCGTTTATAATTCGTTCACTCATATCTTCACAAAATATTAATCGCCGATCAAAATCGTCTTCATTAAGTCCTTGTACCAGGTGAATTTTATACCGATGAAAACTATGGGTCTTTAGAATCCGTTGGACAGTACGTCGACTAACACCTCACACAGTCTCCAATTTGCGGGTACTTAATCTAGGATCTACATAAACTTGTCCTAAAACCCCCCACTCTTTCTGCTGTGGAATATACCATGGTTAATTTATGTAATAAAGCGTTACAAGTTATTTTAGCAACAAAGTTTGGTCAAATCAATCGCAAACTATGGACTAAATTCCTATTTAAAATAAGTACAAGATATTTCCTTATCTTTTTTCAAGAAATAACTTTTTGCCACAAAAAACGCTCCAACAGCTAATTTCAATAACAAAATGATAAACAAACCGAGGGCGTAGTGAAGAAAAGCATTTACTTATTAAGTAAATTCTTTTAGTAATTTCTACTGAAAGTAGTACAAACTAATCTGATGTACCTATTAAAGTCTAAGCTTTAAATCAATAAATCTTCAAAACTACTAAACTGAAGCTCATGTATTTTACATCATTATAAAGGGAATTCAAAGACCTTTAAAATAAGGTATCACTCGAACCCCCCTTCCACTTAAGATTTTAAGGTTGGTGTCACGTGTTAACGTGATTTTTTGCCAGACTTGTGTCCCCCTCGAAAACAAAATCGACGGGTCTGAGCGTTTTTCCAAAACAAAAACTAAGCTGCCAGTAAATGCGTCTGTTTCGTTTTCGATATGCCACCCTGTATATTTGAATGGATCAAGCTGATGTGTAGTACGAAGTTTTATTTAAAACTGAAAATACTCGGGTACGACCCGGATACGACCCGGGTGCGACCCGGGTATTTATGAAATACTCGGAACCCTGACCGTTCTTCATTCAGATTACCTACGATACAGATTAAACCTTATTTACATGCTCCTATCAGTATGAAAAAACAAAAAATTTTTGGTATTTTGTTTTCGTCAGCTGTTTGGTATAACATTTGCTACAATAAATTACTAATGCATGTTCTAATATCACGGCGATGAACGCAAAATACAGATATTTATTTATAGGTTTATAACTTAATTTCTGTAGGACTTTTATTACATTTTTTTGAGAAATCAACTTCTGTCGTAACATTGCATATGTGGTTAAAAATTTTCGAATAAGTTGTGAAGCACGCTGTATATCATAAGGGTTACGGTAAAAATGGAACCCGATATATTGCACCTAAAATGGCGGCAGATAATTCATTTTGTGTTTTCGGGCGAACCAAACGTTCCTACAAAATTTCATCTCAATTGGTTAGGGCTATCTGGTTCAAAATTAAGGGATTCGACCCGGGTGCGACCCGGGTATTTATGATTCGATTGCTGGTGCTTCTTTTTAGTCATGGTTTAGAACTGTGTTTTGGAAGCGATAAACTGTCCCAGATTGGCTTGTCAATATCTCTTGTTCAAGGGTACGATCGTTTTCTCTGAGTTCGATACTTTGGAAGCACTGTACAAAATTACCAGCAAATTACATGAAGGCATCGCTGAGACAACCAGCTAATTTCCACAAAACCCGCTGATTTATTCTGGGCTGTTTTCAAAAGTTATAGCCTGCCGTTGTGGAAGTTGACGCGACAGTGAATCTCCGCGTCTGATTCCGAGCCATTTCTCGCTCTTCCTTTGGCCTGGCTCATTTTTCGACACCAACTTCGGCACAACTGCAGTAAAAAAGTTCGGCCCCCCAAGGGAAGCGAGCAGCCTCTTGAAGTATGCCTCCTTCAGTCGTAATTTTAAACAAAGGACGAAAACGTGAGATGTCGTGGTTGGGGTAATTTCATTGCTCTGGCATTCGTCGTTGTACGTCTTTTTATTTTCTTTGACGCTATTGAGGACTTTTTGGTTTGGGAAATTGTGGGTTTTGTTAAGTGTTACGTGAGCCGACACAGTTTTGGAGCTCGACATTTGATTACTGCGTCTTTCAGCGATTGCCGAGTGGAAAATAAGTTACAGTTTTTTGCATACGCAAATAGATCCAAATTGCATTAGAACAATAGCGTTAGAACTTTTCGACAAATAAAGTATATTAATTACAGCAAATTGCCAGCAAAATCGAAGGGCAAATTCATCCGGACAATATAAAGTATCTTCTAATAAAGACAGGTCCGAAACTGGATTGTGCCCACAACAAGAGGTATTTAAACTTGACCGTCTACACTGGTTACTGCATTTCTCTAAGAAGAAGTTACGTCCCCCTCCTTAGGTGAATAATGATAAAGAAAAAGTTGCCAGGAAAATAATGAATGTGTGCACTCATGTAGAGCTTCTTTGGGTTGTTAGGCACAGAATTGGCGCTACTTAAATATAAGTTGTTATATACTCCATAACTGAAATTATTGTTGTTGATTTTATCTATTTAGCTCATTATTTTGACAGCTCAAGAATCCCATGCTACTTCATAAATTGGAGTGTTTGAAAATTATTGGGCAACAAACAATTGGGCGACGCAACAAATGAAGCGTCGATTCTAACTTTGTCGGACTCATGTAGCAACAACGTTTCTGTCCTATGCATAGTTCTGTGACGCAGACATTAGTGTTCTTTATTCGAACAGTGATGCCAGATGTTCGAAAAATTCTCTGATATGCTATATTTCAAAGACCAATCAACCTAAATATGGTAATAGGTATATCAGAGTAGAGAAGAAAACTATATAGTCGAAAATACGAGTATTATCCTTGGAAATTGTATAAAAGTACTCGGCCAATAATGGCATACTTCTCCACCAAAGTATATGATATACTATTATTAACAGTGCATCAATATTTTCTTCATCATTACATAAATGGTTATCACGCTGGTTATCAAATACTACGAAAAGCTCTAGGGGATACTTTTACAAGAAAACCTGATAGAACTTGAGAAATATACGCCACCGGGTGTTTCAAATTCTTCTCACGATTGGAAACGCAGTTAAACTGGCCCAAAGTTGCGCATTTAGGTAACTAAGAAAGTTTGCGAAACTTTCTATGTATCATTTTCTTGGTTCCTTCCCATTTAATCCACGTCGTACCTCTTACCGAGATCCCAACGGTGAAGGTTGAATTTGAAACACCCGCTATACGAGTATACGAATCCTTCAAGCAATAATGCATTCAAATCACTTTCTCGTGAATGAAAAAAATCAACCGAAAATCTAACATAATCGCGCGAGATTAAATATAAAGACGTATCACTCTGGCGTTGATTTCCAGCTCTGGGAAAAACTAGAATTTTGCTTCGAGTTAGGTCTTCTGGCTATACTCGTGCCGTTATATCTAGAAATGAGATTAAGTATAACCCAAAAGTACACTTTTAACCACTTATGATGAAAACTGCAGATTTGCAACCTAAAAACATCGGCTCACCATTTTGTTGGCCACTTCTCTGTCTGTGCATTTATCCTCGTAATCTTATTGCAAAGCCGTTGTCGACAACCAGGGGCCGCGAAACCGCCTCCATTTTCAGCTTCCAGAATTCTACTGAAGCACTATTTCATTCCCGCATAAATTAATTTATAAACATTAGGTCGGACCCGTAAACTTCTATTTCCCTCAGCATCTCGCCGCGCCTGCAGAAAACTTTTTCCTATCTTTTCCTTTTTTAAAACGCGGCAAGCCTTAACGGTCGGATTATATTACGATGGCTTCTTCTATATCCATTTAGCCGATGAACCTGCATTAGGTACCTATTCAGAAGACCTTAAATAAAGTAATGTTGATTGATTCGTATGCTGTAAGAATCTTTATGTCGCAATACTATTTTTACACGCTTTTATTAGACTTGGTCTGTTTTTTTGTTAGTATGTGTGGTACGAGTCTTGCAATTTAATTTTGAACCAGATAGCCCTAACCAATTGAGATGAAATTTTATAGAAACGTTTGGATCGCCCAAAAACACAAAATAAATTATCTGCCGCCATTTTCGGTGCAATATATCGGGTTCCATTTTTACCGTAACAATTCACAACTTATCCGAAAATTTTTAACCACATATGCAATGTTACGACAGAAGTTGATTTCTCAAAAAAATGTAATAAAAGTCCTACAGAAATTAATTTATAAACCTGAGTTTCAATAATAACTTGATAAATAAATATCTGTATTTTGCGTTCATCGTCGTGATATTAGAACACGCATTAATAATTTATTGTAGCAAATGTTGTACCAAACAACTGAAGAAAACAAAATACCAATTTTTTGTTTTTTATACTGATAGGAACGTGTAAATAGGGTTTAATCTGTATCGTAGGTAATCTGGATGAAGAACGGTCGATTTTTGTAAAGTTAGATAAGTAAGTATTCTGCGAATTTATGCTTTTAGTTATTTATTAATAAAAATGGCACATGTGTACACTAATGAGGACTAAGTGGACATTGTTTTAGCGTGCGGAGGAGTAGGGCAAAAATCGCGAGCGGCTTTTCGTTGGTATGCACACCAATTTCCGATTAGGCACATACCACATCATGGAACATTTAGTTCAATTGTTTTACGTGCACGTGCTAGTGGAGATTTGCGACCCAGAAGTGGAGTGGATGTGGGTCAGGTTCTCCCACAACGCGTTTTAAATGCCGAAGATGAAATTTTGGATATTGTTGAAGAAAATACGGGAATAAGCACAAGGCAGTTAGCCCAACAGGTCCCAAAAGTGTCGTATACCGTACTCCAGTTCAGAATATTGAAAAATTGCGTGACCGAATCACAGTTGCTGCCGATAATTTGAGCCTTCAGACACAGCAGGAATGAGATGTATTTGGACTAGTGTGCCGAAATTGGATTTGACGCACCCAAGCTTGCATTGCAGTCAATGGAAACAATTTTGAACTGCTTTTATAAGAAAGTGGACTGTTAAACTCTATTATTTCATTATCTCGATTTCTATAGGACTTTTATTACGTTTCTTTTTTTTTTGAGAAATCAACTTCTTTCGTAACAGTGTTAAAACATGTTATGTATACGTATAATATGGCGTTAGCTTCCATTGTCAGCCAGCCTCGATGGCTCGGTGGTTAGCACATCGAGCTAGCAACCCAGGGCTCGCGGGTTCAAATATCCGCCTAGCAAGTTAATTTCTTGCTATGGATGTTGTGTTGTGGTTGTCTATATCATACACGTCGGTGCAATATTAACCATAGGTGCATCTAATCACTGGAACTACTTTATTATATCAATTATATTATAGATAGCTTGTAGAGTAGTATAGTGTTGGTACTAGTGGGTCGGAAAAAAGTGTCAAAGGTGGCCTAGTTGCCAGTTTTAGCCTCCCCACCACTACTACTGATTTCCATAGTCACCCCTATACCAGCGGAAGATCAAGCGGAAGGGCTTATGAGGGAAACTAAATAAGCAGAGTGACGCAATTCAGAATCCAATATGGCGGCCGCGGCTTAATGGCAACGCAAAATACAAATAAAATCAGCAATTTTATGGAGTCGTATTAAAAATATGAAATTTCTATAAAGAATACTAACAATAATAACTAGTTACAAAAAAAAATGCGTATTAAGTAATGTACTTTTATTTAAATGTCTATAAACGAACTAAAATTATAAAAAGTGTTTTTTTTCTGACTGGAAACATTTAAAACATAATGCAGCTCGTTTATCTCAAGTTTTCAAATAAATGTGAGTTACGTTTTAACATAAAGATGGACAAAGAGATGAAATAGCTCCATTGTGGCTCAAATATCCATTCGGAACCAAATTTTTTCAAATTCTGATTTTGTCATTATAAAAATACAGGGTCGTTTTTAAAATTAGTTTTTCTTTTTATTTATTATCTGCCAAATATCAATTACTCGTTAAAAACCGCTGGATTTTCAGCTTAACAAAATTGTAAGAAAGTATGTATGTAAGTCGCACTTTTCTACTAACCTTGCTCTATCTAGGTGGTTACAAAGCACTGTTTTCGTAGTGTAGAGTAGTCACCAAGGTAAACCTTAATATTGTCCATTCGAATTTTAAGTTATCTAGAGTTAGTAGAGCTGGAGAGGACACCCTTGTGTTTTAATTTACACTGCAGCAGACACGTAGGCAGAAACCTAAATACCAGGCCACCGCAACCACCATAAGGGACTTAAACACGCCTTTTTAGTCCAACTTTTGATTTGCTTAAGGTCAGCAAAATTCGGAAATGCCTCCTCAGACAGATTGTTCCGCCACCCTAGAAATAACGACAGCAGTCGTATCGGATAGTTCTGGATGCACGGAGATCGCCAATGTTGGGATGGGAGGCAGAAGCCTGGCTAGTCCGTCCAGCACACTCACGCGCCGAGTCACCATGGAGAAGAGCTCTGAGGAACAAAGCCCGTTATCACAGGGTAGAAAGGAGTCACATCGCAGACCGCCTGTCCGTGATCTGAACTCCAACCGAATGTCTTCGTGTAGAATGTTGTCATGAGTAAAGATGATCGTACAGGAGACGAGATCGTTAATATGCAATAGAAGCAATGTTGGTGCCAAGACCGATCACGTTGATCATGTGATGTGATATCTTGTGGCCGGAGAGAAAGCCCACTACCCATCTGCAAAGCATCTCTGGGAGGCGATAGGACGGCATGGGATTACATAAAAGGGCGGCATACCCAAGCTTTTGTGATACCAAGAGCAACAAGATGAGTCTCACCATATGACTGGATAAATCGTAATGTCCGAGATATTCCAGATGCTCCCTATTGATGCATGTCTCCGTCATATCACGGAACGCAGAACTATCTCGGAAATCTAGGAGACCAGGAGAACTCAAACAGCTCTCGTTTAGTAGAGGAATAAAACGACAGACAGAAATCTATCGGATCCATCTTGCAAGCCTATAGCATGTAACAGAACCTTAAAGACGCAAGCACGTTATCATATTGAAGAAAATGGCACTAACTGAGTCCCTTAGGAACACTTTGTGTAGCTTTGACCCAAAACCATATCACTGCATAATTCACCTGGAACAAACCGAATAGGAAATAATTAAAATTTTAATCAAACAGAGAATGGTGTAATTTCCCAACAAGAGGTGTTCGGGCAAATAAAGCTTGAGTACATGAGTAAATCAATTCCAAATATTTTCGTTTTCGGATCGGAATTGAATTTTGGCAATGCATATCAAGTGCAAATCAATTATGGAATCAATTATAACACACAGCTTGTTTTGCATTTTTTGTTCGCCGATGATATATAGCCCATGTGGTTTCGGTTTGTTTTTCCCGCACAGAATAACATAAAAACTGACTGACTATTCCATGTAATTTTATAGAATATACCAGCTACAATATAAATACATAGTCAGAATACATTTCGCGTATATCACATGACAGTTACTGATACTGTTGCTTTGTATTTTACACTCTTCATCATCGGCGTGAATCTGGATGTTAACCCAAGCAAATGCCATATTTGATATGTTTATTATTTTTACATTTAGTTACAGATGTACAATCTCGGCAAGCGTCACGTAACTCGATACCTATTACGCAGTGTCATTGATTTAGGCTGGAAAGTATGGTTCTGACGTTGCCGGTTCGCTCATAAGACGTTTCACCCTATCTGGTCTGACCGCACATCGCTGGCTGATGGCTGGCTGGCGTAGTATTGCAACGTTACCAGATGATCGGTACCATCGGTAGAGCAAGAAGACATTTCTATATCGCAACGGTGTCAAATAGGAGGGGACTATGGGCCAGCTTTATGAACCTGTTTGACGACTGACTTTATCCATTTATTTTTATGTTAAACGTGTTTGTAACGAACTTTTCCTCAGAGGAGTCAACTTATACTAAACATAATACTATAAACTAGTGACAGCGTTGGGTGAGAAGTGCAGAGACAGCCTACTTGAGGCCATTTTTTCAAGTAGCTGTTCGTTCAAGTGGAAAGACGCCATAGTGGTTTTTGGATGACAATTTTGCAGCAATACTGGAGAACACGCAGTATACCTGTACCTCGAGTTATACCGTCTTAGGACGAAAACGCTTTGTCTATAGGGAAAATGAAGGCATGTGTTTCTGTTTGTAACTCCACTGGGGGCTCCATTATCCAGATATATGGCACAGATAACCCGAGACAATGAATCTGGATAGATTAGGACGACCCGTGGCCCATCAGTAGTCTAATTGCGTCAACATTGGACTAAGGATTAAAATAGCCCAGACCTCCATTGTCGGCAAACTTGGCGTGTACGGGGTTGCATTTTACATACGTATTCTACCAGGGAATATCACTTTTATGCTCATCTTTTTACCCATGTCTGAGGCGCCGCCTCGAAAGAAACTAATCCATACTAAGTCTATTCAAAATGCTTAGTGGTGTCACTACTTTGAATGTCAAGAGCGATATGAGACACAAAAATTCCACTTTCATACTATAAATAGAGCTCAAAGATACTCGAAATAAAGGTTTTGCGTTATGATACTGCCTTTCATTTAATTGTAGTGGACCTCGGTTGGCCGGGTGAGAAATCACATTTCGAAGCCATGGATGTTGTGACGTCCTGTGATTGTCCAAAAAATTAGAGATATACCTATACAAGATTGGATCTGGCTAATGGGACGCAATGTCCTAGTGCCAAAAAAAAAATTAATTGTAGTTTTATTCCTAGACATCAGATAGAAAGGAATTCCCGAAATAGCTGTTGTCATCTGAAAATCTCCATTTCCGTTACCCAAATTTTGTACCAGATTCTTTCCAACAATCAGTTTCTGATAGCTATTTTTACATTGAGCCAGTTCAGGTATTATGTAACGTCGAAAAGTGACACAAGGTAAGAGCTTTTTGACACACTACGTAAGACTTTTGTGGCAGATTCCTTACGTAATGTCATCATTTTCCTACTAAAGTCGTATCCTCAGCCATTCCTACAATTGGAGGACGGCTTAATAGCCTCCTTGGTTTTCAAAGTCTTTTCTCTCCTTCAGAAAGGCTGGGGTATTACTAGATGTCTACAATTCCGTGTCAGCATTAGCGTTCTCCTATTGTGAGGTTATGCTTCCTTTCTGAATTGCAGGAAATTGCAGGCTGATGATATAAATCAGAAGCATGAACCAGTTGATGCAAATAGAGATCTGTAACATAACCTCAAAATAGAGAGCTGACACTAAACTAATCTAATCTAAACTAGCCTTACTGAAAGACAGGACTATGAAAATCAAGGAGGCCATAAGGGCGTTCTACAATTATGTAGGTACGACTGACGATATGGCCCTAAATGTGGCTTGAAAATAGCTGTCATTCACTCCATGCCCTCTCGAGTATGAGCGGTATGCGCTAGATGTGTATTAAAATACAAAATACGACTCAGAGGTTGTACTATATAAATATCACTGAGGGTCTTCAATAGACCCAAAATATAATTTAGCATCAAGTATCAAGTAGTTTAAACATGCTTGATCTCCAGTCAAGAACAATAAAAAAACAAGTCAAGTCAGGCATTAACGATTCAAGTAATTTTATTTTCAAGTCAGGTAGTTCATGAAAATATCAGGCTAATTGACTTGATGGATCCCTACTTGCGGCAGTCTATTCTGGTAATAGATGGAGCTTCGTGCTGTGTTATTTTGATGAACTGCCAAAAAACGCGAAATAGCTGTCCATGATTGGCCGCATGAGATAGAACGGACAGAAGCTGTAATACTAAAACTAGTTAACACCTTATCATTGTATTTCCAATATTTTTCCTTCGCTGTAATCTAATATACCTGGGGCATAACGTCTGTCTTGGACACGAGATAAATCTCCTGCAAGCGTTAATAGTGAAATATGGATGGCAGCATCCACCTTGAGGGTAGGCGATTTGTCCTTATTTGACTACCGCGGTGAACGCTGAAGACCGACGCTCCCTCACTGTTTTTTCTCCCAGATAACACCAACACAATTGGTGGAGGCAATTTCCTTAATGCCACGGGGTAAGGTATTCGTACATGGTGCTCACAAACCTGGAAATCACTTCCACATGGCGAATAGTTCTAAAAGTAAGCGAATATTCCTAAGAGTAATTACATACACACAAATATCAAGGTAACAGAGATATTGGGTTCCACAGAACTGCAGTAACTAAAAATAGTTAATTTTTAATTGTTCTGTGAAGACGAATATAAGGACACCTCAATTGACAAAATCTGTCAAGTGGTTTGGTCTATATCGAGTGAAATAGAAACCTCAAGGTTAATGTTTAACATCTGCCATTTTGATTTTTCGCTATTTTGGTAAAATAGAATTTTGAAACTCTAAATTTTCGATTAAAATCCGCTATTTTGTTTACATGAAATTTTAGTAGAACCATTGCCGTTCGCACTGCTCAGATAAATCTAACAACGCCGCGTATGTTAAAGTTCATCAATCAGTTTGGTCTGTAGCCTATGAAATAGGAATTTGAAGGTCAATTCCTATTTCACGGGCTACAGACCAAACGACTTGATGGATTTTCACGTTTGAATGGTCCTCGATAGTACAATGCAGAATTCAGTATTTTTAGCTGCTGCGGTCGAGCTGTTTGTATCTCTTAAAGATGCACTGTAATTTCTTCGTGAGAAGCACAGTTCAACGTCCCTTCAAATGAGACCAATGCGATCAAAATCTGCAGAGCCGAACAAAAGCTGCATCATGTTTTCTAAAATGACATTCAACTTTTCCCTGGCGCTAAACCAATCAAGAGATGAAAACATCGTATCTAAAAACAAGTTCGCTAATTTGACATAATAATAGTCCAATGCCTAGCGCCCATCTTAGGAATAATAATAATAATAATAATAATAATAGTAATTTATTTGCCAAAAATACAGATTGCTCTAATTGTTGTCAGTACAGGAGCAACAATGACAAATCACTGCCACGAAAGGGAAACCTTGTGTGTGGCAACAATCTAATTTTTGTCACATCTGCCATTGTGGTCACTGGCGAAATAACCTATGAGTCGCGAATTGGCACTGGTTATCTCTTTGTTTAAAATGAAAGTTAAAAAAATGCATTCAAGCTATAACTATCCATAAAGTATAAAAAAGTGAAAATAAAAGAGAAGGTTAAAAATATTAAAACGCAAACACAGTACATTCAAAAATCATTGAGATGCAAACATTAAGAAAGCATTAAAACTTGCCACTAATAAAGGTCTGTCTATCGTAAATATAACAAAATATAGTAAAAACAAAATTAATATAAAAAGAACACTACAAATATACGATAATCTTCACATTCACACAGGCTGGTGACTACATCTGGCCTTTACATAGAGGCATATACAACGTTCTGTCATCTATATACTCATGGATTTTTTTTCTAGTGATTGTTTTCATCCACGATGAACTTCTTATTTCAAATAGTCCAGTATTTTGTATAGTTTTGTAACCGACAGGCATTTCATTGTACAGCTTTGGACATGGATAAACCCAACAACGTTGTAAAAGTGTTTTTTCTGGCCTGGGTACTATTTGGTGCAGAGTCGCTTTCTGACAGGCATCATATTTATCGATAATTTTTTCACGATACGTTTTATTTGTAAAGTAATGCACCATGGAATTATAGATAAAAATCTGTTTTATGTCCATCATTCTGGTCTCATGATATAGTTCGTCAGACAGATGAGTTTTCGTTTTGCTAAAAATAATCTTTAGTATATATTTTTGAGCTGTTTCTAAGTTTCTTAAATATGAGAATACCGTTCCTCCCCAACCAATTACACCGTAGCAGAGATGTGTTTGCACAAGTGTGTAGTATATATGACTCTCATACAAAGCTAAGCACGTCTGTAATGTACTTGAACTTTGGCATAAGGCATCTAATTTTCTTGGTTACATACTCAGATTTTCATCAATATAAATTCCGAGGTATTTAACGCTGGCTTGACGTTTAATAGTTACAGAACTATTTGCTGTTTTAACGTTAATTTCAGTGTACGGAGGCAAGTGATTCTTATAAGGCCACTCAAATAACTCGATATTAGACTAATGGATTTTCCCTTACGCCAGTATGTTCTAGCGTAGCTGAAAATAACTCTTGCTATTTCTTTAGGCCACTGCTGTCATAATAAGCTTTATCCGATAAACTCAGGTTAAGTGGATGTTGAGGTATACTCGGTTTCCTCTATTAATGGTCGACACAGTACAGGATCAATCGTTATCGCAGAGTGATGAAGCTGGGCTTCTGAGGTTACTTTTTTCAATATCTTCATTCACAATACTATTCTCGACTAGTAGCGTGGAAAAAAAATCATGGCTACTTGATGACGGCACAATGCATTATAAAAACGTTGTGCCTCAGCCTTATTTCAACTGGTGCGCGATATTGCAAATCCCGTACCTAATAAATCTTTCAGAGGCGTATTAAGGTATGAAGAAGGGGATTTTCATCCGACTACCGAAAGATTCCCCTGATAAAAAATATCCTTCTGGTGCTGTAACACGGCTGGAAATTTTATCTGGACTCGCTTGATTTACGCGAAACTCACCGCAATAACTTATAAACTTCTTGGATACCGCCCGCCAGTGTTCCAGGTATTAACTCAGATGTGGTATTGACGAATTTATAGCTGAAGTGTTGGTACACTTGGGATGCGGTTTTTATCGTGATTATAGGGATTAAAGTTACATCAATTTCTTACGCTTCTTTTTTACCTGAATAGGTAAAGTTAGTATATTTTTGACCGTGCGTAGCTGTATCATGCTTTTTGACAAACATCAGCACAGTCTAGACTTGATAAGACAACGAAAGAAAGTAAAGCAACTATCATCCATCTGAGGTATAAGGTCTACATGAAACTGATCATGTGATTTTCATACTGATAGACCTCCATATTTCTCTTAACAAATAATAATAGCATTTGTTATGCTGTATATATGTGTAGACAGTGCAATGCGTCCTCTATCATCAGAACCGACCACTGCAAAAGTGTATAACAGCTATCGGTTGGTACTGTGAAGATCTCATTTCGCATTTGTCTCAGGGAATAAGCCTAAGCCTTGCTGATAAGTTGGCAAAAAGCACGAAACGTTTGTCCATTATGATCAAACGGACGAAAGCAGCATTTTAAGCTGTTTAGTGGCGAGTAGACCGCATCTAGGCCAGAATTGTCAGCCTCTAGCGGTCACAGTGATGACTGTGCTATCAAACGTGAAATAAGATCTTGACAGTTCAATCGATAACTGCCGTACACTCTCGCAGTGGTCAATTCTGCATATGCACCCTTCTATTTCAATAGAACACCGCATGCTCGCTTGGCAATAAACTATATGACGTTTAAGTAGTAGAAGTAGTGGTGGGGAGGAGAAGCCTTCCTTTTGACAGGGGAAAGCTTATAATATCGAAGGTATTTGTCGTCTATTTCCTAACGTACCCATACGTACTTTCATACCTATTTACATGTACAATCGAGCAAAATAAAAACCTACAATTGGTTCGTGGCCTATTTTTGTTCTTTCGTACCTTACTCAGGGTCATTCGCGTCACTATTTGCCTCGCGTATGTGCGTAGCAAAATTGCCAGCAGTGAGCCTCTCGCGAGATTTCCATCTGTGTCTGGTAGTGAACCCACCTACCACATTGGAGTAGGTGATTAAGACTATCCTCCTCTTCATTCCATTATACGCAATTCGCGTACCCTCTCTTTCCGGCCCTCTTCAGGTAGCTGTCACACCAACCATGTCCTGTGAGGAACTGTGCGGTATATTAATCTACCCGCAGCGCTCCCTTGTCAAGTTTTAATATCTGGGATCAGCCTTCTGGACCATGCACCATAGCCATCTCTCCTGTCATCTTTCGTCGCTTGTAGGTTCGACGCCCTGATGTCCATCTGTCGATACCATCCTGTAAGTACATACAACGCGCAGCACTACTTTTCGCTGGCTTCTCAATATTAGCTATCTATATTTCCTCAAGGCCTTGTCCCAAACATACACAGAAGTCTATATTTGACTTCCCTATCGATGGGTTTCGGCGGTGGTCGGATGAGTACCAAACACCAAATTCATTCGTTATAACAGCACGATTTCAGGTATCTCTTTAACCAGCGCTTTCACGATCTCATATAGTATTTCATCTAGTCCTGGAACCTCACCTGTTTTCGAGTGCATTGCAGCTTCTTCTAGCTCACTTGTGGTGAACTCTGGTTCGTCCAGGTTTTCCCAAATTTCCATTCGGTGCGGGATCACTTCGGTAACAATCCATCTGCAATTTTTATTTGTTCAGTGTCCAGGTATGTGAGTTTTAGCTTTTTCGCAGCTATCTTGTATGCTTGACCCTAACCGTCGTTTTCTAAGTCATTGAATAAGTCATTCCATATCCTCTGTTTAGAGTTTTTTTATGAGCTTTTCTAGCTCTTTTTTGGCATACTAATGTTATTTTGTGTACTCGCGAATCAGAACGTTATTCCTAGTTCCATTTTCTCTTAATGATCTACGTCTGACAGTTAGGCATTCTTTTCAATTTTGTGCTACTTCATTATTCCAATACTTTCCTTGGCTCACTTCACCATTTTTGTGGACCACGACGTCACATGCTATTATAACTAAATTATCGAGTATTTGAACTTTGCCCTTGTAATCATCCAGCTTTGTGTTCCACAGGGCTAACTGCAGATTTCCGGGGAATGCTTTCAATTTACTTCCATTTATCTTCCACCTCCGGATCTTATGACTCTGTGGTCTTTCATGTTTGATTGCTGTAATTTCAAACATAAAATTTTTATGGTCGCTCACCATTGAGTACTTTCCAGCTTTTGATTTTACCAATCAGGTACCACTATGGAAAGTAATGTCGCTATATGATGTTTGGTTTCCACCACCATTGTTTGCTATGACAATGTTCCTTGCTGCGAGAATTTCTTCAAGGAGCTCTCTTCTCTTGTCAGTTATCCGAGATTTCCAATTTGTCGACTTCGAATTGAAATCTCCCCACCAAGTTCTGTTTACACCGTGGCCCATCAGAGTTTCCAATTTATTTAGTATTTCTGAGAAAGCTTCAAAGGTTATGTTTGGAGAAATATATACGGAGCATAGCTCTATTCTTTCGATCTGTATCTAAATCATCCCGTTGGCCCTTTCTTCCGACCAGGAGTTTACCAACACCATTCTCTGGGCAGTAGCCCAGAAAGTGGAACGCTGTTTTGCCCTATTCATGCACATGTGGCAGATTTGATCTCTCTTCACCCTTAAAAGGGATACCTGTGTGTTCAGACTACAATGGCCGATGATACATCCATTCATTCAGGGCTCCTGCTTATGCCCAGCCTAGGCTCGGGACCGATGCAGGTGCTTCTGCCCCCCAACCCAGCCAGGTGATCAGCTTTCTCGTTGCCCGGCACTCCGCTGTGTCTGGAGACCCAAAGCACTTCTTCAGATCGGGCTAAGCTCTGAAGGGTAATAGTAGATTCCTGACTTTGTCCTCGGGGATGCCACTGCCTTCAGGGCTGCTTAACTGTCGGAGCATCTGAATATGCTCCGCTTGGTACACTACTGAACATGACGTGTAAACGGAAGCTTCAAGTTTGTGAGAACCCTGTATAGCGTATCCTACATACTAAATAATGTAGGTGATAAAATTTCCGTATAGCAGCAGAATTTTGGCTGAAATCTGTTCACCGTTTGAGCGTGTGACGGCAACCGAAACGCGAAAGCAATTTAATAATCTCGCCGATGGCGCTCGAACTGGTAGAGTCATAAAAGTCGGTATTTTAACTAGACCGACTCGATTTACCAGTAAAACGTTCTCGATATTCGCAGGATCTGCGAGATTGAACGACTTCAGATAAATTTTAAATCTGTCTTGTAAAAAACTGCCTTAAGCAAACGTCCCGTTCTGGATTGCGACATCGAAATGGAGTTTGTATAACGGACGACAGATACGAAAGTCACGACTATCAGAGATTGTTAGAGAAACATAAGGGACGGTTCTTTTTAATATACTGAAGCAGTAAAATGATGATCGATACCTCAAGTACTAATAATTCCGGACGTACGCGTATTCCACTCTCGGAATGTCCGGGTGGAGATTGGACTTGAAGGATCAATATCGATGATAAAAGCTCCTTCACGTACATCTGCAGTGTAATCGTCTGGCCATGCTTTTTTTGGCACAGGTACCAAAATCTCCTTTCCCGACTAACTATCTTTGGATGCTTTGGAATGAAGCCAGAAGAACATTCTGTGGCTGTGGATTCCAAACTATCTGGAGGGCTCAACACGCGGCGGCCTCATGGAGAAGATCGCTGAGGCACAAAGCCAGTTAAGAGAGCCAGGCTGCAGGCCATTTATCAATGAGAAAGTGTTCGGAGACTGTCCTTAATAAAATTCCACCTATAAGTCGGACAGGCCTCCTCTGAATAGCACCAGACATAGACAGTGTAGTCGGGACAGCAGGACTCCAAACATGTGAGCAGTACTCGAGACTAGATTTACCTGGAAGTTATAAAGAGTGAAAATGTTACGGGAAGGAAAGTACTGCTTAACCCTGAACAAGTAACCTAGTACTTCCCGATCAGCTGTTGTGTACTCCGATCAATCGAAACGAATAGTTCTTTGGTAAAACTTGGCCATCCATCGAATCTGGATGAGCGCAAGTCAATGTACGATATAGTGTTTTGGTAGTATTAAACTGTAGAAAATTGTTGCATCCCTCAGCAGTGTCAGCCCCCAGATTTAATAAAAACAATGTTGGAACCAAAAACGATCCATGGAGAGCACCTGCGCTGAGATTATTGGATGAAGAGGAGAACCCGTCTATTGAGACAGATATCTTGCGGCCGGAGAGAAAGTCAGCCACATATTTTCAAAGCCTCTCTGAGAGGCTATAAGATGGGCATAAGAGCGTAACGTGTCACAACTGATCGAAAGATCTCGCGATGTCAAAAGCAACGACATGTGCCTCATCATATATCTGGTTGAGTGCACTCCACAATCTCTAGGGGGTCTCCCCTGGTGGATGATACTCCAGAAGCTTCTGTAAATAGGTCAAATAAGGTGTCCCCAAGCTAATGAGGCTTAAGTCTGTCAACAAGCTACCTACTCGGTTCATACATTTTGCGGTCCATTGAAGAACAATCCAACACAATGATAACGCTCCCTTAATACACAGCTTGAAACTTCACTCATATTAACACGCATCTGTCAGCAGGGGTCATTAGTGTCTTGTACATGTTACGTATTCAAGACACCCATTCTTAGCTGTGTGCATCGAGATAATATATATATATATATATATATATATATATACAGGGTGCGGCAGAGAGGACGGACGTTTTTGGGATGGGTAGTACTCTCCGCCTCCGTCTACGAGAAAGGTGGGGAGGGTGCCGCTTGACTCGTGAGATCATAGCATTATTTTAACAGTTGTCGTTATGGAGCCTTGGACGGTGGAACATCGCGTTTTCGCCTATGATTGTTTCGTCCGAAATAATGAGTCAGTCATCATCGTACAGCGTGAGTTTCGTCGCCACTTCAACATTCATCGGAATAGAGCTGTTCCCTCTCGAAACACCATCCTTCGTTGGGTTGAATCACTTCGCAGGCGTGGTGAACTGATCAACAGAAGACCAAGAGGAGCGCCGCGAACAGTTCGAACTCCTGAAAATGTTGATCGCGTTCGACAGGTCTTTCTTCGCAGTCCGACTCGATCTGCCCGGAAACATGCTGCTGCACTTCGCCTTAGTGATCGTTCGGTAAGGCGAATTTTGCATATGGATCTCCGCTTTCACCCCTACAAATTGGCCATTGTGCAACAGTTACAGCCCGGAGATTATGCACAACGAATGAACTTCGCACGTGAGATGGATGCACTGATCGATCAAAATGAGAACCTCATTTTGTTTATAAGTGACGAAGCCCACTTTCATCTAAACAGCATGGTTAACCAGCAGAATTGTCGTTATTGGGCTAATAAAAATCCGCAACAGTTACACGAAAGACCGCTGCACAGCCCAAAAGTAACAGTTTGGTGCGCTTCTTTCTCCCTGAATTATGACGGCGACGTGTTCCAATCCGACGTGTGTGGTTCCTACAGGATGGGGCGACCGCCCACACAGCCCGAGCATCTATGGACGTTATTCGCCCTCTCTTCCCTGGTCGCCTTATTTCCAGGTTTGGCGATGTTTATTGGCCTCCTCGGTCCCCAGATTTATCCATATGCGATTTTTTCTTATGGGGACACCTCAAGGCTAGAGTATACGCGAACAAGCCCTGAACTCTGGACGAATTGAAGGGCGAAATTCGCGTGGAAGTCGCCCAAGTTGAGAGAGCGATGTTGGAGAGAGTCTACGCGAACTTCCAAGAACGCCTCCAGCACTGCATCAACGATTTCGGCCACCACATGCCTGATGTGATTTTCCACACTTGACTGTCTCAAATGCTATTTCCTTGTGAACCTGATTCCATCAATAAATTTGTTTTCGAGTAAAAATTAATTATTTTATGATTTTCTTAAAACCGTCCATCCTCTCTGCCGCACCCTGTAGAAGAGCGCTATTAGAATCTCTTGTGGGTTCAGGGGCGGAGGCAAATTTGTATTATATTGACACAGGTCAGGCTTAAGCTTCACACTATGTATACATTAGTAGCAATTCACCAGTTGAGAAAACTTCAATTCAGTCCTGCATGTCAACCTTTGAAACGTTATGCCGGAGGATTTCTTGGGAGTCCACAAGGGATCGCTCACATCATCAGAACACAATACATCTCATAATGATAAAGATAGTGTACGAAAAAGAAATACTTCGAAGAATGCCCGGCTAAGTGCCGATTAATTCACGCGATTTCTATCGTGCGACAAGGTCGTGTGTATTTATACACCAGTCGTAGGACATTTCGTTTCGCGCGATTGCTAGACCATGCTTTTACTCTTTAGCGCTTCCAAAGTGAGGCTGATAGTTGTGTTGATGTTTAGTGGCAGTTAGTTTCGATATAACCTGACACCGCTTTTGATCACAGTGGTGCTTCTTGATACAACTGCTTCACAAAAAGGCGCGACCTAAACGCAGAAACCTTGACAGATTTAGATGATAAGAATATTGGTCTGATCCGTGAGCAAAGACGTTATATCAATGGTTGTTCGCGATTTTCTCCTGAACTGAATCTGGCGGGATTGCTATTTGGAGTAATCCTTCCAGCAGCTCTCTCAAACTAAAGTGGATCAATGTAAACTGCCTTTTTTCATAAGGCTCCAACCCCGAGAGCTCTTTTTTACATAAATGAGTCCAATACTTGTATAGGCGCAGATATTTCCCGGATATAAAGAAGCTCCGGGCTAAGCTGAACGATCGTAAGGCGTACACTTAGCGTCCCATATATATTCAAATGATCCTCCGCAAGAGTTTTTTTTTGCGGAGATATAAGGTGTAACTCTCTTTATTTTAAATTCGAATTTACATGCAAACTGCTGCTCCTACGTCTCTAAGAATCTCAAAAATAAAAACTTTCCTAGTGGCAGGGGAAATAGTTGTTTAGTAGGACGTTGTTTTCTGCCTGAGGTGGTTATGCCTCGTTAATGTGCAAGGTTATTCTTACTGGAGGGGTCGTCAGGACCGGAACACAGATTTCGTTTAAAAAAGTCCTATGAGTGCTCTTGGTTAAAGAGTATCTATCTTGAATTGAGGTTCGTGACTTTCATATGCGTCTGACATATTTCTTTGTCCATTTTCTCAAAGTACCTTTTCTGCTAATAGTTTAATCATATTAGCAAATTTCACCGAAATAATTGTAAAGACTGATTTTATTGGTGCACATGGACGCATAAAATGGGTACGCCAATTTTTGTGGAAAATCTTTTTATTTGAGATCCAAGAATGAGAAAACGTGTTTTCTGAGATTTGAAAGTTTCGACAGGAACGAAAAACTTTTCATATAAGATCTTTAGGTATTAATGAGACCTACAAAACGAGACTGCACTTAAAGAGATCCGACTAATAGTAAACAAGTTAGACGACGAGGCAAATGCAGGCTTTGGCACTTGGTAATGCGACGATAATTCCACGCAACTACTTGAAATTCTTCAAATCCGTAGGATCCATACTTCTAAATAACAACTACAAAATTGGAGAATATTTTGCAAATATTTTTTTGAAAATTTCTAATTGTTTATCCCAAAACACGTGTTTTCCAGCCATCACTACTAGTTTATTGAGCAATATACAGGGTTCGTTCACAGAGCATTCAATAGCAAAATACATGTGTTTACCTCGCCGATATGAATCACAAAACATTCCAAAAGACAAATGCTATTTTTATGCGAAAAACAAAGGCTACGTTTTTTCTTCTAAACAAATTCAAACATTTCGAAAAACACACATTTTAAAACATCGCGGATGTGTCATCATCATCTTTTGTTGCGAATTACTCACAAATACGACATGTTTCCATTTGTTTATAAGAAAAACCGTAACTCATCCTTTTTTGCATAAAAATAACATTTGTCTTTCGGAATGGTTTGCGATTCATATCGGCAAGCTGAACTGGTTTATTTTGCTATAAAATGGCCCTTTGAACTAACCCTGTATGTTGCTCAATAGGTGCTTTGGGATAAAAATTCTCAAAAACTACTTGACCAATATACTCCAATTTTGTTGTAGTTATTTAGAAGTACGAATCCTAAACCTAAACCATCGTCGCATTACCAACAAGTGTCAAAACCTGCAGTTTGCCTCCGTTTTCGGCCATAACTTTTTTGTTACTAGTCGGATCTTTTGACGTGTTCTCTTATTTTATAGGTCTCATAAATACCTAAAAATCTTATTTGAAGAGTTTTTTCGTTCCTGTCAACGGTTTCGATTGAATCCTAAAAAACACCTTGTCTCATTCGTTGTTGTCCCTTAAAAAGTTTTCCCATAAAAATTGATGTACTCATATTATGCGTCCATGTTTTGAATACCCCTTGAACAACTTGCAGCAATAAAGCCAGGCTGTAAAATTATTTCGCAAACTAGGTGTATTATCGTCTAATATGATTAGACTATTTAAACGTTGTGGCAATACGTGTATAAGCAGTTGGCCATTGAAATTGAATGATCCAATTTGTTTTATTTTTATTTTTACGAAAACAGTGTGCTCTAAAAAAAACACACGAGAGTAATTATTTGTAGCAAATTGAAGGTAAAATTAGAAAAATTACGCGTTTCGCAAAAAAAAAACCCGTGGCGTACTATTTTTATTTGGAATACGAAATCTTTGAGTTTGCTTAGGAGTTTTTTCACTACTTACACTATATTTCGCAAAATATTCAGTTTTACATCACGATCGTGACCTTATCACCTTATTTCCAAATACTTTATTATATCTAATTACCTGGTGTCAAACTAACAAACTCAAACTAATGAATGTCAGCAGATTTGGTTTTGTCCATCCAAGAAGAGTAAGGTACCAATGTCTTCTTTTTATTATCATTACAATCCATTTTCAAACATTATTTCGTTTATTGGGGAAGCAAAATTATATCAGGAACTGAACTCAAAATTACCTATTTCCCGATTGTGCTAAAATATTTCGGAATATATGAAGGTTATTTGCCAAATCCACTCAATGAAATTGTGAAAAGTAATGTTTGCTTTCACTATTTACCTAGGGAAAGTAGTGCTACTTCTCAATAAGACATTGTATAATCGTGATTTTTCAGGATAGTTCAACGCTTAAGTCAAATTCACTATTGTCTCTATTTTCACAGCTTCACATATGATTTCATAAGCAATTAGCACCCTTGAGTTTAAACACAAGGACTCACGGACACACAGACTGGGCACGCTTTCACGTTTTCACTTCTAATTGCTGGGAAATCTCTGCGTTATTAAATCTGCGAAAAGCGACACGCTATTCATATACACATAGCCGTCGTACGTGGTATTTCCAAGGCCATTAGAAGATCTAGCTAACTAACCAAAAACGGTATTTTTTCTTGAAAAAAAAATGTGTAGACTGATTTTACAACCGAATTGTATTGAATTGAATTGCATTCATGTAGATGAAATCGTTTTCCATTTAAAACCATCCTGCCAAACCATCCATTTTCCATACAATTTTTCTATGGGTAACTCTTTTATTGGACGTTAAAATTTAATAATCGACAGACCCGGATAAGCGCTAGTTGGGTAATGGGGGCAGACCAGAAGCGTAGTTGAAATGGATTACTTACGGGGGAGTGCCAGAATGTCGAGGTTGAATAGAAGAATTACGAGTAATAATGAGGTGAGGTACATAATAATAATAATAGGCCTTTATTTTACCTGGCTGGTATCAGCTGTGAAGCTGCTCTTACCACCAACCAGGGCTACACAATTTTATTGAAAAAACAAATTAAAAAGCAGATTAAAAGAAAATGTAAATGTCACGAACACACACTGACAAGGCACTCACTAAACACATTGAAAGAAAGCTCGATACAAAAAAGGATGAATACGTTAGTACAAGATACATATTAACAGCCTGATACAACAAAGACACTTAAAATTTATTCAAAAATTGAAACAATGTTATCTATAACGGATTGCTTGACCTTCTTTGCGAAACTAAATTTGGAAAGTGTTTTTACACTTGATGGCAATCTATTGTATAAATTTTGTGCGATATAAGAAAATGACTTCCTAAATTGAGCAGTTTTATGATACGGTATGTCCAGGGTGTAACCCACAAATCGTAGGTTAACGCAATGCTGTTCACACCTCAAACTAAGCTTACTATTAAGATATATTGGCGTCTTTGTCGTCAGTGTAGTGTGGACCAGTGTCATTAAGTGAACCATCCATCTCTGCCGCATCGTAAGCCAATTTATTTCTCTTAAATGATTAGAAATTCTCTCTCTTCTTGCTACACCAAGAGAATACCTAACACAACTATTTTCAACCTTTTGAGTCCTGTACGTCTCAGCCTGTGTCAGGCATGGACCGAAAACCGAATCACTATATTGCAGTTTACTCAAAATCAGAGAGTCAGAGAGTCTAATTTTCGTTTTTTGTGGTAGAACAGATTTATAACTGTAAAGTGTTTTAAGTTTCGCGTAAGAGTTCTGAACGATTTTTGTGACCTGATCGTGGAACGTTAGATATTGATCAAATATGATCCCCAAATTGCGTATTGTCGATTTATGAACTAATGTTTCATTTTCGATACATAGATTCATTAGATTACTATCAATATTACTGTGTTTGGATTTGAACGTAATGACAGCAGACTTTTTCGAATTAATGCATAGGCCGTGGTTCTCGAACCAGTTAAATAAGTTGTTTAACATTCTGTTTGCTTCGATATTCGCAGAGGGACTGAATGAAAGGTAAATCTGAGTATCATCAGCATATGAGTGCACATGACAGAACTTGATGGAGTTAACTAGGTCTGAGACATACAACGTGAATAAAATCCGGAAAAAAATTGATCACTGAGGGACACCTTTAGCCAGTTCCTTTTTATCAGCAAAACATTGCCCAACTTTGACCCTCTGTACGCGTCCAGTTAGATAGCTCTGGAACGAGGTAACTGATTCATGAGAAAATCAAAAGTAATGTAACTCTGCTAGAAGCATTCTATGATTCAAACAGTCAAATGCTTTACTCAAATCAATAAAAACAGCTGTTGTTACACAAGAACCATCAATAGCGCTCAGCTAGTCGTCGCAAAGTTCGGTTAAAACTGTAACAGTGCTGTGGTTTTTTCGGAATCCTGATTGTCTATTCGGGATTAACTTATTTCTTTCAATATAAGCTAACACTTGTTCATGAACAATTCTCTCAAGTATTTTAGATAAAAGCGGTAGAACACTAATAGGTCTATAGTCTCCTGAAGTTTGTGGATTATCATTTTTAGGTATTGGTCTCACTCTAGCTGCTTTCCATTTTTTTGGTACGCATCCACATTCTAGCGAAAAATTAATATTGTGCGGTAGAGGTTTCACACAAAAAGGTAGAACGTATGAAATATATCAATATTAAGCCCATCAAGGTGAGTTGCGTGCGACTTGATTTCATTAAAAATTTCAAGAATTTTTTCTTCAGTAACAAGGTGAAGCTTGAACGGTTCAGTAACATTAGGGATAGTATTGTGTTATATGTACTCTCATCAATGGGCTTCTCAGGTACAGCAATTACGAAAAAGTCATTTAATGAATCCGCTCCGATTGAATTTACAAATTCATCATTGCTATGTGTCCCAAGAAGACTTACGTATCTTAAGCTGATGCTCAATATATGCTTTTTATAACTTTTTTGTACCTGGAATAAGCTTTGTTCCTTAACCGTATCATAAATTTGATGTTTGACGTAATCCAGGGAAGACGAACTTTACTGATCTTTTTCGTTTTCTAAGGAGCACATATATCAAGTACACATTGAATTAGATCATGGAAGTATTGAACTTTTAGGTCAATATCGCCAACGTGAACCACTCCCAGCCATTATAACACAGAAGCAACTTCAGCCAGCAGAACTTTATCCATGTTTTTTGTGAATCACGTGTAAAAACATATTTAGTAGAAGTGGTGGATTGCAGACACTCTACACACAAGTAAATAAAAAAGTGATCTGATATAGAAGGAAGGCTTATGGTTCCAGTTTTTGTAGTATTAACATTATTGCTTACAAGGACAAGGTCAATCAGGCTACGACTATAACCACAGACTCTAGTTTCTACGTATACGTATTCAGGTCCGCTATTGCTAAAAAAATTGACATCAAAATCTCCCATGCATATTACATTCGGCATAAAACTCGTAGGGGTTTCTTCCATATTTGCTTAAGTGTGATAATCAAGATTAGGCGGTTTATAAACAACACCGACTGTAAAGTTTTATTTGTTGACTGAGAGCGGATAATGGAACTGCACAGAATTGAGAGAGGCTTAAAGAAGCCGAAAACTCGATGGCCAAAATACACCTAGATACTTCAGCGGCGACATTAGGACAAAAAAAGAGATAAAGACTAAGTAAACCGTAGAATAGCGCAATAAGAGAGGCAATGAGAGCTCGAAACCTAGAAAAAGACGATAGTTTTGGTAGCGAGGCTAGGAGACGGGAAATGGGAAGATAGAAGATCTAGGTTGTATTTTTTTGTATCTTAGGAGGTCTACGTAATGGTTGTAGAGGATGAAACGACTTTTAAAATGAGACATCATATGTCCAGCTTGCTGCAGCAGCTTCGTTGCAGGAAAGATCATAAAATACGAGCAATAGCCTCAAAATATTTAATAACATTTATAAATTTTCAAAACATGGGCAATTGTTTATTTTGTTTTTCTGGATAATAATAATAATAATAAAAATAATAATAATAATTAATAATAATAATATTTATTACCCATCAGACATGTATAAAACATGTATAGGGTTCGTCAACAAACAATTTACAGTAAGTATATACATAAAAAACAGTAAAATGACAAGCAATAACAATCAATAGCTTAAATTAAATATTTTAAAATGGACACCATAGACTAACAACAGCAGATAAAATAGATTAGCTTTACCAGCAGTTAAAATTAATAAATTAACAGAAATACAATATAAAAATATATAAAAGGACAAACAATAAGTAGATAACAAACAATACAAAAAATGAACATCTAAATATCCACAAAGTCACTGATGGCGTAACAAGTCTTATTAATAAAATATGTTCTTAACTCAGCTTTAAAATTATTTAAGGAGCTAATTGTCTTAATATACTCAGGCAGCTTATGGAATATCTTTGGTCCTAAAATAGAGGGAGATCTACTACCCAGCTTACATCGAGCAAAGGGTAGATGAATGTCGTGCTGCCTACGAGTATTGAATGTATGTATATTACTATTCAAGATGAAATTATCTCTGTCAATATACGAATATATTGCCATTTCATAAAGAAACAACGAGGGCAATGCTGGAATTTTCAATTCTCTGCAACTGTATATACTGTCAACACCTGCTATGCACCTTATTATTCGAGCTAAGCTTCGCAGGCAGGTAGTCACAATGTCCTTTACAATTGAGGCACTCATCCAGGGGCAGTCCCAAGAATGTTGTGCTCTCACTGATGGGCAGGGCTGAATTATATTATTATTATTAATTTTTGGACATTGTGGAATCTGTTAGCTGTTGTTTTTTCATAGTTTAGATGCAGCTGGTTGTCCACGAACTAACTATTGATGCTATGTAACAAGCTGTTACAGTCGTTAATTAGGATAACGTCATCTATATTTGATAAAATAATCGATGTGTCGTCCGCGTATAAAGTAAAGTGTGCTCTGGGGAAGGACTGCTCAAGAGTATTTACATATAATGCAAACAGAACAGGCCCCAACACAGATCCTTGTGGAATGCCATCATCCATATTTATCGCAATAGAAATGACTTGTATTAGTTGTCCTCAGCAGTTATGAGTTATTGTCACATACCGCGATCTGTTTTCTAAGAAGGATTTTATCCAGAGGTGGGCTGGTCCACCGATTCTATATGTTGCCAGTTTTACCAATAACAGATCATGGTTGACACAGTCGAATGCCCTGCTTAGATCACAGAAGATACCAACAGGGCATTCTCCTGCCTCAATGTACCGAACTAGCGTATTGAAGAAAGAATGAGATGCTGTTAGTGTTAACCTACCGTTGCGGAAACCATGTTGGTTGGATGTTAGTACCTCATTTCTTTCAAGGAACAGCGTCAACCGACTCAAGAAGCAGTATTCGAAAATTTTGGAAAAACAACAGGGAGACGTCACCGGTCTGTAGTTTTTTGCGTTAATAGTTTCTCCCGTCTTGTGTATGGGAGTTACTTTTCCCATTTTTAAGCTATCTGGAAAAGAGCCACTACAGAAAGAGAGATTGATCAGAAAAACAAAGGGCCTAACAATATATACCAAAACGTTCTTAACCAGGAAATTAGGAATTTCGTCAGCACCTGATGAACGCTTGTTTTTTATCCTTTTGTCGATCAGATTAAAGTATTCTTCTTCCGTAAATGGGTATAGTTGCATGTGTTCCCTAACCGCATCGTTGTAGTTAGGAACTGTGTCATTATTTCTGGATGTTTTCTCTATAATTTCTAGAGGAGCATCTTTAAAGTATTTGTTAAAGTGATCGGGTATTTCTTGAGGATCAGTAATAGTTTGCCCATTTTCGTCCAGTACAAAGTTTTTTGTTGTTTTATTTTTTCCAGTCAGTTCACCTACTACATTCCAGGCAGATTTAACTGTATTATGTGAGCTCAAAATAGTTTTTTGGTAAAAGGCCATTTTTGTTTCCTTAATCAGTCTTTGATGCTGTTTTCTGGCCTCCAGATATTTATGCTTATTTTCGGGAAAAATCTTTGCCAGTACATGCTGTTCCCGCAAATGTGTCCTAGATCTTTTAACCTCTTCACTCGCCCATACCTTTTTATTGTTTATGATTGCTCCTATTTTTGTCGGAAGATGTTTTTGGAAGTGGTAATCGAACACTTGTAAGAAATAATTGCATGCGCTGTTGATATCCGACAGATTATACAATGTGAACCAGTTTTCATTTCTTAGGTCTAGTGCAAAATTTTTTATGGAGTGGGAGTTAAAAGCCTTCTTTAGCGTGTATGTTGTCCTATTACTACCTGCCGTATGTTCTATCATTTCCAAGAGTACTGTCCTGTGATCCGATATAACATTGTCCACTACACAGTTCAAACATCTATCACCGAAATTAGTAAAAACCTGGTCAATCGTTGTGACAGAAGTCTTACCAACTCTGACATACACACACATGTTTCAAGTTTTAGCTGTTTCATATTTCGTGGCGTACACTTTTTCGATGCCTCCGCGCAACAGACGGTCTGCAGCACCGAGTGCACACAAACTCGCTCAGCTACCTGAATACATTCGCTCAGTTACAGCTTGTCCAGGTGCATCTGCTCTGCCATGTGCTAACAGCAGACATCACGAGTTGGCTCGATATTTTTAGGAGAACACATTAATTTACGATTCATTCGTGAACAGTTGCATCGAGAATGTATGGAATCTTAAGGACAAAGCTCCACCTATATCCCTAGAATGCAAAGTAACATCAAATTATCTCGCAAAGTTAAACTTTCATAACCGTCTCCTGAAACTTTGCTGTTTCTCCTGAGGAGGACGTAGCCAAGCGGGTACCTCCGGACAAACTGTAGTTAAGCGGTTTAATAACGGCTCGTCATAGGCGAGCAATGTATCCTGGCAGCGCGTAGCTGATCAAGTTTGAGTGCACTCGGTGGCGCATGCCTTCTGCTACGCGGAGGTATCGTTTTAATAAAAAAATTGTTCGAAAGCTGGCGTTTTTTTTATTAAATTGGACATACCGTCGTCGCATGCATTAATAATGTTTCAAAAGTCACCTGAATAAGCCTGTCCAAAGGCCTATAAAAATATTTTGCCTGAGCTAAAAAAATCAAGTCAATCAGTATATTTTATACATATCAGAAAAGTATTCTTTTTACATGTGGTCTACTCGTCCTTGAACAACTAAACAAACCACGTAACACTCTCGCAACGGTCGATTCTGGTAATAGATGGCGCTTAGAGCTGCGTTATTTCGATATATCTCACACCTCGGGCGGAGGATAGTTGCTATACTTTCATTGTCCACTTGAGACCAATTCTACACCATGCTAATGAGTTGTCAAAAAGCACGAAACAGCTGCTCAAGGTTAGCTATCCGTGGTTGGGTCGGACGGACGAGGACGCATGTTTGTAAGAGAGTTATAACAAAGTTTTTGTAGTTTTCTTTTTGAGCCTCGTTTTCCAATATGCCGGCTCTAGGGTAAAATATGCAATGTAGAAAAGTGAACATTCGGATCCTGATGTGACAAAAAAGCCTTTACAAGAAAAGTACGGCTCAGAATCCCTGCAACATTTTATCAGCGTATACTTTCATGATAGCAAATAAGTTTACAAGTTTTTATCAAAATTCAATAAATAATAATTCTGGGTGTTGTATTTTATATGTCACTTAGTATATATGTGGTGTATATATGATTAAAAGACAAAACAAAGCTTCCACTACTGGATTGAGTCTCACTTTGAAGGTATTTTCATACTCTACAACTTTAAAGCAATGTTTACCAACAGTTCATTAGTCTTCAAGAATATGGGAAAAAAGTAACTTGCAGAACTTGTTATCTCCTTTAGCAGCTAAGCTGAAGAGAATTAACATGGATATAGATAAGGTACGCCCAATAAACTTCGCGTTCGGCGTTGAAACTCAAAATAGGATCACCGAAATATAAACAAACAGGACGCTCGGCAAGCTGCATTATTCCTCGGGAGACATACTTTGGACCTTCAAAAGAAAAAAGTAGGACCGCTCGGCGTGCTTTCTCTTGCCTTTGTGTTGCACTTCTCTTTTTCATATCACTTCCTGTCCTCCTTTTTCATGGGAGGCTTTCCGACACCCTATGTCAGTCTCAATAGTCGGAGACAGAAGTCACAGCATTTCATAAATGACTATGAGCAGTTAGAATGTAGTATGCCGTTGCCCTCATATATGACGTCTCGCTTGCCAGGGAAGCCTTTCTCAAGTGCAATGACAATTAATGACAGTTTGTATTTACTGTTGTTATTTTACGTAGGGCACGACCTAAGTCATGTGGTATGACAACTAAATGCTACTGCTACAATGCTAATTATATTATTATTTTTATAAAGTACTCGTTTTGGTTAGTATAAGTATGAACTGTAAGCACTCAGCTGTTGATAAAGAGAAATTTCAGTTACTTTAAGAGTTCCTATGGATTTGTTCGCAAATGTTGGTTAACGTAAAAAATGCTGAAATAGCTCAATCTGGAGAGCATGTTATGCGATCATTACAGGTGAGGGGCATTGGCTATATCTTTTGATATTCCAACCAAAGAACAATGCCAATACTGTGTTTTAGAAAATAAAGATTACTTGATTCAAATAAAAAAGACGCAGTCTGATGAAAAAAGTTGAAATTGAGTTTAGATGCATTGTGCTATGTAGATAGGAGACTGTTACAGCCAAATAGTCCAGAGAATATAGCTTTCTGCAGCTCTGAAACCAAAACGCTTATATAGTTCATTCAACGATACAACTCTTGATGTTAGCAAATTTTTCTCTTCAGTTCGTACAAATATATTTGCTGAAGGCGCAACACCGTAAAAAGGCAATAACAGTTTCTAATGATTGTTTCAAACGCAGCAAATCGAAACTAAATCGCTCGTTTTCAGCAGGATGCAGTGAAATATTAATGTATCTTGACTGGACTCTAAATAAGTCGTCTCCGCAAAGCATCTGCCTCGTCCCTGCGATCCCCGTAGTCAGGGGTAGAATTAAATGAAAAGTTTCTTCAAATGTTTCAGGGCCATACTTTCTCATCTCCAGTTTTTTAAGCAAATTTTTAAAAGATCTTTAAGGCCTTTGCATGACACTATTGAACATATAGTAGAAAATATAAGCAAATATGTATCGGGTGGTTCAATAATAAACGACGCCGGCTGTATTTCAACAACCGTTCAACCTGGAGCTCTCGGTTAAAATATTGTATGACGAAAGTGCCCAAGATAAATAGCTGGAAATTATCTTTATCTTCCCGAGAGGTACCGCCTTCCAATTTCAACAGTTCAAACGCCATTAATTTCAAAAGTACATCATTAACATACTCAAATAGCCTTACAGTGTTGCCGGCTCAATTTACTAACCTTTTTGTATACATGATTTTTTCATATTTTGGTTAATTTATGGCGGGGGAAGAGCTGTATATCGTTGCAGAAAAAGTCAAGTAAAACGCTGACACATCCACGCTGCGACATCTAGCGGCTACAATCTGAACTATCTCGACAGTACCCTAAATTAACCAAAATAAAAGTAAATGACATGGACAAAGAAGTGCGATCTTTGCGAGTATTCAATCACTGAATGAATTTTCAAAACTGGAGTCCCGCCACCTTTCGATCATTCTAGAAAGGCGAGAATAGTGTGCAATTCCTCTTGGCCGAGATACAGTCGGCATCTTTTATTATTGGCGCACCCGGGACAATATCCATGGCGCAAGTCGACCAGTCTATATAAATCCGCCTTTTTGTAACCTTCCCAGCATTCCAATACTGCACAAACTCAAAGAGGATTCGCAGCCTTGCATTATTTATCGCTACTTTTATTCTACGGTTTTTTTTTCAGGCGATTTTTCCCATGTCCTCGCAGATGATACGTAAAAAATGTTCTGCTGCACCTTTCTGGCGCTGTGAATCTGAGAGAAAAAAAAACAATACTTTAAATATGCAAATGAGATACAGTCTGTCTTGTGCCATCATCGCTACCCACAGTTTGAGATCCTCCGGAAACAATTGTGTAGGTGGTTACCAAAACTTCTGCTAAAGTCAAAGTCTCACTAAATTGGGTATTTAATGCTTGTGCTTTGAACTAGTATTTTGTCATAGCATTCCATAATATGTCTCCCTCTCTGCATCATCAACTTCATCGCGCTGACCCTTAGACACTAAGCGGAGCAGAACCCTGAGAAACATTCTCCAATTAGATTTTTCCCATAATCACGATTATTGGATATACAGGGTAGCAGAGATGTAAGTGACTAGTTTGTATCTTTAATATCTGTGGGGTGAAATAAAATACGTCCATTTCTTTCATCTAATCTTTTATGGAAACTTAGAAATTATATCTGGAAAATAATATCAGACAAATATCCGCCTTTACATTTTCCATCACTTTTTGGTAGGTTTCAGGGGGAATGTTCTCAATGCGTCTCGTACTATTGTCCTTCAGCTGTTCTACAGTATTTGGTTTGGCATAAGCCCTGTTTTTCAAAAATCCTCATGAAAAAAGGTAGAAGCCGTTAAACCCGGTGACCTTGATGGCCACTTGACATCACCAAATCGAGAAATTAAAAGTCCCGGAAATATTGTTCGCAAAAGATTTATTGTTTCCCTAGCTGTGTGACAAGTTGATTCGTCCTGCTGGAACCACATGTTTTGCAGGTTAAATTGTTGAATTGGAGGGGCCAGAAAGTTTTGCACCATATCACGGTAGCGCTGTCCAGTGACAGTCAGAGAATTACCCGCAGCGTCTTCAAAGAAGCAAGGTCCAATAACACCTCCAAACTGTGGCTCGACGAGGATGTAGTGGTCGTTGATGGATGACACGACGGTTCTCTAATGGCCGGATACGACAATTCTGCTTATTAACAAATTCATATCGAAGTGAACTTCATCGCTCTTTATCAGTTGTCGGTAAAAATCGTTATTTTCGGCATTAAGCTGCAATGTTGGACGACCGTATTGTCGGCGACTTTCATAGACACTAGGCTGTAGTTCCTGGGTTAACTGAATTTTGTATGGCCGCAAATGCAAGTCTTTCTTTAAAATAGTGCATAATGACGTGCGACGAATACCCAGTTTTTGAGAACTATGTTTGGTAGCTGGCGCTCTACTACACTACACTTGCACGAACTTTCTCGATATTTTCCGCAGTACGAACAGTTCGAACACGGCCCTTGACAAGTCTTTAACTTCACCTGTTTGTTCAAACTACCACACCAACTGACGAATGGTGTTGACACTGGGCACATTATTTCAACCGAAATTGTTGCAATAATCGACTCATTATTTAAGTAAAAGGTTTTAACAATACGGACGCGTTGTGGGATCGTGTAGCGCACCATGATGAATTGGACACATGTATTTAAACAACTAGTACGGCGCCACCTACTGAAATGCTTGTATCAAAAATGACGCGCAATTTAAATCAGTCCGTTATATATTGGCCACCCTATATAAGCCAAAACTAGTTAAACCAATTTTGTCCGTCCCACCAACAGACGGCTAACTATATACAGCCATTTCATACTTATTGGCAATCATCAGCGCAGTCTAAGTTTGATCTTTAGATAAAACAATGAACGAAGGCAAGGTATCCACTAGGTATAAGGCCTTTCCACCGGGCAAAGTGCCATCTACAATAACAGCAGCTATTTATTGGAACTGTCAAGTATCTCTATTCAATGTGAAGTCGATCGTCATCTACTGTATCGTCACAATTGAAGGCATCAGGTGGACTCAGTGGTGACTTGGCTTTCGACGCGAACTGGGAATAGCTTACAGTTCCAATAGATAGCTGCTCATCACTTTTGCAGTGGTCGATTCTGGTAATAGATGGTAAATCAAAAGATTGCCCGGTATTAACTCGGTGCAAATAAGTTTAAACATTTTTTAGACAAATTTAAAAAAAATTGTTTTTGCTCCGACTAAATTTTTCAGAACAAAGGAGGACCTTAGTACGAGGGATGTCTTTTAAGTTTTGCATATGGAAATAAAACAACACGGTAGGTAGTTTTAAATGACTTTATTGTCTTTCGAATTATTCTCCACGAAGATTAATACACATCTGCATGCGCTCGAACCCATTTTCGAAGCCCTTGTTCCACTCGTTTGCTGGCAGATCCAAAACGGCATTTTTGAATGCGTCAACTGCTTCTTCTGGTGACTGGAACCTTTGACCACGCAGTCTGTTTTTAATTTTCGGGAAAGTAAAGAAATCGTTAGGACTTAGATCGGGACTATATGGAGGATGGTCCAATAAATAAACGTTTTCTTCCGTTAAATACTGCCTTGTTTTTGGGGATGCGTGCAGCTTGCATTGTCTTGGTGGAGGATGATTCTTCTTTCGGGGTTGATTTTTCGAAGCTCGGTGATGACTTTTGGCAAACAAATGGTGGTATATCAATCCGCAGTAACAGTTCTTTGCTCATTACGAGGAATTGTTGCAATATGACCAGCTTTTGACACAAATGTCGCGACCATCTTTTTCGAAACACTTCGAGAACGGATGACTTTTGTTGGCTTTTCTTCACCTTGGAACACTCAAACAGCCGACTGTCGTTTATTTTCTGGTTCATAACAGTAAATCCACGATTCATCACCACTAACAATGCTGTACACATTTTTTGAGTTTCCGGAATTGAAATGGTCAAGCGTTTTTTCACACCAATTAACCCTGGCTACTTGCTGCTCTTCAGTCAACAGGTGGGGTATCCAACGAGAAACTAATTTTCTTACTCCTGATTCTTCATGTAAAATTTTTTTAACCGATGTCTTTGAGATCTTCAAGGACGCCTCAATCTCGCGATATGTCACATGTCTATCTTCAATGATGAGTTTGCGCACAGCATCGACGTTTTCCTGGGTGACTGCCGTTTTTGGTGCACCCACCCTGGGATCATCGCTAAGACTCACCCGCTCACGTTTGAATTCTTCATACCAACGGGAAATTGTCGACCGATGTGGCGCTTCGTTGGCGAAAACAGACAGTAACTCAGCAAGGCATTCTTGTTGCGATAATTGTCTCTGAAAGTTGTAATAAATTATGGCGCGAGTTCTATTTTTCTAATGACTTGGTGACACTTAAAAATTCACTGTATTGTGAAACTTTGAATTTAAGTTTACTAAAGACTGAGGTTAAGATTCAGTACTGACGTTCGATCCGCGCGGCTTACTATGTTTCTATATGCAAAACTTAAAAGACATCCCTCGTAATCTATCTGTAAAGTTGAAAACATTTTTGACTCAATTTGGGACTAGTAACGTGTAGATTCTTTGAAAGGACACTTTCTGAATAAGACTATGCAAAAGACCGGAGCAGAATATTTTTTTGACCAATGCGGAGATACTTTCTGGAGTAACATCGCAATCATCTTTCACGAAATAGCAACACGATGTTGAACGTCATTGTATCCCTTTATATTTTATTCGCCTTGTCTAACTGTTGTTACTGTATGAGCGATTTATATATGAATAACGATCTGACATAGAGTAATATTCATTGATCCGTGTTGTGTGTCGCGCATACATCATCTCTAAAATTTCATCGTTTCGTTAATGAGCGGGAACTCATTAATGTTACCACTGATTCGGCCCACCTGTCCCACATCAAAAGGATTATCGTTAAATTTGTGAATTACGGGAAACAGCTAAACAGCTGAATACAGCTCCGGATCTTCTCATTATAATTGTGTGTTCATTAGCTTCAAGATTTATTTTTATTCTGAGCTACAGTACTGCAACACCCATCTTTATACCGAGTGTTTAAAATTCCGCTCTCACTGTTGGAATTTTTACACAGGGGAATAGTTGTTTCCAATTCTGATTAAAAAAAATGTATAATATACATTGGCATTGCCAAACCGTAGTTATTTGAAAAATGACAATATAGTTCATTTTGGCACAATTTAATCGGTATGGATTAGTTATATTTGAATGCAAAATGTGTGCATCGGTATAGATATGGCGGATGAGAAATGTGCTTTGAAACCTGCAACATCGCTGAGGCTTTTTACGCTAAAATGTTTTTCAAAACTGTTCTCTTTTACTACTACCCTTAAGTAATATGTAAAAGTTATCTTAGGAGCGTTGTTCTTTATTCGATGGGCTGAGCGCAGCAGATTATTTTTCTAGACATTTGTACTTTCATAATATTAATCTTTTTCATATCTACAGTATCACATTAAAATCGAAAATAGGGATTTTTTGCCTCGTAGATAAAAACTAAATGAAAGCTTGGCTGATGATATTATGAAACAAACAACTAAACAACTATCTGGTAATTTCAAGGTTTCTCAATGTCAATGTATGACACATTTTAGGAATCCGATTTAAATACTCAATAAACAAGAGGCGAAAACCTCATACTGAAATTCTAATTATGACATCTTGTATGGAATACAAGGTGGCAATATAAGTTTGTAGATCATTTTGAAAACCCGCCTCAAATAACGTCAGAAAAAAATAAAAACGTTTTTGGGATAATTCTATTTTTTGCCTACCTCCGGAAATACTCTGAATTTCGGTACCTTCTAAATTTAATTTTTTTATACCGAGTGGCCAATATATAACTGACTGATTTAAATTGCGAGCTGTTTTTGATACACGCATTTCACTAAGGCCCATATCGTCAGTCGTCCCTACAATTGTAAGGCGCGTTTATGGCCTCCTTGATTGTCATACTGCTTTCTTTCCTTCAAAAATGTCTAGATTACACTTGTCCCGTGTCAGCGTCAGCGCTCTCCTATTGTGAAGATATGTTTTCTTTTTAAATTGTATGAAATTTCAGGCTGATAAAACATGATATAACTCAAAAGCAAGCACAATTTGATGCAAATAGATGTTTGTGACATAACCTCAAAATAGAGTTCTGACACGGAGAAGTAGAAAACTATGACAATTAAGGAGGCCATAAAGGCGCCCTACAATTGTAGGGACGACTGACGATACGGGCCTAAGTGGCGCCGTAGTAGTTGCTTAGAGCACATGTGTCCAATTCATCATGGAGCGCTACACAATCCCACAGCGCGTCCGTATTGTTAAAACGTTTCACTCAAATAATGAGACGATTGTTGTAACGTTTCGGAAGCTACGACAAGATTTGAGTCGAAATAATGTACCTGCATTTCCGGCCATACAAAATTTAGTTAACCCAAAAACTACAGCCTAGTGACCACGAAAGTCACCGACACTACAGTCATGCAATATCGCTTAATACCCAAAATAACGATTTTTTCCGAGAACTAATAATGAGCGATGAAGCCCACTTGGATATGAATATATTTGTTAATAAACAGAATTGTCGTATCTGGGTATTAGAGAATCCTCGTGTCATCCATCAACGACTACTACATCCTCGCCGAGTCACAGTTTTTGATGATGCTGCAGGTCATTCTCTTACTGTCACTGGCGAGCACTGCCGTGATATGGTAAAAAAGTTTCTGGTTCCTCAAATCCAGCAGGACGGAGCAACTTGTCACACAGCTAGGGAAACAATGAAACTTTTGTGAACAATATTTTCGGGGCGTTAATTTTTCGATTTGGTGATGTCAACTGCCACCAAGGTGGATTTAATGGCTCCTGACTTTTAATGAGGATTTTTTAAAAATAGAGTGTATGCCGACAAACCAAATACTGTAGCGCGGCTGAAGAACAATATTACGAAAGCTGTTTCCGCGAATCCCGAACAATTGGCTCAATGTGGCAACGCAGAGGGAGTTGTGAGAACGATATACAGTGCACAGGTTTTTTTTCTCAGCACGACAAAAACTGTCTAAATAATTGTAAAATTTTAATATTAACGTAAAAGAGTGTTATTGTAAAACGTCTAATACAGACTGCAATTGTGTACAACAAGAAAACTCCAAGAATTCAACGCAGCAAGCAACAAAGTCATTTCACCCCACAAGGCGGTGACCTTACCTCTCAACAAAAGCGATTGGAAATATTTCTCCAAAAAGTGATGGAAAATGTAATCAAGAGGGCTCAGGTTTGCGCGGCTTCTAGAGGCGGACATTTGTCTGATATTATTTTTCATACATAATTTCGAAGTTTCAATAAAAGATTAAGATGAAAAATTTTATTTCATTTCACTAATATTCAAGATGCAAACCAGGCAGTTACATATCGACCACCCTGTATAACAAAGTGCTCAACCTTGCTTCCATTTTACTAGCTTCGTATCTCTTACTGTTTTCTAGATACCAGTGATGTCAGCCGAATTTGAATCATCTGGTATATTGCAACCCGACTCTGTACCAGTTTATTCCGTCCGCCATCTTTTCAAGCTGACTCATGAACCAGTGCACACAGCATATTAATTGCTAAAATGATGATTTGTTCAGCTGTTGTCGTCAGATTAAAAGCAGAATGTACAGAATTTGCGGCCTTGCGAACTGCAATGTTAACGACGCATTTAGCGGTACCGTTAAATACGTCCAATAATTACTAGCATTCGTTAGCCACCGTTTTTGTTTGGAATGAATTGGTTGCATAGATTGCCAGGAGATGAGATCCAACAAAACCGAAATTACACTTTCATCCAGATTTGCATACAGTGCTTTCCATAAACTTCCCTCTATTTATACTTTGAATAGATTGACGCACCAATATTTTGGTAAGAGAGGCAGTTGAGGAACAATATCTCATGCACAATTTGCCTTTGCTCAAATTGAACCAATGAGAAGGTGTCTTTGAAGTAGTGGATTTTGACGCGTTTACACATTTTCCAATGTTCAACTGGAAATTGTGTATAAGTTGGACTTTTGAACGTTTTGTGACGTTTCGTTCAGTTTTGGGAGTACCGCAGTCCAATGCCGGGGGAGTAATTAACAATTTCCCTTGTTGTTTGCGATATAAACGGTTTTACTGTTTAAAGTGTTTTATAGTTTGCTTTCTTCTCTATCACTAACCTTTTGCTTATTCTTTAACCTTTTTACTCTCTCGGTTCTATCTTCTGCGATAAATATAACATTAAAATGGCAATCACATGAATTCAAAAGCCGTTATAGTAGATCGTTATTCGTTTGGAGTCGCTAAAATTAAAAGCGCCGGTGCGAGGATCCATTTTGTAGTAGCAGTGATATTGGAATCAGAGCGGTATATTTCTTTTTGTTCGTCCAAATACAACCGGCACGGGTATCACGTATCTTGAAAAGTGACATTATGCCGATTTTTTTTTGACATTATGCTGTTTTTTTTAATTATGTACGTTTTTCAACAAGATATTAACTTAGCACTTAGTTGTACGTGTTGCCTAAATGTCATGAGGCTTGTTATCAATCTTTGGCTCTGATGCGATGTAAAATCTGCTTCTGAGATGGATTACTGGAGGTCTAAGCTGTAAATTGTATGTTTTGATGACAATTACACTAGGTTCTTGTCTCAAATACACTTAATTGAGGTTCAAAGCAGTTGCGCATCCACTTTTTCTTATCCATTCTGGAAAATACATATTCAAATTTGCCGAATTTCAAAAATGAGAGAGGTAAGAGGTAATTATATTCACTGTACACTGTCAAATTACAAGCCACATACATGCTAACAGTAATTACACACAACGCGGGCGCGGATTTACCGCAATTCTCCTCAGTTTTTCGTAATTTATAACTTTGATCATAACCTCTCTTCAGAAAGCACAACATAAAAATAACCCGTCGGGCACAGCCAATAGATATACTTCATTGGCAGCATATTCAGTAATGATTTCCTCACACAGCAAATATCACTGATTTTATACACATGCAGACCAATACACAAAATCATCCAGATGCGATCTTGCTATTCAGCCAACTTTCTTCTCAGAGATAAAAACTACAGACAAGGACCATTTGGCCTCACAAAACTATGCAACCAAAAATGCGTGTAGCCTTAGTTGAGTGATTCCCCCTTAGATGGACTTTCACAACGATCCTAATGAGCAAACGTGGAATCACTGCTTGCGCCCTAAAAAACTACCTAGTCTGCAAATTGACATATTATAGGTTTTTTTTGACGTTTTGTAGGTTTTTTACATGACACCGATGCCGGTCTTGAGCAGTAGCATAGCCACTGGAATCAGAATCAAAATCATCGGAATTGATTTCTTCAATTCCCTCTGCAATATCGTTCCTTTGGAATGTCTCTTTCAGGACCGACGCTTCTCTAGCTTGTACCAGTATCACAACCAAAGTAAGATACATACTCGGCCGCCATGTTGGTTCCAGGCATTGGGAAGAAATGAAACTTCGCTCTAGCAAAAAATCAGAAATACTGTGAATCAAACAGCCAGTTTATCTACCTTAGACTTTTCTTGACCCAGTTCGACTGGCCTGGCAGCTGTCGGTCCATCTCCTGTCGTTTTCCCTCTATTGCTTTGAAAACACGTCGCGGATCTTTCTACTATAGGGTTATAACAGAGCAAACCACTGAACAAACCAAGCCTTGTCTATGTAGGATAACTCTGCCCCATCGTGCGGCGTTGACCAGCATAATCTCATCAATATTCGTATTCGTATCTATCGACAGCCCCATTTCCAGGGACTTAGTAATTACAGCGACTAATTAAGAAGAGCTTTAAAGATAACGCGGGTCGAACAAAGCTCAAAACAAATAATTGCAGCCCGCTTCACAACAATGAAAGCCGGTTATGTACTGGCGGGCTTTGTGTTCTGCAGCGGGATTAGTTTTGTTAAGAAATTAGAGCGGTTTTGTATGGGTATGCGTTTTATCTGAGTTATGTTTACGGGACAGACACGTCAATCTCAACTCGAGCATATGAGTGAATTTTTTGGCGTTAGTACATTCGTGCGCTTCTAACCCTGGTAATTCTTCGCACTTAACGAAAATGCTAGGTTAACCTGTCGCCAGGTCCCAGGATAGTGGAAGGGCAGAAGAAACATTTTTAGATAGCAACGCTGTCAAATGGGTGGACACGAATTCTGTGTGTCTATTTGGCGGACTTGCACGAGCGTCCGCCAGAGTTTTTTAAAAGAAGGGGGAGCGTCGATTAGATACCAGCAAGAGGAAGCCTTGTATATTGTCAAGATATATCAGGCACCAAAGGCTGCTAAAAAGTGAAACGTAGCAAACTGTCTCAGAAGATGGCCAAATCTTGAAAATCCCAAATATTGTACACAAAACCAAGCATAATGTTTGAATACTAGAAAGGTAGCCGGATTCTAGGGAGTGGACTCCACGCTACGCTCCTCCTCCTCTCATTGGCCTCTCCCTACCGGCGTTCATGTCCACTTTATCCACTGAGTTCATTTGCTACACTTGTTCTTAGTCAACGTTAATACGAGGGATGTCTTTTAAGTTTTGCATATGGAAATAAAACAACACGGTAGGTAGTTTTGAATGACTTTATTGTTTTTCGAAGTATTCTCCACGAAGATTAATACACATCTGCATGCGCTCGAACCAATTTTCGAAGCACTTATTCCACTCGTTTGCTGGCAGATCCAAAACGGCATTTTTGAATGCGTTAACTGCTTCTTCTGGTGACTGGAACCTTTGACTACGCAGTCTGTTTTTAATTTTCAGGAAAGTTCGGACTTACATCGGGACTATATGGAGGATGGTCCAATAATTCCACGTTTTCTTCCGTTAAATACTGCCTTGTTTTTGGGGCTGTGTGCGAGCTTGCATTGTCTTGGTGGAGAATTATTCTTCTTTCGGGGTCGATTATGACTTTTGGCAAACAAATGGTGGTATACCAATCCGCAGTAACAGTTCTTTGCTCATTAAGAGGAATTGTTGCAATATGACCCGCTTTTGACACAATTGTCGCGACCATCTTTTTCGAAACACTTTGAGAACGGATGACTTTTGCTGGCTTTTCTTCTCATTGGAACACCCAAACAGTCCACTGTCATTTATTTTCTGGTTCATAACAGTAAATCCACGATTCATCACCACTAACAATGCTGTACAAATTTTTTGAGTTTCCGGAATTGAAACGGTCAAGCGTTTTTTGACACCAATTAACCCTGGCTGCTTTCTGCTCTTCAGTCATTAGGTGGGGTATCCAACGAGAAACCAATTTTCTTACTCCTAATTCTTCATGTAAAATTTTTTGAATTGAGGTCTTTGAGATCTTCAAGGACGCTTCAATCTCGCGATATGTCATATGTCTATCTTCAATGATGAATTTGCGCACAGCATCGACGTTTTCCTGGGTGACTGCCGTTTTTGGTGCACCCACCCTGGGATCGTCGCTGAGACTCACCCGTCCACGTTTGAATTCTCCATACCAACGGGAAATTGTTGACTGAAGTGGAGCTTCGTTGCCGAAAACAGACAAACTCAGCAATGCATTCTTGTTGCGATAATTTTCTCTGAAAGTTGTAATAAATTATGGCGCGAAAATGTCCTCGGTTGAGTTCCATTTTTCTAATGACTTGGTGACACTAAAAAATTCACTGTAGTGAGAACACTGCACGTATTGTTGTGAAACTTTGAATTTAAGCTTACTAAAGAGTGAGGTTAAGATTCAGTACTGACGTTCGATCCGCGCGGCCTACTATCTTTTTATATGCAAAACTTAAAAGACGACCCTCGTATGAGATAAGAGAGTTTAACGTGTGCCATAGATGACCTTTATGAACAGATATCAGCATTGCGTCGAATTGCAAAGTCAACCTACTTGACGGCATTTTTTCTGTATGATAGTTAAGCCTTAGTTGCAAGAACTGCCAATCCGATGAAGTGATTTAAGTGCGGCTTTATGATGTATCTAGTACCCGTTTTACAGTCAAAAGATGAAAAAGATATCTTGATCAGACGCATGCGGTCTAAGAAAACAGCTGACCCTTCCACTGACCCCACACTTTATTGCAACTATTGAGTCTCACTTGAAAATAAATCAGTTGGAATTGGATATTCAAAAAGAATCAACACGAGATTTGTACGTCTGGGAAGTTTGAATTTGTGTAGCAAATAATTTGTGTCAGTCTGTTTCTCACTCCTTGTATCTTTTCGCTACGACCAAGCATAGCAGAGTCAAACTATGCTAATCGAATTACGCTGCCTGGCCATAGTAACCCAAGGTAACATCGGCGGCCAAATTCAGTTTGGTCGGCTCTTTGATCATTGTTCGTTAGGTGGAGTGATGCGACAGAGTGAATGCAGGGCGAAGGGACGAATGACTCTGGTTGTCCAAAGCCCTATTTGCCTTGAGGTAACCTTGTTTACTGTCCTGTCGTCATATGAAAGTTGGGGCGTGGGGCGCTGATTACGGTTACAAAATACAGGTGGACACTGTATGAGAATTTTCTTCATGTGAGCGCTCATTGAATGGAAAAATCATTTAAATGATGCGAATTTGCAATTAAAAGATTTGGACAATTAAGGAGAACTCGATGTCTGTAGCGGTTTTTATACATAGAAAGTGACTCTCTAGTTGATAAAAGTAAGTGTGTCAGTGTCATGATAAAGAAGCAGCTTTCTAACAAATCACCTCATTGAAGCTAACAGGTGCTAAATCCTGTAAGCTCGATTATAATTGGCTTCAATATTCGTTGGCAGCTGAGATGATGATACGAGTACTTTGGTGATAAAAATAATCGGTGAAGTCATAAGAACACATCAAGCTGGATAAGAAAGCGCATTTTACTTACCACACCTACTGGCGGGGAAGTTGTGTAGTCGCAAAAATGTTTGTAAAATGAGATATTATGTTTTTTAGGTGTTATATGACATGTACAACACGAAAAACCATGTCACTCACTTCTGTCGGACTGTCTATCTGTCGATTTGTCCGCTGATCTTATAACCGCCTATAACCTGAGAAGTACCGCTCGGATTTCAATGAAACCTTCACACGATGTTACTACTTTGCCAGGAACGTAGAAGCTTAGTAGTATTTGCAAATCGGTCCAGTGGCGGAGGGAGGGGCCAAGAACATAAAAAAGCAAAATCGCTGAAACGTCGTTTTTTGAGGTTTCATAGAGCTCTCATCATCATAAGAATTGTTTTATAGGGATTGGGATTTGGGGGTTGTAGGAGGTGGGGGAGGATATATAAAATCTTTTTGATCTTAGTATACCTTAGTATACCCTCCCAATCCCGGTCCCAACTAGCATTTTGCTTAAATGGGCTATCACTCAAGTAATAGTTACCTATATTTGTCAAATTTTAGTAATCATATCTTCGAATGATCTCCTCAAAAGTTGAATTGCCTTGAGAGTTGAATCATAGCTAAGCTTATTTTTAAGCAATAGATTATCAACTGTATGTATAAGCATGTGATTTAATATGGTAAAATTACTAGGATTTTACCACAAAATAACCTGAATAGTTATTTGTATCCTTCGACCCATAAGTAATAAATAAATAACTTGGAAGTAACCCGTTATAAATTGGTCATGCAATATTTTTAACCTATTCTGTGGGCGAATCAACGTAATTATAACTTAAAAAGTTTCTAGGGATTATTCTATGCTCCTATTAGCCATACCTCACACATCATAGATCTACGCGTACATTTGTCTTTAAAACTTGAGAGGTAGATCTGGGTACTCCTGTCTATCTAGGCCCATCGCCTGGCGAACGGCATGGGTATCACGTAACTTGAATAGTGATTTTTTTGACATTATGCTGTTTTTTTACATTATGTAGGTTTTTCTACAAGATGTTAACTTAGCACTCAGTTGTACGTGTTGCCTGAACGTCATGAGGCTTGTTATCAATCTTTGGCTCTGATGAGATGTAAAATCTGCTTCTGAGATGGCATTACTGGAGGTCTAAGCTGTAAACTGTATGTGTTGATGATAATTACATTGGGTTCCTGTCTCAAATACACTCAATTGAGATTCAAAGCTAGCTGCGCATCCACTTTTTCATATCGATTCTGGAAATTACATATACAAATTTGCTGAATTTAAAAAATGAGAAAGATAAGAAATAATTATATTCACTGTACACTGTCGAATTACATGCTAACAGTAATTACACACAACGCAGGCGCGGTGATAATTTCCCGTAATTCTCCTCAGTTTTTCGTAATTTATAACTTTAAACATAACCTCTCTTCAGAAAGCACAACATAAAAATAACCCGTCGGGTACACAACAAATATCACTGATTTTATACACGTGCAAACAAAGAAATAATCATCCAGATGCAATCTTGCTATTCAACCAACTTTCTTCTCAGAGGTAAAGACTACCGAGAAGAACCATTTGGCCTCACTCACAAAACAAATGCAACCAATAATGCGTTTAGTTTAGTTGAGTGATTCTTCCTTAGATGGACGTTCACAACGATCCTAGTGAGCAAACGTGGAATGACTGTTTGCGCCCTAAAAACTACCTACTTTGCAAGATGACATCGTATATGTTTTTTTTTATGTGTTATAGGTTTTTTTACATGACACCCAAGCCACATGATATATCTATCCGTACTAAAGCGCAAAAGATACATGCAGGGACCTTTCACGAAACGAAAGGTAACTCGCAGCAGCGATGCGCGATGATGTGGAAAGAGAACGTTGCCACATGGACGGTAACTACCGGTAGGACAGGAAAAGAATGTCTATGGACTAATTGTACGGATCTGTTTGGCGGATTTAATACGTTTAGCTTTTCTGTTGTACATGTCCATAACTGACGTTCTCCTCAGAGGTTTTAAATTGCCTTGAACACAATCATTTATGAATTGACTACAGCGTTGCATACGAAATGCAGGGTCAACCCACTTGCCGCCAAGTAAAATACCAAACACCCCATATATGAGTCTCTAGCTTAGACGGTCTCGACTATATGGGAAAGTCAGATTGAAATACGGTAATTTAAATGAACTAAAGTACAACAGTTTATTTATTGAGTTTTTTTATATAAAAAGATATACAAACACTGTTTCTGTTCGTATTATATAAACTGATCTTCTGACTAAAGCATGTTTTATACGAAAGTTGGGTAGTTTGTCATTACAGACCTACTGACCAAATCGTCATCAATCAGCAAGTTGAGAAAAATTAATGTTAAATATTACAGTACTGGTTTCAATAAGACTCTGTAATATGGTCCTTAGACAGTAAAATGTAAGGATGCCTTCAAACTTTGAAAATGCCAAACAGTGTTAGTTAAAGTCATACTATGATAGACTCACAGAAACGACTAAAATCGCAGAAGATTCCTTATTAATGACATTAGATCATCTGATTAATATGCATATCGCAAAATGATATATGGAAATAAATAATAAATATAATAACTAATAGGTCCTCACATATTTAAGTTCACCAGTTTTCACTTATTTTGTCGTTGTTTAACAATAAATACATTTCTAGAAGGTACAACAGCTGATTGTTAATAAAATTTGATGGATCTCGGAAATGGTTAGAGCTACAATCTTATTTTTTGTATTGTATCATATGGTCGCTTCGTACCTTTAATGTTTGCTAACACACGAGGAAATTGACTTAATGTGCTTGGAGTAGGAGGAGAATTGGTCAGAAACCAAGATCTAAAGAGAAAAAGAATAGAAGTACAGTTTTCTATTAATGGAGACATTCTTCGTCCTTCTAATCTTGTTACGGGTTTAATTTGAAATCATACTCTTGCCTCAGAATTTTGTCCAAACCTTGTAGGAACTGCCGTGACCCTGCAATAATCGTAAACACTAAACAAGGGTAGACATATTTCTAGTTTAACTACCTGAAGATTTTCTCTATGGTTTATACGTAACCCGCCACCTATTATCTCATTTTGTAGTTGAGGCCCCTTCATCTGAGAATTGTTCACGTCTTCGTTTCTTTCCTAACCTCAATGTTACATTTTGACAAGTGTTCGGTCCTTTCAGTCCGGGAACAGTCCGTTGTTGTTCCATTGCTCCATTGCTCCTCTCAAACTTTGTGTTCCATGTCCAAGTTGAAGAAACTTCACTTTTTGGTCGTAGCTCAGTTGAGAAGCACGCATTTTGCGGATCTTTACGCCAAATGAAGTCTAAGCGTTCTTCCTTTTTATGTCTCATATAATCCTACGGGGATGTGGGAGACGGGAGTCTTCGACGCTTTTACGGCGTTCTAGCCGACACTTTTAGGCCACACTCCAACAGAGGTAAGCAATTCGGCTGGCGTTAAAATGGAACCCGACGCCATATTGGATTTTTGTTTCAGGCCTTTTTCATCTTCTTCCAACTTTTCGTCTTCTTCACCTTACGTTTTCTCCACCAAACTACTGCTGATACCTTCAGATGAAGCCCTGACGACTTTTCCACGCCCTGCCCTGTAATGAAAGTTCCAAGCAGCCCCTGAGGAAGGGAGCTGATTCAGCTGTTGCCAATGTCCACAGACGCCATGTGCTGAAACCCCGTCGAACTGCATCTATATACTTAAGCAGCCAATTTCACTTAATATGAATTATTTATCCTAACTTCACAGCTGGTGTGATCCTGAGGTATGCATACCTACGAAAACTTGGTAAGTCACTAATGTTCGTTTTCATTTGTTGTTGGGTGATCGATTAACCATTGCAAAGTGAAATTTTGAGCTTACTGTGATCATTTTGAATACTTGAAAATCCTATCATAGCACCCTTCAGGTAGTTTGTTGCAAACCTTGTCATAGCACCCTTCAGGTAGTTTGTTGCAAACTTTGTAATAGCACCCTTCAGGTGATTGATTTATTAAAAATAGTTAAATAGATTTTGGGCAAGCTCTGGAAATTGGCAATCTTTTCATTTCCCCCAGCGCCCTAATCATCCAAATCAACAACCACTTCGAACCCCAGAAGTAACATTCATCGTGCAGGGAAGTGCATCTTCAACCACCCCCCTGGCACGAGGGTAACAATCTTTACAAACTACTGCTAGTTAGACAAAAACAATGTACTATCATATGCTCCAGTAAACTAAAATGAAAAACTCAATGCTACGTTGATATGATTTCTGTAAATTTCACTCTCCGTATCGTGTCAAAAATGTCTCACGACAAAAATTGAGCACTTCTTCGTAGTGACTCCAAAAAAAGAAACGAGAGGCGATTGAAATTGCAGCCCGACATGCTGCACGACTGAAGGAGCCGTAAAAAGTCAAAAGATTTCAAGTTGGAGCTCGGGGTGATATTTTTAATTTGGCCTCGGACGCCAGCCTTCAAATTGCCTCCTAGAAAGGAAATTATGTTATTAGTTGCAAGAATTTTAGAAATTCTTATAAAATCTAATCTAGTTTAATTTCCTGAATACCGCCGAAGCTATACCTCGCAGCAAAAGCAGAGAAATCGATCTCTGTAAAAATTTCATTACTACCTTCCAGCAAAGATATAGTATTTTGCGGTAACCGTAGATGCAATTTAAGGAAAAGTCAGCTCAAAGTGAGCAACTGTCCTCAATTAGAGGTATAACATCTAACGAGATAAGCACAAAGTGCCATCTATTATCACTTTTGCAGTGGTCGATTCTGGTTACAGGTGTACAGGAGGGTGGAGTGAAAATGGCATCAAAAAAAGAAATTATCTAAATCAATAAGCCTATGCGTGGAAAAGTTGCCTAATATAAGGCTATATTCTAGAGAAAAAACGTGGCTCAAAATACTGACATCTTCTACTGCCCATTTGACTTTGAAGTTTCAAAAGTTCATGCAATTTTTTTTTATTGCTGTGATGCAGCTCTTCGCTTATTTACATCAAAAGTATCACATTGATGCATTTTTGATGTAAATAACCCAGAACTCACCGCGTGGAGGTAGCTGCATATCGAGTTCGACCGCCCTCCCACCCTTATATATATATATATATATATACATATATATTACTACGACTAATTTACGTTAAAAACTTGAAGGTATTGACTTTTGGTTTCGAATACTGGCAAACTAGCTCTAGAAGCAATTCTTGCTCTTATAAATCCATCCCTTGCTATATTTCCACACCCAGCAACTGACGCCTCGGTTACTAATTTTACACACCTTTCCACTGCTTGCGTGTGGCATGGATATTTGAAAATTTCAATTTCCTCTGGAACATCTAGTATCATTTCTTCTAGTTCTTCATTGGAAATATATTTTGTTAGGGGAGGTTCGGTTATTGTTGTCGACTGCCAATCAATGATATCTATGTAATCTTCAGCATCAAACTTTAAAGCTGGCAGTTTGAACTCTCGTATTTCTTGTTGGTTTGCTATTTTTCTACATTTCAACAATCTTCTGAGACCTAATTCTCTCACTGTTTTGCGAGTGTCAGCCAACATGGCCAATAATAAATTTTCAGGATGACCAAAATAACCGTTCCTTTGTATAACTGGATCTATGATTTTTCTTAAGTCTTCTGGTAAAAACCTAGATTTTTCTATCATACCAAATAGATGCTTACTCCCATGTCGACATGATGGTTGGCTTTTGATTGCAAACCATGTAGTGGCATACACTTTCATGACATATTCTGTTAGAATAATTAGATTCTGTGATGGTTTCGCTGTGGAGACATATAATCGTAAAATCCTGTTTGCGGTCGTAAGCCATCTGGAATGAGCCATTTTACCTGGGTTCCTTTTTGACAAGTCCAAAGAGATGTTCCCTTTTGAAATAGCATTACAAATTTGATAAAGATATTGTTGGTCGGAGCTAAGTTTATCAGCAGTGATTTCAGGCAAACTAATTTCTATTGGTTTAAAATTTGTAGGCTCTAAGATTTCACATTTTTCTAATTGCTTTCCTATCTCGCCACTGAATCCTTTTGGACCAGTTGTTTTCCCGTCTAGATGTTGCAATAAATGTCTTAAAGGTAGTTCATTTGCATGCAGTAGGCAAACAAACCATTGCAGAGATCGATTCAGCGAAACCTCAAGTTGTCTAATAATTCCATTCTTAGATCCAGTATTTACTGTCGTACCATCACAACCTATAACTAACAAGTTAGAAACATCAAAATTAGGTTCCAGAAAATCTAGAATGCCTCTTTTAATACTAAGCAAATTGCCAGATTCAGGAGTGAAATGTCCAATGTATTTAGATCCTGGTTCTGAAACTAAAACTATATGCTCCTCAATCTTCGTTTTCTTGGACGAAATTCCTTCTTTACTAGTTTGAACTAATGTTTGATCTTTTCTTCCATCAAAATATATTCCATACACTTCTTTTCTTCTCTCGTCTTTTCTCTTTAGGTCAACTCGAACTTTTGCCCTTTCTCTTCGAATTTTGCTGCGATCGACAATTTTTGATGAGTCCGCTGTAGTAACTATTCCCATATCTTTTAATGCTGCACTAACAAGAATTGCTGCTGCTCTATCTGAAACACCCGTTCTGTCACATGCCAGTGCTACACTTGATAGTTTTATTCTCATCTGAGAAGTTGAAGGAGTATTGAGACTATCGAGCCTATCTTCTGGTTTAATAGCGTTTTCTTCTGAGGAATTGCTGCTTGAAGCCTCTTCTCCTAGAGTAGCTGGAACTAATTGGTATGGTCTGTTTGCTTCACATTTTTTGTATTCATCATCATGACTAATCTTATGTTCTTCTGTTTTATTTTTACGCTTCCATCGCTTTTCGAGTACTTTTGTAGTTTTTTTATCAACTGTTCCAATTACCATTTTTCGCGAGGTTCTCTGGTCTGTTAGAAATTTACGTCCAATTACAGGCACTTTTGATGCACAAGAACAGTTTGAAAAGTCTTTACACTTGCATAGCGATATATCAAAGAGTTTTTTCTCAGCCGAATCTCTGAACAAAATGACATGTTTTGAATTATCAAGTTTACCGTTCTTTTTTAATCGTTTCATAATATTACGATATTTACTGTGGTATTCTCGAATTTTATGTAATATTTGTTGGTCTGATATCACACAAATGGAACTTCTTTGCCACAAGCTTTTCAAGTCTCTTATTAAAACGGAACACACATAGGTCTTTGTTTGTTTTGTTGCACAAGTTCCTGTCGAAGATACAAATAAGATTTTATAATATCCGCATAAGTCGGCAACACATTGTTCTTAAATGGTTTTGGTACACCAAATACAGGGCACAATGAATTACGTCGCGTAAAAGACATTGTTTTGCATACGAGCGCAATGACACGAGTAGCGAACTGCTCTAATGCTACCAGACAACTAAAACTATGAATCGACAATATGAATCCGTCAGTAGACCATTCGTGTGTCTACGCGGTCTACGAGCACAGACGATTTGTTTAGAGCGTTCCTGGAATCAAGTCTGCCTCGTTGGCGCCGAGGCGCGCCGGAGCGGCTTGTGACGTGGCGTCAAAGAATATTATTTTTCAAGGTCGGGATATTATCAAGGTCTATGAGTGTTTTATTATACTTCCTTTACGTAGATATTCAGTTATTCATATAGATAACAAGATATTAGTGACAATAATACAAAATGATATATATTTTCAAAATATTGGGAAAATGCCAATAATCAAAGCTGTTTGGGCAGCAGAAGTTTTAGGATAATTGAGCCCAGATTTTTTTCAGGGACTGCTGCGGGTAAAAGGCAACTTTTCGTCGCATAGGCTTCATGAAATTATAAATTTTTTTTTTTCGCTCCAGCCTAGTGTACAGTGATATTTCAATGAACGTTGCTTGGTTTCCTCGTAATTCTTGGGCTTACAATACCTTTTTACCTGGATTAGATCGCTCAAAAATTTAGAAATTCAATTAATATTATTTCAAACTTCTTTGTCACTTGAATGAATGAATGAATCTTGAAATTAGAGGCATTCCGGCCACCATAAGGAGCCAGTGCATAGGCCGCTTAAGCGGGCACTTATGCACCTTTACACTCCTTAAATCACAAGCCTCGCCCTTTTAGCGAAGTTGAGAATCGCCTTGAGTCCAAGCTCCTTGACGTACTGAGGGTCCAAAGTAATGGACCCCAGTATAGTCTGCCTATAGTAGCTCAGAGCTTCACAGCGACACAAAACGTGCGCCGAGGTCTCTTCCTCTGCTCCGCAGCGTTCACACATGGGATCCTCAGACATCCCCATCACGTGCAGGTAACGTGTTATGGCCAGACAACAGTCCCACCAGTAACCTTAGGTTGGCTCTATCCAGAGATAGGCAGAAGCGTCCATCCTTAGCACTGGGCCCTTCAATGAGTTCTCGTGCCTGGCGGAGATGTCTGGAGATACTTCTCCATTTCTGAGAGTGTTGTCTTGCAACCCACGTCTCCATTTTCCTCCTCGAAAATGGTGGTGTATCCACCGAGAGGCAGAGATAGCCTAGTTCTAGGCCCAGAGACCCCAGCACCTGAGCCCTCTTCGGTGACCGAGCCGTCCGTGTACCAGACCTGCCCGCTCACTCCGGAGAGTCCCCGGCTACCGGCGTCCTTGCGGTTGAAGCGATATTTAGGGGTAATACGATCACCCCTGCTTAGACGAACAGGGTCCTACCATTCTAATTCGACTAAGATGGCAGTATGCCCCTTGACAGGATTCAAGAAAGCCCAGCTGCCCTGACTCCACAGTCGATGAGCGACTACTCTCGCTTCACCGCGGATCACCAGATCCAACGGTGAGAGATCCAACAGAGCTTCCATTGCACGCAATGGCGTTGTTCGCACTGCGCTTGTAATACTAATACAGGTCAAACGCTGAATTTTATTGAGTTTGCCCTTAGTTGTCTCAGTTCTAATGCAATGCCACCAGACCAGGGAGCCGTACAAGAGAGATGGACGTACTATCGTCGTGTAGAGCCAGTATACCACTTTGGGTTTAAGCCCCCACCTTACCCCGACAGCACGTCTACAACCCCACATCGAATTGCGAGCCTTGCTAACCTTGTATTCCACATGCTCTCTTCAGTTCAGTTTGCAATCAAGGATAATTCCCAGATATTTCACTGACTGAGACAAAACTAATCTAGTCCCAAAGAAGGTCGGCATGACCAGCCCGTCAAGCCTTCTTCTCCTAGTGAATAGGATCAGCTCGGTCTTTGTCACTTATCAGAGTATTGTTTGCAGCACACATTTTATTATATCTCATTTTCAGATCTTTATACATACTGCGTTCTGACTTATGACGGTAGTATAGCTTCCCGGTATCAATCCATTGTAATAATACTTTTACGCTAGAGCACTCCCAAAAGCTGGTTCAATTTCCGGATTACCTAATATTAGTATGAATGCTCAGGCATTACAAATTAGCTGCTCAAAGAGGTTATATTTTCAGTTGCAAGAATTTTTAAAATTCTTCAAGGATCTATGTTATTCCATTGAATACCACTGAAGCCATTCGTGGCATCGCAGTGAACGCTCACGAATCGACCTACGGTGTGGAAATTTCATTACAACCTTCAACAAAGATATATTATTTTGTGGTAACCGTCTATGTAATTTAAGAGTCGCAATGGTCAGCCCATATTTGGACTTTTACGACGGAGTTTTCTTCAATTGTGAGTCGGGTCGATTACCCCTTTATGTCAAACTCGAATGTTATTTCTTAAGCGGAGTTTACACCTTTAAGGGGTAACTTGGAAGTGCTACAACTTTCAGGCCCTTCTTTTAGTCTAGCCCCAAATTACACCAGTTGTCTGCTAACATGCTTGAAAGAAATGTTCCTATGTTGTGGCAGTAGTGACGACAGAGATCAATGCCCGCGTATCTCGATTAACATAAAGAATATAATAGTATATATCCGACTTTTAAATAAACCACGCATAAATAATTTTTGGCTAAAATCCAAATTCTCATAAAACTTTGATCTTGTCGCGAGAATAAATGTAAATAGAAGCAAGTAATCCTATTTATTCAGAGCAGTCCTTCGTCACAGATAAAATCACTACCACACCCTTTTCGAGTAATTGCAGCTGGTAGATTGCCATTTTATCCGTCATTCAGAGAGAGCATTGATAGGCTTTATCGTACAAGAAACAAGCTGACGATCATAACCCGACTGGGCACGTGAATTCAAATACAATAGGCGATGGAAGCCCGACCAGTAGCTTAATGGTTGCTGGCACTGCCACCGCTAGTTGGTGCGGAATTGTCCAGTATGTATGGTCACTTGGTAATATAATACCATACACAGTAGTAGAATGTGCTCTTTTGACGTTCCAGAAGGATTACTACGTTCTATTTCGGAACAGGTACGTCAAACAATTATTACGAACGCTGAAATTGATACAAAGTAGAATAAAGTACACACTATAGCAATTCCCGAACATAGTGCAAAATATAAATAATGAAATTTGTGACAAAAATCATTGAGGATACCATAAGCGTACTTCTTCATCGACTATTTGTATCCATTGACTCAGTTGGAGTAGCTGTGTTGAAAATCTTCCAGGGGAGCAGTTGATGAAAGACGTGTACGAGTGAAAATAATATGTTTATATAAAAGGTATTATTTTTCGCCAGATCGTTCAGTAAACATTATTGCTATCTATAACGAGCTTTTGGTAAATAAAAGAATATACTCGCACATTAGACGATTGATCTGGCTAGATATAATGCATGAAGTAGGACGGTTATGAGTTTTTTCAGTTAACGTTTATAAAAATAAAAATACTCTATTAATATTCCGTATTCTTACTACTCAATGGATACTCATTGACTTTTTCCACAACTTCAAAACGGGGCTGCTACGTAGCAATTGCTTTCGCTGACAATACTCGCACTATTGATGTCGAAATCGAGTTGAAGTCGAGTAAGAGTTTCTTTTGGTGAAAAGTAATAGAAGATATGTAACAACTTCTCGACTCTAACATTCAATAGCTGAACTAAACATGAGCTCACCTTCAATGCAACCCTCGCTGGATGTGTGAATTCACCCTCACACAAAAATCGAGACTAATATCGAGGGTTAAACGCTTTATGGAGATAAAATTATCGAGGTGCCGGCTTATTTATGGCACATATTTCACCAGTTTTTCTGTAGAAAGCACCGTACCCGGGATATTGAAAAAGAGGGTGTTTTTTATAGATGATGTTCATTTCCAAAGCAATATTCCGATTATTATGCTTTATGTTCTGGGAGTTCTAATGGAGTATATTTGGGATGTCATGTCATGTGATTAGTTCATTATGTATATTGGAAAGGTGATTACAGTACATTATTTTTATTTAGGGACTGAGTCGCGAGTTCACAATGGAGCTGTGTAAACAGCGGGCTATACCACACACTGACATGAGTGTTGCGAGAGCTATTATTAAAAGCAGCAGGCAATGTACTTATATTACTTTAGAAAGACAACTAAAGGTAGTAGCTAGTGGAACCTTGTTAAATCATAAACTACTGTGAAGCTAGTATACAGGGTTATCCAAATTAAGTGTCCACCATTGGTAACTTTGTTATTAGGAAAAATACAAAGTTGTTTAAATTAGCAAACTAGTAGCATTTTTAACGCTGGTAAAAATGAGAAATAAAGAAAAACAATTGAGAGTCGTTATTTTGATTTTTTTCAGTAAAATAACATTTTTTTAAATGGAAACCTCTGTATATTATATTTTTTTCTGTTAAAGCATCAAATTTTAAACAAAAAAGTTCATAATGACTTTTCCGCTAAAGTCAAAAATAAAGTCAAAATAACGATAAATATTTTTAATTATTTGCAGTATTATAATATTAAGACGGCTATGAAAAGAACATGGCGTTCGCGATTTGACAGCATTAAGATAAGCGACAAATTGTTAAACTGGACATACTCGCAACTAGAAGGCTTTGGAAAACAATGATAAAATCAAATAATGTCAAACATTAGTGTAAATACTTGTTTATAAGCTTTATTGTGTCATTAATTTAAAGAAAAATGTTCTCCCATGAAGAAAAGTGTGATATGTTAGAATGCTATTTAGTGTGCAGAAAATCCTCCTTGAGAGCAAGAGAATACTACAGTGAATTATATCCCGCTCGCATTCAACCGTATGAACGATATTTTCTGAGACTTTATCGAAAATTTAGGGGCAACGAAAATGTTTTTGCTAAAACAAGGGCAAAAAAAGAATTCATAATAAGCGAGGCCACGGAAATTGCAGTTATTGGATATTTTGAAGCTTATCGTGAGAATTCAATAGCAGATATTCTCAAGGACTCTAATTTCAGTTATGGTACTGTTCAAAGGATTTAAAAAAAATACAAATTTATTCCGTATAAGTACCGACCAGTTCAAACGCTTTTGGCAGGGGATCCAGAGAGAAGACTTGTTTTTTGCCATTGGTATCTTAGCTTCTGTCGCCAAAATGTAAATAACTTTCGTTACCTTTTATGGACAGATGAATCAAATTTTTCAAATTCTGGAATGTTTAATAGAAAAAACCACCATTATTGGTCAAGAGAAAATCTTTTGTTAGTACATCCAAGAGGCCCACAAGTCCGTTTCAGTTTCAACGTTTGGTGCGGTATAATTGGTTCAAAAATTGTTGGCCCGTTCTTTTATGAGGGAACCCTAACTGGTGAAAGATATGTGGAATTTATGTCAGAAATTCTGACTAATTTCTTAGACGAATTGGATCTTATAAGTAGACATCATCTGCATTTTCAGCAAGATGGCGCACCTGCCCACAACTCCAGAGGTACTTATCATTTTCTAAATACTACTTTTAATGATCAGTGGATAGGAACAAATGGCCCAATACAGTGGCCTCCCAGATCACCAGATCTAAACCCACTTGATTACTTCTTGTGGGGTTACTTAAAGAACCAAATTTACAAGCGAAGGTACGATAAACTTGACGCGTTAAAGACTGCAGTTAGGGAAAAGATAACCCAGATAGATGGTAGGACCATACTTAAGACAGTTCGAGCAGTTGAAAAACGTGCCCAAAAATGTATTGAAGAACAAGGTGGTGTTTTCGAGCATCTTCTTTAAAAAAAATTGTTATTGTATTTTGTAAGATTATAAGTTGATGTTGAAAATAAAGTTTGTCGATACAATTTAATTGTTTCAGATTGGAGGCCATAACTTCAACAATTTGTAACCTAGGAGAAAAGTTATTGTAAGCTTTTTTGTTTAAAATTTGATGCTTTAACAGAAAAAAATATAATATACAGGGGTTTCTATTTAAAAAAATGTTATTTTACTGAAAAAAATCAAAATAACGACTCTCAATTGTTTTTTTTTATTTCTCATTTTTACCAGCGTTAAAAATGCTACTAGTTTGCTAATTCAAACAACTTTGTATTTTCAATAATAACAAAGTTACTAATGGTGGACACTTAATTTGGATAACCCTGTATACTGAAACCACAATGTTTTGTAGCATCTAGCGGTAATGCTTCCCAGTGACACTATGAAGATCATCTACAATATCTCAAAAAAATTGAGGTTTGTCGACGAGCTGCAAAACGAGCTACAGATCTGAACTTTTGGAATTATCTATTTAATATATCTGATGGCTACTAATCATATTTTGTAGTTATTATTATTTATTTTTGGTGCCACTCGGAGCTGAGGCTGAGTGGTAGAGCAGCCTTGTGGCCAAACTTCGAAGATCTCAGTAGAAACATTTATTATACTCTCTTCGTCATCCGTCTATCGCAGTTTTCATTCCCTTTACCAACGCTGACTACCTGACTAAATAAAGTGAATGGAAGGAGAGAAAAGCGAGGAGCGATTTTGCGATAGTTCTGCAAAGTCGGTCAGATGCCGGCAAAAAATTGCGTCACAGAGCCATTGTTTCGTTTACGAGCTAGTAGACATCTCGTCGCAGCGCTGTTGACGCTGCTATCGACAAAAACGGTTAATGGATTACTTAGGAAATTTGTGAACAGGCTAACAGGGTTGGATTTAAATGTCTATTGGAGGTTTTCTCGCTGATTTTGTGAGCTTCCAAGCAGCTGCATATTTTCTTTTAAAGCTAAGGGAGCTACGAAGACGAAGGGTAAATATAGGAGTGCAGCGTCTGCTATGATAAAGCCAACAGTACCCCGTTTATTCAAGTTCTGATCTACCCAGAGCTTCTGGAATCAAGGAAAGTCTCGCTTGGCAGATTTGTTCCATACCCTGGATACCCTGGGAGATATGGGGATTGGTTCGGCTAGATTAAAAAGCAGACCCCGGCTGATCCGAATAGCTGGCCTTGTATTGTAGGTGACGCTACCGTGGAAAACATCTCAATGAAGCAATTTGTCAAGCATGGGTAGAAGAGAGCTACGAGATTGTCGATCACTGGTGTGTATGAAAAACACTTGAGGCAGTCAGTTGAGAAAGTCTGACCAATCAGTCGGATAGCATCGAAGAAATTCAGTTTAATCGGAGCAGCAGCTTCGCAAACTCTTATACAGCGATACCGACTCACGTACTTTTTAGTTCTATTTATTACTGTTTCAAGGATTTGAAAATCATTGCTGAAGGTATGTGCTAGGCACTTGAAGTGATTTTAATAGGAGTCCCCCTGAACTCTGTTGAAACCTCTGGGATCACACAGAACTAGCGGTTTGAACATGTTGCGTGCTTAGAAAATAACGTGGATCATTCAAAATTACGGTTTAACAAAAGCGATTCAAGTGGCGATTATTGCGTTACTTCTAGCGCAACTGATCAGCTACTCGCTGTTAGCAGACTGCTAGAGAGCGTTCTTCTCTTATTACTTGTAAAAAACATCAGCGCGACCAAACTTAGTGCCTGGAACACAATGGCGGAACTAACAATAAAAATAAAAGTAGAGTCGCAGCCGTTTCCACCTTATTTATTCAGAAAGTTCGTTAACAAATAATCTAGTAAAAGGTCTTCTAGTAGAAGCACACAAATTTATTCATTACACTCTGTAATTACCGATATATTTTGGAATATTGCTATGTTCTGTTAGCATACAACAACCTGTACAGATGAAGCTTTCAATCGAGACAAAGCCATGAACCTTGATTCCATTATTAAAAAGTACGGTCCTAAAGTAGCTAGAGCGTCATCACAGTCTCGAAGCGATTCTGCGCAAACCGAACATATTGAAAGTGTATTCCAGTTCGCATTGTCAGTCAGGTCACAACTGTGGCCGCTATATGCCGCCGATTTTGGTGCTATAGTAGGTACGGTCTATTAGTCATTGAAGAATCTAGTAATAGATTTCGAATCTCATTCATAACAAACTTGCCAAGCCAGTCAGAGGAGAGTACTCCTTACGGGGCGTTACGTGGATGTTGTTCAAAGCGATGGTTATTCTCCATGTTTTCTGGCAGCTAAGTGAAGCCATATATACACAGTTTTCGCCCACCTCAGAGGCCTCTCTCAAACATGGAAACATAATTAGTTTCAGTTGTTATAATAATGTTGGTTCTCAACGTTTTCCTCTAAAGTTTCTACTGAAGTTGTCACGCCCATGTGCCCGCACCTTCCGACAATTTGAATATTTTCGCGCGTTAATATGATAATTTTCGAGAACGTTACGGCGTTTGCTGTGACTCCAAAGGATTATATTATTAAACATGGTGGATTTGTCTTATCTCGGAGCGGGCATAATTGGGGCATGTTTTTGGATTATTCCCGCAGAGACAAGGGGAAGAGTTCGGTATTTATCATAACGCTGATGAAAAATTCATTTCAGTTACTGTTATAGTTCGAGGGTGAAGCTGCGAAATATGAGTGTAATAAATATTAAGCATGCCGTTTGGAAACTCTTGAGTCGTTATACTTGGATTATGCAGAAGAAGCACAATTCTGGAGGGAACTACGCCCAGCCAGTTTGGACCTGGGAGATAATGCCAGGTTGGCATCCTAGATTTCTTTGGAATTCTAGTTGTTATTTTCAAATCATAACTTCGATAACTTTGACTCCGCAGACTATTAGTAAGCAATTTGACTCCCACAGCTCGAAACGGGTGACTTTATAGCAAGTGCTCAACTAGGTGTGTTCCAGACGATGTCCTCGAACTTATTTTTGCACACAGTTACTCCTCAAAAGATTTAAAATGCCTCGCAAATGATATTGTATCGATATATCTTTTGTACCATAGCTGAGAAGTCTGTTCGCTAAGTTTAATTTCAAATGTAAGGAACGAAAGGATCTCATCTTCCAGTTTTCAAAGTAAAGGCATTTTGGAGACCTGTCCGTGGCTCCTGTTGCACTCAACGATGCCACGTGACTCCAATACTTTTATTGGTTTTGCGTGGGAAATGAAAACCAAGAATTTTGGCGCTCAGAATGTATAAATACCTTGCTCATGTAGAGGAGTGAAATTAAGAAACCATTTTAGACATCGCGCAAGACATAAACCACCACAAATTACATCGATAACACAGCCCAGTGCTTCCAAATGAAAACTCCTTAACTTGAAGCGAGATTTAGATGCAGTATCTCCGTTAAATGCTCTGAGAAACACCGTTTCACCGTGAGGTATTTCACGAGACCGCTCGGCATAAGGAAATTCCCAAAGCGACAATCCACTGAGCTGTTTTCTACCTTGGCAACGTTCATTTTTTCTTATTAAGTCGTCGTAGAATGAGCCCCGAGCGAGAATGTCTCCGTTTTGTAAAGGCTCCCGGCGACATTTTAGAAACCTGGCTATTTATTAGATGTAACCGCCGTAAACGGTATGCTGAGCAATAATGTCTTACATTGTTCTCTATGAAATGACAAACATAAAATGTTGCTGATTGACACCTATAAATGAATAAATTTGAAAAGATATCAGAATATTATGTGCTATCGCATAATCATCAATTAAATCCACGTGGACTAGAAGTGCAGCGTCATTTGTTTGTTTGGCAAATGTTTTATACACCGATACCGACTCGTTTGCTTATTCGCTTGCATTTACCAATTGTATCCTTGTTGCGAGCTACGAATATGTATAAACATGCTCATTTTGGTTCAATTTATACCTTTGGTAGAAGTATAGCATTATAACTAGCTATCAAATGAGTGAACATGATTACAAAATTTTTACTTTTTCCAACAGATATTTTTTCGTTTTGGTTGAACATTGGCCTCTATCTGTACCTCAGAGCCAGACTAGGTTAAGTTCAAATAAGTAGTTTTGAGATAATTGTATTTGAAATATTTTTCTTGCATTGTATTATTGTATGCGACTTGACAGGAGTTAAAATGTCGTAATCTCCTTATTATTACAGATAGATGGATGGTGCATGTAGCAAATGAAAATTCACAATATTATCATAAGCTTAATATATTAAACTCATTTTTTACAAAAATGGACTTAACCTAGTCTGGCTCTGGGGTACACATATTCCCTTATGTCTGAGTCACTGCCTCTACTGCAATTAGAAAGTGACTTATTCCTTATTAGTCCACATGATTCAGTTCAAATGAATAACAGCAAATGTATGACCGATCAATATGATGAACCAATGTCTACAATAAAGTAGCCACTAAATGCTTAACAGAAACTGATTCAGCAAAACGGATCTGTGGGTTTGAATCTTACTGATGTTAAAATGCACTCAAATTGCTATATTTTTCTTGACGTCATATACTTTATTTAAGAAATAATAATGCTCATTGAGGCATCAAATATTTGAAGTTTTTCTACCTAACGTACTAAATCAATGTGTGAAAGTTTCAAGCCACTAACTTTTACTAAATAAAGCTTAAATGCAGTCACGGAAAATGCTAAATGCACTAATAGCATTTGCACGGGCACGTAGGTAACCTTTTAACACAATATTCGTTCTCACACTTCGGAGCGATAAACAAATTCAGGCAGTCATTCAAGTTGCGTATGTGAATTTGCATATAAGAATATCTCATTCTCAGAGCTACATCGTACGTTTTCAGGCATATTCTATTCGATATAAACATAATTCCAGTGCACTGCAGGTCGTAATAGCATGTTAGAATATATTTAAAATATAGTCCAGGCATTTTACGGTTTGGAAATTATTTTCCTGAATCAACAGTATGGTCTAACAAACAATATTACTAACACGAAGGATCTGGTGCCGAGCTTGTCAGTATTATTTGTGATAAAATGTCTTCTCTTGTAACTTATAACAAGATAACTCAAGATTCAACCTTAAATCTCACCTCCAAAGTCATTTTAAGGCCAACATGTTTATTATTGACCCCCCTTTTGGAAAATTATATATTTTAATACATGTTTTATTATGACTCAGAACTGAAGACAGCATCAAGGTTAAAGCTAAGGTAGATATTAAAATTCTTGTTAAAAGTTATCATTTTCCTCCAATAATCCTGCTAAACCTAGAAAGTTTTCTCAGCCTTACACATTTAACGTTTGAGGACTAGACATTCAGAGGTGACCTTCATCTTAGATTTCAATACATATTCGAACGTAGAATTTAAATAACCTCGAAGATGAGGTTCAAATAGAAACCCAAGGTGGAAATTGAATTTCTTGTTCAACGTTGGTAAAGATCCGACTATGACCTATTTTATCTGGAAAGGTACAGAGCCGGTCCGTTATTTTTGTTACGCCCAAGACAAGATCCAGGATCGAAGGCCCTCTTAACTTACTCAGCAAGGGTCGCCCTTAAGGCCTAGTGCAATATTGTTATTACAGTTGTATCACTTTCTTAAGCTACGCAACATTTCTAATCTCCCGCATTTAACCCTCCCGGAAAGTTTCGAATGAATATGGAGGGCAACCCTTTCTTAACGTCAATTAATATCATGCTGGTTTTAGCGGGATCATGTTAGAACTGATGCAAGCACCCATGAGCTCTTCACAACAGCTTTTGTTTGAATGTACAGTAGTTATACCGTCAGATAAGAGATATGAAAATGAATAACTACATCGAGAGCTTTATAGGCTTGGCCTTGGGATAAAAATCTGAAAATCAATTTATTGTCAAAGAAGGAGGTGTTGTAGAATTGAAAAAATGGCGTCGTGTAGGCTAACACTGCACTTCCCACGCAACGTTGTCCTCAGCTCATAAATTATTATGTTTGGCATACTCCCTTTTGGAAAAGAATTAACTACAAATATGCCTAACATATGAATTATATGTATCAAGTCAGTCAACCAGACCTATATAGTTAGGTCATAGTCCCTACACACTTAACAAAGGTGCGACCTAAACATTTCTGCTCTACTCTACCGATAGTATATCATTCGAAGCTTCAATGACAAAGAGAAACCTATGATGTATTAAATGCGCCTAATAGCTGCGTAGAATTACCGGGGCTGGGAGCCTATAAATATACTAACGCCAAAAAGTTGAGCTAACACCCTGCCCCAATTTTTATTTCCTACAACAATGATCTTCAAAACGTCTAACAACCTCAATTTTAGGCGTTTTTTGTTTTTTATTATTTTGCCAATAGCTCCACCGTCACAGGAACAATTTTTCGTAAGCAACAAAGCCTTTTCGTCCTTGATAGAGAAGTAACCTTGCGTGAAATTTTCAACAAAATCCGAGCACTGCTTTTCAGGTTATAGGCGGGTCAAAGATTAGCGGAAATGCAGACCGACAGACAGACAGGCCAAAAGGAATGAGTGACGTGTTTTTTTTTAAATGTGTAACCTTGTTTTCTAAAATTTTCGTGATTACAATATTTTCGCACCAGTGCCGTGAGAAGTAAAATGATAGTAGCAACGGAAAGGAGTCAAAATATGGAGGGATTAAGTAATAGGTTTGACTTTTGCTCTCGAAAATCACCTTGAGCTGTTAATGGTTTCTATACTGCGAAAAATTGAGTCATTGATAGTTAGATATAACAGAAAGTGTGATTGTTTGTTGCTCAATCACGTAAAAATGGCCGATTTGGATGAAATTTGGTATATAAAGAGGTTTCAATCTGGAATAGCATTTTTAACCCGGGAAGTACCTTTAAAATATTTATGCCAGCTGCTAAAGCCCAAATAGCTCCATGGAAATAGACAAAAATTGCTTGGCACGAAAGCGCTTAGTTGCTGGTTCTACCGAAATGAGAGTAAGGATACTATGGCATTAGCATTTTCTGCATATCGACATCCGTTTACTTACCGTGATCGTATTGATTTAGGTTTGTGGTTTTACTCCTAGTATAAGGCTGCGAATAAATGGTTTGTTTTTTATTTGTCATATAATCCTCAATGCTGCTAGGCGGGTAACTTACATTCATATGTTATCTAGCAAACTTCAAGTCCAGTCCAGTATTTTCATCCCTATACAGGGAGTCGGCAAAGTTGGGGTTTTCCTTTACACGACGTGTAGACCTTGAGAAAATAAGCGGATTTTCTTAGTAGCATATACACCAGTATCTCAAGAGAACCGAGATAGTGGCCTCCTCAAACTCAAACCTGAACCAAACCGAAGCCGGTGTATAGTTATACGACTTACTACTACGATGTAAATACGCTAGTAAGGAACCTAGCCTAGACGCTGGTAGTGTAGGTCAACAAACCATTACATTGGTAACCGATTGCTGTTCAAAAAATAAAAAAAGGCACACACATACACCGATAACGAACTAATTGACATGCTGCTAATTTACGGTGAGTGTCTTCAAAATGCGACCGAGGCTTCACGAGTGTATGCAGATCGTTCTCCCAGACGACATCATGCAAGGCCCCGTAGACTTGTTTAACTTGTGCAGAGACTCAGGGATACGGGTCGTTTGGAAGAATGTCGAGGTGGGCACAGTGAGAGACAACCCCGAATGGTGCAAAGTACCGAATCTTGTAGACGAGAATTCTTCAGCAAGCACTAGGGACGTACCTAGTGCAAGTGTCGAAGACTGAAGTATGGTAAACGCTGCATAATGAGGGATTGTACCCGTTTCACGTGCAACGTGTACAAGCCCTCCAAGCTGAGGATTTTCCTAACGGATATGTGAGTATACTTTATCTGAAGTCACTTGAAACACTGTGAAATACCGGGTGCGTTTTATATATCTATATTTAACACGCTCTGTTGCTGTAAAAATCGCCAAATTTCGCAGCAAATATCCCCCGTATAAGATCAAAGGCAGTTTCACCGGTCCACGTGGAGTAAAGCACGCCTATGCGTGGACATAGCCAATGAGAAAGCGTGTATTTCAGAGCTCCGAACGAGTGCAGGTGGCTACTGAAAATTGAAACAGTTTAGCCAGTGCCGTGTAGCGGTGAATAAACGTGTTTTCTTTAGTCTGTCCGTGTTTTTTCATAGATTTTATTAGTTTGTGTGTTTTTGACTTTTGAATACTCAGTTTACTTGTTGATTTAATTGTTGTGTTGATTGTTCTTGTGTGTCCTAAATATGGCTCTTTGGAGACCTTGGGAAAATGCTCCAAGCCACGAGGAGATGGTTGATGAACCTGTGCAGGCAGAATTCTTTCATAAAGATTTAGGGGAACAGACCCAAAGAGTAATCCTAAATATGTATGATTGTCTGAAAAACGAAAATCCAGATTCCTCGCAAAATCAAATTTTAAACAGAATTTGTATCCTGACAAAAATCAGTCGGTCTACCATTTATCGGGTTATAAAAAGGGGAGATGTAGTTAACCATTCCTTCCACAGAAAGCGCATAGGGCAAAAATTAAAAAGAATAGACGTGGGTTTTCAGGAAGATATTCGTCGTATAATATACGGATTTTATAAAGAAAATTTGGTGCCCACGTTGGAAATGATATGGGATAAATTAAAAGATTATCCTGAAGATGTTTATGATTACAAATGCTTAGACTAACTGCACTCTATTGTAAAACTGTGTGGTTTTCAATACAAAAAATTAGATAAAAGAATGGTGATTATGGAGTCGTCTCGAATCGTTGAATTGCGCCAAGAATTTTTGCACAAAGTTAAAATCTATAGAGAGCAGAAAAGAAATCTGATTTACCTGGATGAAACGTGGTATGATTCCCATGATGTTGTGCAGTACGGCTGGGTTGACGACAGCAACAAGTGCATTTTAAATGCACCATGCAACCGTGGAAAACGAATCATTATTCTCCATGCTGGCAGTGAAAATGGATTTATACCTAATGCCTTGCTGTTATCTGCCAAAAATATCAAAGAATCATGTGCCGACTATCATGAGGACATGACCTCCGACTTATTTGAAAAGTGGATAGAGCAGCAGTTAATACCAAACATTTCCCCAAATTCAGTGATTATTATGGACAATGCGCCATACCATTCCCGACAGAAAAACAAAATTCCGAATACAGGCACAAAAAAACAAGACATTATTGATTTTATGAAGGATAAGGGAATGGAAATACCACAAAAATCAACCAAAGCCATATTATTGGATCTTATTAAAAGACAAAAATTTGAAAAAGAGTATGTTGTTGACAATCTGCTTCAGCAAAATGGCCATGAAGTATTACGTCTACCTCCCTATTACTGCATTTTTAACCCTATTGAGTTGGTCTGGGCTGCTTTAAAAAAAAGTAAGAAAACATAATCAGACCTCTCAATTAAGTGAATCGCTATTGGCCACAATAAGAGAGGCAGTATCTCATATTGCTGCCACAGACCTATGGAAGCAGTGTTCTAGGCATATTATTGAAAAAGAAAATGAATATTGTGTTTTGCCTCCTGTGAATCCCGTTGTAATTCCTCTACAAGATGACTCTAGCGACAGCTCCGAACGCGAGGATGATATATAAATACCTATAATGTAAGTCTTTATATACTTTTTTATATACCTACCTGCTATGTAAATATTTGCCTATGCCAAACGTTGGAATTCTGTAATTTTTCCATTTCTTAACTTTCAGTCAACATAAATTAAACTCCCAATATAAGTATTTTTTCTCCCAAATCAAAAAATAAGAAGATAGTAAAATCTATTTATTGTGATATAAAAACATTATTATTATCGTTCTAAATAAATTTCCGCACGCCTATGATACGTCATGCTATTTCAAGTGACTTCAGATATACCATACTTGTTGCAACAACATGATAATAATCCCGATTTTTTGCGTATTAGTCGCAGACGAATCCACGTTCACGCATAACGGGGTGAATAATAAATCCTTACGCTGTCCGTCGGTCACACTTTCAACAAATATTGTCTGTGAATGTTTGGGCTGGCATGATAAACGGCATGCGCATTGGACCATTTATTCCCCGAATCGCTTTGACGGGATACAATACTTAGACTTTTTACAGAACATTTTACCAACCCTGCTAGAAGATGCGCTTTTGAGTGTGAGACAATCAATGTGGTTTCTCCATGATGGTGCACCGCCCCATTTTTGTCGCAAAGTGAGTGAGCTCTCAAATGAATCATTTAAGAATAGGTGGATCAGACGTAATGGACCTGTAGCATGCCTCCGCGATCTCCAGACTTAACACCGTATAATTTTTTTATTTGAATGAAATGCTTGGTGTACAAAACTGAGGTGCAAAAGTTGACGAATTAATTGAGCAAATTGCTGCATGATTTCGGGGAAGGGACTCCACTCTAAAAGCCTGCACCGATGTTTGGCTACGTAGAGCATGCACATGTGTTTTGAATCCAACGGCGACAACTTTGAACAGTACTTATAAAATACGTTCACCAAGAAAAAGTGACACCGACGTCATATTTTCGATCTCTTTTTTGTTACATGTGCTCCTCGGATCTTACGATAGAGTCGTACTTGGAATTTCAATTCAACTGAACAGTGAGTACTTTTTCATTTATTCTTTTTACTTGTTCGCTCACGTTTCACCACACATTAGCTTTGTTATATCAAGCGGAGTTGTGTCTGAAAAGGAAAACTCCAACTTTGTGGACACACCGTATATAAATATGATCGTCAACCTAGTCTGTACTTTACGTCTGAGGTTTGCTAAAGTTTCTATACTCACTAATTGATACCCGAGGAAGGTTGTAGATATAATTACACCCGCAAACTGATCGTCGATTCTGCAATCAACTGTTCTAGCAAGTACCAAAATCTCCACCATCGACATCAAGGCGGCATCAACGCAGCCAGTCATCACCTCACTAGTGACCAGCGACTTTGTACGCTTGAAACTGTTACTTACCACCAAACATTGTTTTTAACTAATGCTATGAACTTCTCTCGTTTTGTATCTTTGATGGCATTAGTAAATTGACAGCCGACTTGTATGTTTAGGAAATTTGCTGTGTTTATAAGTGATGCCACCTACACGTTCAGTAGCACAGTACAGAGTACAAAGCAAGTGTAACATAATGGTTATTGTGGATGTATCACCCCCATCCCTCACATTAAAGGCTTTACCCTTCCAGAAAGTTATGGATCGCAGTTCCTCTCCCTTAACGTCAATTAATAGCTTGACATCCGGAGCTGTTGCAGGCAGCCGTGTCCTCCTCGCCCAGCAGACTATGATAATGGCAATTCCAACAGCTTTTGTTTGTGTATAGAGAGTAGTTATAAAGTCAGACTCAGGCAATGGGTAGCCTCCAGCTGAGTCGCGATTGTGTCTAATATGCTTACACAAACTAAGACTTGGTATTCAAGGGGTGAGACGAAACTTTAGTCGCCCGGTAATTTATGCTCCGCTAGATGGCGTTGAGATACGGACGCGACAAGTGACTTTTAGCAAAGCGGGGATGGCTTGTTTCCTTGCTCTCGTAATTGGGTGAGCGTGACAGGGTAGGCAGAATATTTGCACCCTGACCTTGAAGAAATGGAAATGACAATACATAGTGTTAAGTAATGTTGTAAGAAATAAGTAGGTTAATCACGTTGAATTTTGAACAAATTCATAAAAACATTGGTTTGGAGAATTCATGATACGGGCTGCTGTGTGGTGTTTGGCACCATATTCAGGAGCGGCTGCGACTAAGGAAGTAAAAAATTGGCATCAAGTTGGTTGACTCTGCACTTCCCACGCAACGCTGTCATCGGTTCATAAAGAAATAATCCTACGGTCAAGTTGGGCCCTATCAAAATAAGACAGCGCCATAGATCTTATATCCTGGATCTTTCATTCGTATGGAATCAGGATCAAGATCAACTTGGTAGGTGAAAATCTTGTGCAGTCAGGATACGGAGAATTCACATTTCAAATGCTTCGATGCTATTTAGGCTTCTACCCCTGAGAGACAACGTCTCTGTTCCGTATAAGAAGATAGGCCATAAGTAGCACTTAACCAAGTGAAGTCTATGTGCAATCGGAAGACTGCAAGCTAAGAGAAGGTATATATTTAAGTTTGCCATACAGAAATATGCAAAAATGTAAGAGCTCGGTGGTATTTTCTCTCGTCGTTCCTTATTTTCCCATTTAGAGATACACGATCTGCTACATTGCGGCAAAATCGATGCCAACTTGATTTAAAATTAAAAACAGCAGCGATGTAGTAGTCGGTATCTGAACGTTGAAAGTGCATTCGAAAATGGCGATGACTTGATCTCCCGATTGCCTACGTTAGGAATGCAGTCAGGTTGCAATAATAATGGAGCACAGGTAGGAATCCGTAGTGAACGATAGTGTAAAGAAGTTCCATAATATACAGTGATTTTCTTTAATGTCCCCATCCCCTTTGATTTTTTGAACGGATCAATTCAAAAAATTAAAACTTGAGGTAATGAAATTGATGCATGGATACCATACTTTAGAGTAAAATTGACAGATGAAAATGTCAAGATGGCCTCTGAGCGCCATCTTGACATTTCACAATGTGATTTTATAATATACCAGCTCAAACGTTAATTTCTTGTGGATATTGAGTATGAGTTTCCCGGAAGACGTAACGATGTTGTCTATGCACATTACCGTTGAGAAAAAATGTACATTCATCACTAAAACAAATATTTTGGATATAGGTAGGATTCCGTGCAATGGTTTCCGTCATAGTCTCGCAGAATTCTGTTCTTCGATCAGGGTCATCCACAGTTAGCTGATGTACCATTTGATTTTGTATGGGTGATACTTATCTTTTTCAAAAGTCTCCATACAGTAGAAGGACAAACCTCACATGCATTCGCGATGGAGGAAGTAGACTGTTGGGGATTTACTATGATCTCACCAATTATTTGAACTTGCTTTTCTTCCGGGATGGTCGGGTGACCTGTGGGGTTTTTGTTGTTTACAGTACCAACAGCTGTGAATTTAGATACAAGTTCCCTTAATATTTTCTATAGATAGGACGATTCGGGAAACGATCATTAAAAATCCTTTCGGTCTCGTGAAAGTTATGCGTCGCACCATAAATAAAAATCACTTCGATTTTTTCTTCCAATAGACGCGAATTGACCATTTTAAAAATAGTTCAAACAGTATCTAGCACTAAAACCGAAAACTAGATAAGAATATTTTAACTGTACAATGATGTTTGTTTTCGTACTGATAATCTTGTCACTGCCAACAAAAAATAATGAAGTTTTTATCGCTGTTGCTGTGGATACGGCAGGAAATTCCAATTATTTGTAGAGATATGCATGTTAGTCGGTTTGTGTTCAAGTAATTATCAAATGTACCACCATTTTGTAGTAGGTTAAGGTATTGACTTTATATTCTAGGGTTATAAAGTACTCGTCAGGAGCATCAAAATGATGTGCCACAAGACCCCCGTCTTCATATAATTTTTTTTCCAAGATGGCGTCCAGCGGCCATCTTGAAATTTTCATCTGTCAATTTTACTCTAAAATATGGTATCAACGCATCAATTTCGTTACCTGAAGTTTCAATTTTTTATATCGATCCGTTCAAAAAATCAAAGGGGAGGGGGGCATTAAAGAAAATCACTGTATAGATAGATATTTATAAAATCATAAAAAGTTCATACAATTACACAGCTGACAAGCTGATAACAACAAAAGTAAAAAACATCAAAGTTCATGAAACGTAGATCTTATAAAAAGGGTTTGCCATTAAGGACTTGACAACTTTCTTTTCAAATAAACGCAAACCATTTGAGATATCTCGAAAATTTTATTGTTGGTTAACACTTATGTATGGAATTCGACCTCGATTATATGTCCACCACAGGCATGTTTCGATAGAAACGGCCGCTATCTCTCGTTCAGTATTGGCTCTGAGCTCCTCTAACGACGCCGGGTTGATGGTATAGACGAATGAATTAACGAAGCCCTACAAAAAAAGTCTAGAGGTGCTAAATCACACGATCTAGGCGGTCATTCGACAGGACCATTTCTCGATATAGCACGATCACGGAATTTTTATTTCAATATGTCGATTGTTTCACCCGCTGTGTGGCTTGTGGCACCGTCTTGTTGAGACCACCTATCATTATTGTCTAGCCCAGAGATCCCCAAACGTTTTTGTGTCGTAAACCCCTTGCCATGTTTTTCCGTGTTGGGTAGACCCCCTACTTACCTGATATTGATTTCCTGTAAATTTCTAACTGCAGTGAAGTTTAGTGTTAAAAACTTAAAGTAAAAACATGTTAATTTATACATTTATTAATTGAATTTAAATTAAAACTACTCAAAATAAAATTTTTTATCTGTTATGTAAAATATACGTAACATTAAATAAGCAGGTGTTTGACCAATAAGTGCCCGCATTGGGAATAAGTGCCCGCATTGAAAAAAAAATAAGAGGGATGAAATAAAAAAAAAGTGAAAAATAATAAAAAAAAGTTTTTCATTTAAAATAGTACAATAAGCAAGTTCGTTTATTAATTATAACATAAACGTATGTTCTACAATAATTTCACTGTTAGTTTGATTAAATTCCGCAGTTCTTCGTAGATTTCTTGATTCATAATAATACGAACATATGCAAATAATAATGCTGCATTATCAGGTAAAGTTGACTCGTCCAGTTGTATAGAGAAATGGCTCATTTGCAAATAATTACATAAGAAGCTTTCAATATCAGAACTCATTTCATCAATACGTCTTTCAACAGTATTGTTGCTTAAGGGAATTCTTTTAATGATATCAGATGCAGGTTTGTGTAAAACAGTTTTTATAACCTCTTCAGTGGCTGGCAAAGTTAACTTCTCTCCGATAGTATGCGGTTTTCCGGATTTTGCTATAAGTAACGAGATATTGTAAGACGCCCGCAAACCATCATCATTTCTTTGTGACGTCGAAGCGAACATTCTGTCCAGTGTAGGTCTCTTCTAAAATTTATCTTCAAGGCCCGTATCGTCAGTCGTCCCTACAATTGTAGGGCGCGTTTATGGCCTCCTTGATTGTCATACTCCTTTCTCTCCTTCAAAAATTTATAGATTACACTTGTCCCGTGTCAGCGTCAGCGCTCTCCAATAGTGAAGATATGTTTTCTTTCTAAATTGTAGGAAATTTCAGGCTGATAAAACATGATATAACTCAAAAGCAAACACAATTTGATACAAATAGATTTTTGTGACATAACCTCAAAATAGAGTTCCGACACGGAGAAGTAAAAAACTATGACAATCAAGGAGGCCATAAAGGCGCCCTACAATTGTAGGGACGACTGACGATACGGGCCTAAGTGTTTGAAAGTATTTCAAATCTTTCTCTGTTTTATCAGGGTGGCATCTTCTCAGATGATCTTGCAGTTTAGATGGTTTCATAGCGTCATTGCCTAAAACTTTGTTGCATAAAAGGCACATAGGCGATTGTTTGTCCGGCAATGATGGACTGAAGCCAAATTTCAAATAATCAACACTGTACTGTCTACATTTCTTTTTAGATTCGGACATGACATCAGTCATCTGTGGGCAAAATTAAATTATTTAAATAAGACAGAAAATCCAGCAGCTGTATATTAAAAATATTTTTTTTAATTCGAACATATTGCAACAATTAGCTCGAATTACGGAGATTGCATTGTAATTATTATATTACCGATTGCTAAAACTTTCAAAAAGAAACTATAGAGGAGTACTCGTGTAATTTTGCATGATTGAATATTGAACTACTTATAACTAAAGTCATGATTGGCGTAATTTATCTATCTTTGCTAACTACGCGTACAAAACTAAAATTTAATAAAAAATAATGTACTTACTTTTCTCCAGCACTCTCAAACAAAATAACACTGACTCACTATAATTGGTCTGATATACTACCTGTTTATATTTTTTTAAATATTTTCTTAGCACTTTCCTTTTCAAGATTCAGGAAACGAATAAACGTATTTGTCCCACATTTGTATTTATAGAGTAACGAATTGAACAAGTCAGTGCGAGGTAGCGAAGCTCTGAGACTGCGACTCTCAGGTTTTTACAAGTTCAAAATGTATTGCGACCACAAAGCGAATACCAACATCCTACAACTTACATAATTTTATAAACATATTTGATAAATTTTTTACTTCATAGGTACTTTTATAAAAAATGTATATATTTTGATATTATAAGATAGTATGATGTAAGTAAATAGGTACTATCAGTGTATGTGTTGAGATCCACTATCGTGGACCCCCATATTCATTTCATGGACCCCCAATTTTTTATTCGCTGACGTAGACCCCTTGCAGGTTGTCATAGACCCCTAGGGGTCGATATAGACCACTTTGGGAATCAATGGTCTAGCCCATCCAATTGACCAAAAAAATATCGTTGCAACATATGTCTGTAGCGATCTCCGTTGACTGTAGCGTGCCGGTCATTTTCATCAACGAAAAAAAAAACGGACCAATGACACCACCGGCATGAAAACAACACTGTAGAGTTATTTTTTGTGTCTGAAGTGGTGTTTCTTGTAGCACATGAGGGTTTTCACCTGACCAATAATGCATATTCTGTTTGATGGCAAAGCCGTTTAGCCAAAAATGCGTCTCATCACTGAAGATGATTTTGCGATGAATTTGGGCATTTTCTTGCATTTCTAGAGCTGAATTCGAGAACGTATGTCGGTTCATATGATCGTACGACTTTAGTTCTTGAGTTAACTTGATATTATGAGAGTGCAGGCCAAGATCTTTTCGCAAAATTATTATTATTAATAATAATAATAACAATAATAATAATAATAATAATAATAATAATAATAATAATAATAAGCGGCTTTATTGGCGGAGTTTAGCACAGCATTCTTACACTCAACCTTTCTAAAGACTAAAGCTTAATGATAATTTGACATACAAATATGATGTTTTACATATAAAGTAAACGATTATATGTCTATGAATATAACTAATACCCTGTGATCAATTTCGATAATGGTAATTGATCACAGGGCATTTATTCATTGATCCTATGCTGAATTCCTAGAAGATGTTGTCTGAGATGCAGTTATTAGAGATGTTGTCTGAGATGCAGTTATTAGTATTTGATATGATTTGAAAATTCGCCATAGTGTAGTCTGGGCGATGTCCAATTCTTGAGAACGCCGTGGAATCGACGTGTTCTCTTCGTTTGCGACAGAAGCTTGAACGGCGCAATATTCTCGGCACTTCGACCAGCCCGTTGTCTCATTGGCACGGGACCATCCAGCAGCGAATATGTGGACTCATTCTTTTTTACTAGACTATGAATTGCTTGTCTACTGGGACGAGAATTACGACCAAAAATTGGCGTTAACGCTCTTAAAGTTGCTGTCACCGACTGGGAATTTCGGTAGTAAATTTTAATTATTTGTTAGCGTTGTTCGTTCGTGTACTTCACCACGATGAAAATGTTTTTCTTTACTAAATGTTTTGACATTGACAGATTGATAATTGATTTAAAGGTGCGTTCACAGTGAAAGTTCAAAGTTACCAAGTCCCTATTGGAAAACCTCAGAAATATTTTTAAAGTAAAAATAATGGTTCGAAATTCAAGGATTGCGACTGGGCCTTATTCTTAAGCTCCTCTTAACTACTTTATAACCTTAAAATATAAAGGCATTATCCTTCAAAATGGCGGACTAGCAGGCTGTTAAAGTTGAGCGGGTCAGTACATTGAATCGCATAATCCAACAGCTAACCATTGTATATTGTATTAATCTTCTTCTTATGGAGAAGCTTATCTGAATTCTGTACAAAAAATATATTACATATTCGGATAGACCCCTTCAAGATAGGAAGATTGATATATGTACCTTATTTTAAGGATTGGTTGTTGAGTTATAATCAACTCAATGTACGAAAACGCTCAACTTTGGCAAATCGTCAGATTGCCACTTTTAAGCTAGTGATTTCATATTCTAGGACTATGAAGGACTTATAAGGAGCTGCTAAGTGGGAGAATGTTTTCAACAGCCACTTTCACGCTAACACATAGTATTCAAGCATGAACTTCACTCTCCGAACTTCAGTTTACTGACTTGATCCGTTCAAGGGACACCTTGGAAAGTACTGTATGACTTATATATATGACGTGGTAGATTAATATATAACTCGTCTGTATTTGGAGCTGATTTCAGTTATGAAAAACTATCAGGGGCTATTTAAATGGAAAGGCGTCAGTCCAAACTGGAGAATGTTGTGAATTTTTTAGTTATTTTTATTAACGGCCTTCCTTCATTCAATTCAAGAGCTGTACGTTGTGCAAAGGAGGTCTTAACCAGAACATAATGATTGCCTTTCTTGTTATGGCTCAGCATGCAGATTGGTATCAGCTAAGCATCCTAAGCAACTGTAGGTCGAATGAGCTAATGGAATCATAGTCCAGTACACAAGGTACTCTGACATTTGAAACTTTCTCTCTCAGAAACAACTACGTTTGAAGTAAACAGAGATGATATGGGGTGAAACAGCAGCGAAAAATTAAAAAAAAAATAAGAAGTACTCACCGCTCGTTTCATAAAAAAATGCAAGTACTTCTATGACACACATTGCTTATAAATAATATGCGGAGTTGCCCCAATTCTATTTAATAATATAAGTGTGTTAACTTCTTCCTCTATTCGTGATATTCTGGTGTATGTGGGTCTTCCAATGTATTCGCGACGTTCCTGTACACGGATTTTGTAAGAGATAAACCTATCTACGCGGCTCGGGATAAAAACATCCAGGTTAACGATGAAATGCACTCTTCCTTACCGCTATAGGAATGCGTCATTATCAGCTCTTCAATTATTTAATTTTAAATCTCTCATGGAGTTTTAATTTAAAAATGTGATATGAGATGCTTACTGTTGTAACGGTTCTGATGATAAATGAAGGGCTAGTTGATTGATTCATAAACAAACAGCTCGGCATATCTACATTGTGTGCAATACCTGGATTGAATACTGACCACAGTCATATATTTTAGCCTTTGATTAGGTTAGACGATGCTCATCTTATTCAAAAAAGATAGCGAAAGAAACGCTTTGAAAGAAAAGCTGCGAATAAGACTAAACATGCAGATCAGTAGAAGCAGACACCCGCAGAATTGTAGCCCGAGTGACTTACTAGCAACGCGGTGGTGCTAGAGCTGCGATGCTCTCCGTTGGAAGTTTGATTGCGCAACTTTGCACTTTGTTAACTCGGTAGAATGAAGTGCACTGTTTCGGAATTATAATGGTTAAAGTTGAAATTAGAGGGTCGGCGATAGAGGAGCAAAGTGCCTTATAAAACGCACATAATACGGATGTTTTGCTAAAAGCCAGAAACACAAGCGACGCCATTTTAGTCCAGAGTCCGGGCGTCAGCTATGCTTGAATGGGATTTCCATAAGGCCGTCAAAAATCCGTAGGACACCGCATACAATATTTCTCATGGTACTTCATTACGTCAAACGTGACAGTGCATAACAGCTGACTAACTAATAATATTCAAAATTGTCCATATCGTCAAGTAACGTACAATTTGACGCATTTGTTAACGCCTGAACTGTAGTCAGATCGTATTTTTGTGTTTTTCTAAGAATGCTTTTATGTGGAATTCTTACGCATAAAATAAAAAGAATACAAGCCATGTGGATACTAATAATCATGATTGTGTTTCAAATCTAGTAAAAATGGAACAAAATAATTGATTATTCTCTATTTTTTAAAACTAGAATGAGACCTAAAAAAGCATGAATTTGGAAGTTAGCGAAACTAAAAGCAGAGTCTGGCTTTTTGAAAATAAAGATCGGCTGATTCAGCTGAAATGTTCTCATCTGGCTGGAAAAAGGATGATCCTTTTTTAGGAAATCAAGCATTGTGCTTGATAATTACAATAAAGGTATATAACACAGAAGCTAGACTCTAGAATCTAGAATGTAGAGTCTATAATCTAGCATCTATAATCTAGAATCTAGAATCTAGAATCTAGAATCTAGAATCTAGAATCTAGAATCTAGAATCTAGAATCTAGAATCTGGAATCTAGAATCTAGAATCTAGAATCTAGAATCTAGAATCTAGAATCTAGAAGGGTAATTCTAGGACAGATGGCCCATCAGGTGAGTTGGCCCACCGTCAATATCTCCACAAATGTATGAAAGACCGATACTTTGGCAACACCGGCAGCCATTTAGTATTGCGTCATATGCTGTGTCAGCCGCAGTTAGTAATTGAACGTTTTATTACAGTAAAATTACAATAGAAGTGGTGGTTATATGTACGATTTTTTTTTGACAATGTATTAAAATTGCGTGAGAGGTACGTATTGTTATTTTTTGCAAACAATTACAAATTCATCGGGTAGTATAAGGCCTGGCGGCATTCCTAACCTAAAATTAAATTGTTATTCGCATGTATAACTTAACGCCGAAGTGAGCCATCTATCCTTGTAACATTAGGTGAGTTGGCTCACTGCTAAGAGAGGAGAGATGGCTCAATTACTTAACATGATTTTAATAGTTATGAACTCTTTTGCAGTTAAAATGCCTACCGAATATAAACGCAAAGGTAGTGTTTGTCGAGGGAAATGGTCAGAACAAGATTTACAACAAGCTATAGAGGCTGTACAAGAAGGTAGAGTAGGTGTTCGAGAAGCCGTTCGTTCCTTTGGTGTGCCAAACACAACACTTCGACGACGCTTGAGAAGTGGCAATCATAGAAAGCTTCCGTTGGGACCAGTATCTACTTTAGGACAAGAAAACGAAATTAAATTGGTCAATCATATTAAAAAACTACAAAAGTTTGGATTTTCGCCATCACGAACAACTGTACGCTCTATGGCATTTGAATTAGCCCAGAAATTAAATCTCCCACATAAATTCAATATTGAAAGACGTTGTGACATCTTATTTTAACCTATTGGAAAACACTCTGATAGAATATAATTTAATTAACAAACCAGCAATAATCTACAATGTAGATGAGACAGGTCTACAAATGAACAACAAACCAGGCTTTGTTATTGCGCAGAGAGGTTCAAAAAACATATCGGCAGTGACATCAGCAGAAAAAGGTGAAACAATCTCCCTAATAACATCTTGCAATGCGGAGGGGTCATTTATACCACCAACGTGCATCTTTAAGGGTAAGAATCAGAAACCAGAGTTTGCCGATGGTATGCCACCAGGCACCTTAGTGTTCATGTCTGAGAAATCAGCTTATGTCAATAATGTTTTATTTTTGAGGTGGCTTAAAGAACAGTTTGTCCCAAGGAAACCTCCGGGATATGTTATGTTAATCCTCGATGGACACTCATCGCATTGCAGCAGCGTAGAGACACTAGAAGATGCTTCTGAAAATGAAATAATTCTTGTGTGTCTACCTAGTCACACAACTCAATTTCTTCAGCCTCTAGACAGAGGAGTTTTTAAGTCACTAAAGGCGTTTTATTATGAAGAATGTAATGCTTTCATTAGAAGAAATCCCAATCGACCCATTAACAGATTGATTTTTGGACAATTACTCGCTGCACCTTGGGAGAAATCAGCAACTGTTAAAAATGCGGTTTCATCTTTCAGAGCTACAGGAATTGTGCCTTTCAATCCGTCTGCGATTCCAGATTATGCTTATCTTACTGACAAACCTCAGGGAGCTTCACCTAATGAACCTGAATCTCAAGTTTTACCGAATGGATCTGTTGACAATAGAAATGAATCTGCTCAGGATTCATCTATTATTGAAATATCGGAATTGGTAGTGAATGATTCAGCTGGACTATCTGATATGAAGACACCTGAGAAAGAAATAGATACCCCTGGAAAAATACTGGACAAAATTAACCCGATTCCTATCACTGAAGCAGTCTCTTCTGCGAGGAAGAGAGGTGGACAGTTGGCTTCTGTCTTGACTAGCAGCGATAATATTAGAAATAAGAAAAAGAAACTAGAAGAAAAATTACAAGCTGAGGCAAAGAAACGGAAAAAGAAAGAAAACAAGAAATGCATTAAACCAGGCCCTAGCCGCGTTCAAAGTAAGTCTAAAAAACGGAAGCAATCTACATCTTCTTCTTCTGAAGAAGAAATAATATATGATGATTCCTCGGAATACGAAGATGAAACAAGTAAATGCGGTGGATGCGGAGATTTTTATTCCACCACCACAGAAATGGATGACTGGATTCAGTGTGTGACGTGTTCCAGATGGGTACATGAAGGGTGCACCAGATTTGACAATTTTTGTGATGCATGTGGAAAGTCGCAGCAATAATGAACTACTATAATTACTAGTTTTTGAATCGAGCCATCTCACCGAATACTATGGGCCAACTCACCCATATATTAAAGGAGAGATGGCTCAGTCTGATATTTTATTTTTTTCTTTTCTTTGAGAATAAAATTTAAGTTTGATTATTTTTTCTGTTGTAATAATATTCTTCATATAAGCCTGGTTTAACCTAAGTTATTAAATGATTTTTCTGGGGTATAATAAAGATGTTATGTTGATTTGTAAAAAGGTGGGCCATCTGTCCTAGAATTACCCAATATAGAATCTGGAATCTGGAATCTGGCATCTGGTATCTGGTATCTGATATCTGGTACCCGGTACCTGGTAACTGGTATCTGGTATCTGGAATCTGGAGTATGGAAGCTGGAATCTGGAATCTAGAATGTAGAATCTATAGTAGTACCTAGAATCTAGAATCAAGGATCTAGGACGCCGATGAAAGAGGTTACGTTTAATCTGCAGTCGTTTGATGCTCTACCTAGTCCGATTGCAAACAAGCTTCAGATGAATGTAACCGGTTGGTCGAACGGTCAAAAGCGTTCGTTGAAAATTTGAATGCAGAGATCGGCGCTCTGACGGAAATGCCCATCTATCTGATGCCTCCTGAACTAAAATGTCCTCTGAGCTTGAGCCGGTGACATTTCTGTCGCCCGAGAATAAATGAGCCGATTTGATGGAGAAGTTTTAATTAAGCGATGGCGGCCGCCCCAGGAATCTCACCGCCCAAGGCGGATGCCCAATTATACTTACGACTGTCTGAGAACTTTTGTCGTTGTCTTGTTCCGAGCTGTTGCACAACAAAGGTGCTTCAAAGATATGCCAACACAGCTCTAGAATTTGCTTTGTTTGGGACATAACACGGAAACTCGCCATTGACCTCAGCGATAAATTGTACCAATCATATAGGAGAGTGGTCTCAGGGACATTGCAGATGGGAGGAGCTGTGACAGACATGTTGCTTGATAGGTCTTTCTTTGCGCTCCGCAATTACGCGGGCGTTCCACAGGGAACTCTTCTGTCCCCAACGTTGTTGCCGCTTGACATTAGTAACCTCCTTGCTAGAACCAGACGTTCGACCTATGGAAAATCATAAAAAGGTAGATGACAGCGATTTTACTACCCACGACACTAGCGAGGGAGAATTGCCAGCGCGAAAATCAGGCACTACGATGGGGTGGATGTAATGTAACATCTAGAGCACGAAAGGCTGTCACTCATTTTCCTTGGCCTGTCATTTACTTGGAAACTACCGCTTGAACTTTGAGCAAGTAACACAGTATTACCACTATGCCAAGGACGGAAAAGCTTTGTAATTTTTGAAAATCGTCCCAGAGGCGTCGGAGCTAAGGGCAAAAAACGAAAATAAATCTTTGTCCTTCGTTTTTTGACATTTCAGAATCTCATGCTCAATTTCAGAAAAAAAAGGTGTGGTTTGAAAATTGGGAGTAAGATCCTACAGCTATACACATATACTTTTCCGCCTTGGAATACATTTTCATTCTATTTTATGATTTAGAAAAGTTATGAAACATATATTTATCATAGAATAAATGTACACACCTTATTTTGAATTATAATCTGATGGCAAAAAATTTCATTTTATTAGGTTGCCATGGCACATAATATACACCAGCATACGTCAAGTAGTTTTCTGCATACACCGACAACAGTGTTATGAATCACGATGCCGTGTACTGACAGGTCATTATAACTTCACCTGATACAGGAAAGTTTCAATTTACAGGATGATCCAGTGTTCCCCTGCAAATTATGTCTCTGTCCGTTATCGACTTTTCTATTAACTTGTGGTTATCGGGTATGCTAATACGAGCCCCTTCCCACTTCAGTTGGCCCAACCATTGAAGTCTTAGTTTTTTTCTTATCAAACACAAATAATAAAAATATATCAGGGTGTTATAGGGTTAAAATATTAACAATGAATATTTTGATGATATATAGTAGATAACACCAACTTTATCACTCCCTAATCAAATTTGCAGCATAAAAATAACACATGTTGCAATTACAGCATATCAACCTATTTTCTTTTCAATGCAAAATAACTCTATAACGCATAGGTAGCTGTGAAAAATAAAAGCCATGACAATTGTTTTAATTAATCACAGCTGTCAGAATACGATTAAAATAGTTTTGGGTAGTTAAGGTTTTCAAAATGGGTAGAGGAAAGGTGGAAAAATGTGAAAAAAGTAATATCACAAATGCCGACCGAAGAGCACTAAGAAGAATAATCGTGAAAAACAGGCGTGCCAATTATTTACAATTAAGTGCTCTGTGGAGTGACGCTGTTGTAAGGAGAATTTCGAGGTCCACAACTCATAGAGAGGCCCACAAACTGGGATTTAACACTTGCAGGGTAAGTTTTCTTATAAAAAAAGTGAAGTAAAAACCCTAAAGTTGCACAACTTATTTATAGGCCAAAGAAAAGCCACTATTAACTCCACTGCAAAATAAAATCGGCTTAGATGGGCTAAAGAACATAGACAATGGACACCTCAACAATGGTGTGCAATACAATGGAGTGATGAGGCCCGATTCGAAGTTTGTGTTGGTGACAGTCGCAGTAGAATTAGTCGCAAAAAAATGAAGCATTCCATGTTGACTGTCTGAACAGAAAAGTGAAATTTTCAGCATCCATTATGGTCTGGGGCAGTATGTCATCAAAAGGATTAGGAAAACTTCATTTTATTGATGGAAATGTGGATACAAACAAATATTTGGCAATTTTAGAAGAATCGCTTTTTCCAGTGATGGAAGAATGTTTGACATCCGGCCAAGATTTTGTGTTTCAGCAAGATGGTGCAGCGTGCCATACCTCAAAAAAGGCTATAAAATGGATGGAAGAAAATAATGTACCACTTTTGAAATGGGTTTCTAGCAGTCCAGATCTGTCACCTATTGAAACTTTGTGGCACGAGATGAAAAAGGTTCTACGACAACATCCTGCTCGTGCAATCACCGAACGGAGACAAAAGCTTCAAGAAATATGGGATTGTTTTACACCAAATTTTTGCCAAAACTTGGTTAACACTATGCCCCAAAGAATTTCAGCCGTAATAAGAAATTAAGGTGATGTTACCCAATGGTAATCTTTCAATTGTTGCTTTGTTAACTTCGCGCATTTATTCGCACATTGTTTATTTGTTCAGATGTTCTATTAGTTATAGGTCTAAGTAATTACAAATATGAATTTTTTACAACTAGAGTGTATCTAAAATTGTTTTAGAAGTAAATAGTTTCGTCATGTTTAGTTTATAAAGGCATATTTTGGTACAAATCTTGAAGTGGGCCAACTGAAGTGGGAAGGTGCTCGTATATCATGGCTAACAGATTATCTGGTGTCCTAGGATACCATAATTACTTGTTATCAACGGTATTGTAATTTTTGGTGACAATAGCTGTCAAGTTTTGCCGCGAGTAAGCTCTAAAAAACTGCTGACAGGTGCTGTCATACAATTTTTCAATAAACAGAAATTTATTCAAACATACGATATTTCGTTTATCGGCCAAATAAACATGGAGGATTGTGGTGATTATATTGTCAATAATCATTAGCAAGTGATTTTTCAATGATATGAGTGGCGCTCGTTATTTATTAGCCAATCCAATATTTGTATAGTTAGAGATTGCCGTTACTTGCAGTGAAGATTTTTTAGAACTTTTGGTGCTCATTTTTTTCCACTTGTACAACGCCTTCCAGTTGCTTTACATTTTGTTGTTTTCGGAGTAGTTCCTTTTTGTGAAGAAGGGCTTGGAGATTACGTTAATCGCAATTTTCACAATTGTCACTAGAGGGTCATGAATCTTAGTATACAGACCTCCTATTTTTATAAAGTGTTTGTCAGCATTCGCATGGTGGAAGCGTAGTTTGAAGAGCATTTGTAAGCCAACTAGAAAAATTCAAATAAGAATGCTTACATTCCAGCCTTTCATTTCAAAGGTAGCTTTTTTTGTTCTGAACCAATAGTCGTCCTTTAACAGAAATAGCATATGCAAGGTTCCATGAAATGTAATAAGTACTCTTTCACATCGATAACCAGCGGATATTCTGTTCATTTCACTAAACGATTGTACCTCAATTCGACTTCACATTATAACTCGACCCGCTTTGTATATCGAGAACCAGCTTTTATAATCGTTTCTTTGTGTCGAAGACGTCGAGCATACCGCATAATCTGCCAAAATATCTCTTTAACTCCTCTAAAGAATTTACCTCACTGACTACTTCTCATGTACCTCTGTCTGCGGTGTATATAGATAATCGGTCTATAGACTCCTTCATTTCGAAGAGGTCGAGAATGCGGAACAATCTACCAAGAGATCTCTTTAACTCCTCGAGGGAGGTGGCGTTTCTCCAATATTTAGGTTTTGCCTGGCTTCAATATAAAAGAAAAAGTGATGACCTCTAGGCATGTTCGCACTGGTTATAAAGACCAAACGAAAAATGTTATAAAATCGGATGCTTCGCCAGTTACCTTAAATGACCAAGGGGTGGTGGTTCTTTTCGTCAGTGCTCAACTTACAGCAATTCTAGTACTGTAGAAGTAGAACGAGTTATTCTTTTACATCATTCGTAACGTTGTAATATACATGGACCATCCTGTATGCGCCAACATCCAGGATAGAACCAGGATGAACCCACTATCTGTGCCCCTACAACCTCGGAAAATTAATTATGTAAGTCGAGGGATGATCGATGCATATAACATTCGCTCACCTTTCGCCTACGGGTGCTCTTGTAGTTGTGAAGCCGATGCAATCCGAGTGCTTTCTGCTTTATGCACTTTGCGAAAAATCGTAATTGTTAGTTGTAAAACCAGGTTAAATTGAATGTTTGCTATTTATCGTCTCCAAGTATTTGTAACGAGCAGACAGGAGTTGGAGGCGAGTCTGTTCTAAAAGGCCTGGAATGAGCTGGAGGGTGATGCTCGTGCTTCTGTGGTTAAGGCACCTTATGCCACCCCCGTAGGATTAAACATCTGCTAGGTTCCCTTGCTGCTACCTCGTACTGCCAGAGCTCTGCTCTACGTCCAGGCCTTGACAAAAAGGCGGACCATGTCGCTCGACCTCAAATAGGAATGCATAAATAGATCAGAAACTAAATTCGTAACCCCTTGGCTGGAAAACCAGATCCCAAATAGGATCACCGTAAGCACAATATAAAACCCTCGTCTCATATATATCCCCAAAAGCAAATATACCTCGCTTCCTGCTATGCATTGGCCTTGAGGCAAGCACTTGTGCACAGCTCGTGAGAGTACAAAGAAGACCAGTATCTAGATGTACACTCACTCTCTTACACGGATGCTGTAACGTCAAGGCATTTGAATTGACCAACCGAAGTCAAGCTGACCATTTTCGATTCGGAGCAAAAAATTCCACAGTCCAGTCGAATTAGGGGGTGTTAGAATGGTACTGTCGTAGCACATTGGAGATCATTCGGAGAGATATACAGGGTGTAAACGTTATGATAGTCATTTTTTAAATGGGTGATAGAGGGGGTTAAAAGGAGCAAAAAGTTTCACATATAACATGGGGATCAAAAGTGCATTTTTTTAGAGAAAAGCGACTTTAAAGAAAAATAAAATCTGACAACGCCGCAATGCCAGACGCAAGTTACAACGGAACGCAGTGTAAATAAAGATGGAGTTTGTTATTTTTGGCTCTTAGGTATTATTTCATTATTTGATAATGTACTCGTAAAATGCAAACAATTAAAAAACGGATTTACCACTTACTGCCTCAGCGCTTTACCTGGTGTGTGAAAGTTTATTGAACGAATTAAAAAAATCCACTTATAAATAGGGAACACAATTTTGACACTTACATTGTTGTTCTTTATAAAACCCACACTGCACTTTTTTGTATTTAAGGAAGGTGTTCAAAATGTCGTCCTTCACTTTCCACACAAGCTTCATTACGACGAACCCAGTTTCTTCTTACTCTAGGTCCTCGAAGTTGTCCATTTATTATTTCAACCGCATTAAAAATTGTTTCGCAAAGTTGTGCTTCAGTTGTTATTGGACCAGCCCCATAAACCATCCCTTTAAGTTCTCCCCAATACCAGAAATGGCCATTTTCGAGGATCAGGAGCATTTCGACCGATCCAGCGATTTGGATAATGTTCATTCAAATACTGAATGACGCCTCTAAAAATGTGTGGTGGTGCCCCGTCATGAAGAAACCACAAATTCTGTCACCGTTGTAATGGCATGTTGTCTAAGGTCAGTTCCAAAAGTTCTGGTAGGTTACTGGCTAGAAAGCTAAGGTATCCTCCTGACAACTTTGGGGGTAACTCGAAAGGGCCAATTACCTGATCGCCAAGAATACCCGCCCAAATTTTTATTTTAAAACGTTGTTGGAAATGAGCTTCACGAATGGTGTGAGGGTTTTCTTGAGCCCACGTGTGAGTATTATGGAAATTTAATATCCCGTCTCGCGTAAAAGTACATTCGTCCATCGCTAGAACGTTTCTAAAAAAATCCGGATTTTCAATGTTTCTGTGCAAAAACTACTGACAGAATATTAGTCTGCGAGGATAGTCTTCTGGTAACAAGGCCTGCACTCGTTGTACATGGTAGGGATAAAGCAAATTTTCCCGTAGGATTCTATAGACGATAGTCCTACGCAGCGGCCTAAGTCCCGAGTGCTGATATCTGCATTGATTTCCACGATATTTAAAATGTGTTCCTCCTACTCTACAGTAACCTGTCTTTCACGAGTGCGAATATTGGTGGGCTGAACACTTCCTGTATCTCGAAGTCTTTGGGACACTTGCACAAATGACCTTCTGTCTGGGTGTACCCGGTGGCGAAATCTGACGCGATAAATTTGAGCTGCAAGATTTGAATTCTGACTAGCTTCACCGTAAACTAACAACATATCGGCAAACTCTTGATTCGAGAACATTGTATATAAAGTAATTTATCTATGCAAAACGATAACTAACGACTGTTACCGTTTGCGATCGATTGCCAGTTCGATAAGAGTGATGAAAGACCGACGCGCTGTTGTCATGTGTGTTTTAAATATTTAATTTAATGAAACTTACTTACTTGCTGACTACAAATTTTGGCTTAACTTAGAAAAACTTTATGCCATTTATTTGTTTTAGATCAGATTATAAAAATTAGTAAGGTTGTGGTGATTGTGGTCGATATCAAGAACTTAAAGTTGTAAACTATAAAGCCATTTAGATAAAAATCTATTAACTTTTGGACCATGGGTCATACGAACCTCTTGACCCCCCCCCCCTATTACCCATTTCAATAATGACTATCATAACCCTGTATAGAGGAAGAGGAAAAAAATATATACATATAAAGGTCATAATAGTCGCCAACCTCGAAGGAGGTGGCACCCTAGAGAAAGAGAAAATATCTTTTATAGTGATTATTAATTTACTTTAATTTAATAACGGAAGCAATATTCTCTGCGACTCAAAGTAGCTAAACTGAAACTTCAGTTTGAGTTGTGTCCAATAAGTTTAGAATATCTTTAAGGGCAAATTTTAAACCTCATACGCAGAATTGGGCCATATTGCTGACCCTTGTTAATAATACATGGAAATACTGGATGAAGGAAAAATCATAGAAACTGGCAGCGATTACTGTGCTTATACTCGTATGCTTTAATGCTATGTTTTGAGTCGTAACTCTCCTAACTAGCAGAGTTTGTTACAATTTAGTAACATTTTCTATTCACTTGAGAATATCTGTACTCACAGTTGATCTTACCATATCTATTATCTATAGCAAAGCATATGGTTTGCATTTTTTGTTCCTGTACACATTTTTCTTATTTACCAGATATTTTGATATTGTGGTATTAAAATTAAGCTCCTAATGTTTGCCATATTCTTTTAAAAATCATTTACAAACAATCTTGCCGTAAACATACAAATTTAAAAAAAAACTGTTTTTAACTATATCAGCGATGACAGGTTGGTAGGAACAGGAAGCTAAGGCATGGCAGTTTTGAATCTATACAAATCAAGTGTAACAACTGACATGTATCTTGTGGTTTTCATGCTGATAGAACTCCATGCTTTTTTAAACGAATGAAACCAAATATATAGAAATTACTTTTTACTGACGTTTGGGCCACCTCGGTGTGAAAAATGAAAACGTTGATCTTCTGTTTTTAAAAATACCACTGTAGTGTCTGTGACATCCTCCGGAACCGCCTAGTTGAATGGCCCATGTTGGTTGCGATGAAATGGAATTCAATAATCTCGCAGCCTACGGGTACCAAATTCAAATTAGCGTCAAGGTAAAAAAATAACATTGCAGAACAGCTCCTTTTCACAGCTGATGACAAGGCAGAGGCGAGCTGATAGGTTCAGGCATACTGACATAAACACAGTAGTTCTAGGTCAAATACAAAGAAAACACGTTGCGAATAATTCCCTTCTTACGTCTCAATCCTGACAATGCAGAGGCGAGAAGGGAAAACAAGAACGAGGAAACAGGACGGGGTTAGCGATGAATTCAGGGCAGACTAACCGACCGTTCGCCGTCTCCTGCCTGCCCCCCAGAACAAAGCCGGATGTCGACCTCTTAACGGACAACCTAAATTCCAAAGTTTCTCTGATTCACTGTACCCTGAACACTACACAAAGGCCTTTTAGCATACCCTTATGCAACGTCTGCAATATACAAAAGAATGACTATGTTTGATTCAGTTGCTTTATGGAAAATCACATTACAACACAGCATTATCTCAAGTGTATTTCAGTAAAGAATTATTCACATTGTTATATGATAATGCCTCTGAAGTAATTACACACATACAAATATCTTGTATTTTGTGAGTATGTTAAGACGGTGATGGAAAGTGCCCAGAAAGTCACACCCACTTTGATGTTGAATAAAAAATACAATTCACGTCGTCATCAATTTAAATAGAATTATGTCCGCAAGAGTTGGACCTCCTGAGAGCAATGCTGGTTACAAACATGTATAACAGGGAAATGAAACAGGTCAAGTTACGCAAACAGGCCTACACAATTAGTCCATAGACCATCTTTCCCTGCTCTATGAGTCGCCGTCCCCCATACCTCACCGCACACAGACTATTCGGCACACTCGACGAGACGGGAACACTCGCCGATGATCCCAGAGAATAGAATGAGAGACGCGTATCGAAAACATTGTTGTCATTCTTTGTTTCAAGGGCAAATACAAGAGGCAGTACAAATATATGGAAGGTGAAGTGTGTCTAATAGGTATGTAGAATTACCGTGGTTGGGAGTATATAAATAAACAACATCAAAAAAATGAGATATATCTGTCTACGCCACCTATAACCCTCAACTAAGCAATTTTCTGAAAACGAACAGGAGATCTCAAACTTCAAAAAAAGAGTTGAGCGACTACTGTTTTTTTTCCTCGCAGCTCCGTCGCCGCTAGATCTACTATCAAAAACTGCAAAGCTTTTTTGTTCTTGCATAGTAACAGCCTTCTGTGAAAAATTCATCCAAATCCGAGCATCACCTTCCAAGTTATAAACGGGCCAAGGATTAGTCCACAGACCGTCAGACAGACCAACCAGACAGACCGACAGACAGACAGACCGAGGCAGGCCGACAGACAGACAGACCGACCGACAGACAGACATACCGACAGTGACACCAACAGACAGACAGACAGGCCGACAGACAAACCGACTGGCAGACGGACAAACCAACAGACAGACCGACGACAGATCGACGAAAATTGGTGACATGGTTCTTAATTATACACTCGTACATTTCACATAGCATCCATTTTTTTTTTAATTTATCGATTACAATACTTCCTTGCTGGTGATGTAGGGAGTAATAGGACTCTTTATTTTCCTTCTTCTTCTTTTTCTCCCTATTCTTCTTCTTATCTGCCTTGTACCATCTCACAGTTTTTCTCATTATCCTTTTCGAACTTTGTAGTGCGATTTCAGAAGAATAATCAATACTTGTTTGAGCTACTTAACCGAAAGCCCGTTTCTTCTTTTTCACGCCATCTCACTATCGAATGCTTGTGACTGAACTTGAGATTGCTTGAGAAGCTACAGCCGGGCGATGTTGCCTACTACGATGAGAGTAGAATCTCAAACGGTTCAGCTCCCATTACATAACCTACGTCAAAAATTTTCAAATGCATCACATGTCTATTTGTGGAAGTTTGGATTAAATTTTTGTTTTTGGTATAAGGTTTGACTCAGATAAAGTCACTAGATTTTGAGTTATTAAGCTTTTAATAGAACACACCAAAATTAAGGAAAAAATCACATCATCCATAGAAACAAAAGACAAACAGTGGGCTAGTTCCATATTGCCACTAAGAGTACAGATTGGACGTAAAAACTAATAACAATCAGAACAGTATAAATCATCTTCAAGCGTAATAGAGAAAAACAACTATAACAACAACATAAATAACTATCACTACCTATAGTCAACGCCAAACAAAGTGGCGTGCACGTCATCACGATAAAAATTCCCCGACCTAATGCCTAGGTTTCTATCACAAACAATTGCTCTATTGCAGTTCCATATTAATGTGATATATAAATTGTAAAATGGTCATTACTCTCTTACTATGGTTAATAGTCATATAAACATTGTTATTAAAATATCACATAAGTTGCTTTCTGATAAATTTAGACGCATTATGCGAAATAAAATGTTTTGCAAACGCTCCAATCACTTATCGACATGTAAACGCACTAAACCGATTTCGCAGCGTTGACACATTGTCGCCTTGAAACTTATTTAAACTGGGAACTGACATTTGTATTAATTTTGACACTGAATCAATTTGTGGCATTTCAAATCTTTATAAATCCTTTGGCCCCGCATACTGTAAATCAACAACTGTTTGTTTCAAAACAAAATTATTCATTTTACGAGTAGATAAAGGCAATTTTGGTATATAAAGATGCCCAAACAGTTAAATAGTCGGTGTAAGGAACTCGTGGCCTCGTTAATGCACTACTTTGAGCAAGAAAGGAACAACAACGGGCCTTTGTTGCCTTTAAATGCTGTTCAAGAGGTAGGTTACTAATAATTATATGTAATGTATATTAATAATAGTGAAATTTTATTTCATTTTTTGTAGCGTATTGCTGCTGCTTTAAAAATTAGTCTAAGGACAGTTAGTCGTATTTCCGAGGGTGTGAATAGTGATGCAAATTTAGAATCGCCCAAGAAAAAGCGGAGTTATATTAAACGTGTAACCAACACAGCGACATTGGATACAAGTGCCATTCGAGAAGTGATCTATAATATGTATCACAAAAGTAAGATCTTATTATAATAACTTATCAGAAATTTGCATTAATTTGTTAACTAAATTATAATGTCATATTACACATGGTTTCAGAAGAACAAGTTACGATACAAACTTTATGGTCTCGATTAAGAGATAGGGCATTATTTGATGGTAGTGCCACGTCTTTAAGGCGGTTGCTTAGAGATCTTGGATTTAAGTGGCTTAAGGACAATCCGCGACGAGGGCTCATGGAACTACCAAGTATAGCTTTGAAAAGGGTGGAATTTCTAAGGCAATACAATCAAGCCAAGGTTGAGGCCTTATACCAGTTTGTCTTCCTCGATTAAACTTGGATATTTCAAAATGGGACCATAGGTCGCTCTTGGCAAAATGGAAACCAAAAAAGCGTGAAAGCTATTAAAACAGATGGTAAAAGGTATGTACTTTTACACAATTTGCACTATAAAATTTAAAACTAATATATTTTAGATACATTATATTACATGCTGGAAATGAAAATGGGTTTATTGAGGGTAGTGAAGCGATATTTTCTTCGAAAACAAAATTGAGCGATTACCATGGAGAGATTGAACCAGGACAATTTTTTGAAATGGTTTCAACATCAGTTATTAGAAAAATTGGAGAGTCCATCTATGATTATACTGGATAACGCCCCTTATCACAGCATGATATTGAACAAAGTGCCCAACAATGCATGGACAAAAAAAAATATCCAAGACTGGTTGACAAATCAAAACATACCATTTTTAAACACAATGTTTAAAACAGAGCTATTAATTATTGTTGCTCGGTACATAATGCTTCTTAATTATATATATTTTGGTCGACAGTTTATATTTCTTCTGTTTATTCCTATTCTTAAAATAACTGCTTTTTTAGAAACAAACCACCTAAAATATACGTGATTGATGAATTGGCGGAACAACATGGGCACAAAGTTCTTCGTCTGCCTCCTTACCATTGTATATTTAACCCTATTGAGTTAATTTGGGGCATAGCAAAAGGTTACTATAACAGACATATTGGTAGAGATGGTAACAGTGAAAAAGACTGTTTGGATATGTGGAACGAGGCTCTACAAACGGTTACCCCAGACATGTGGAAAAATAGTGTTCGACATACTGAGCAAGAAATTTTTAAATGGTATGAAAGAGAACGAATTTTTGATCGACCAGACATCGAACCTTTAATAATCAACTTTGAGAGTGATGAAGATTCAGATTCAGACAGCGCTGAAGAAAGACACTCCGACTAACTTTATTGTACAGAAAAAGCTTACACCAGTAGCTTACCTAATTTTAGAATGCATTTTTCTGTATGAATTCTGTAAAATAAATACCATGCATAAAATTTGGAGGACCCCATTTGGATTTTTATTCAGTACCTTTAAGCTATCAATTAAATATGGTAGTTTCATAGTGTCATCTGATCAATAATTGTCATACTTAATGATTATGCAAGTACAGATCTATAATTTTATTATACTATTATTTTTGTTCTCATTTGAGGTTAATATTGCTTACAAACCTAGATATGTAAATAATAAATTTTATTATTTTACAAAAAGTTTGGCAACAATGTAAATTTTTCAACACACCCACCTTGATGACGTGCACGCCACTTTGTTTGGCGTTGACTATAATCTACATAAACTGCTCGAAAATATCTCCATCAACTGATTCGCCTCATTGATGTCACTTGGATTATTTATACATTTTTTACTATATTCCACTGCTCCACTTGATTCAAAACGTTCTCGTAGTGTAGAAAATGTTTCCTAGGACGAACAGCATATTTACCATTTCTTCTTTAGAAAAATTCATTTTTAAACACGTTTTTATTATAATGCTCACAAAGCTAATTTTGACAGTTTTGTTTTCAAGGATGATGCGCTATTTTAGGGAATTAAGCCGTTCCATAAAAGACGTGCTAATAACCGAAAAAATAGCCGTAAAAACCCTCTAGTCTAGTATCCAAAAAAAGCTTATAAACAATTGAATCCAAACTTGCACAAACATACAGGGTGATGCGTTTGAAATTTTTGAGGAAAACTATAATTTGCGCTTTTGACCACCCTGTATGAGCAAAAATTAAAATTCGAAAAAGTAACAAATAAGATAAAAACTGAGGCGTGTAAGTTTTTTTTGATATAAAATTCTGCACTCCAAATTTCAAAATGGCGGACTGAGGGGTTGCCGAAGTGGGGGGTTTTTCTAGAAAGAACACCTTATATCTCAGTAGCTAATTACCAAAACCTCTCAGTATGTTATATCAATCTTCTTCTTTTGAATTGGTTTATCCAAATATGCAATAAATTAAAGCGTTCTATTTAAAAAATCACAACTTTGATATATGTATATGTCGAAACTGGGACACCCTGTATAATGGCCAATATTTTATAAATGTGCCCTCAAATGTCATGTATAACATCCCATAAATAGATTTACCCAAAATGTATTTGTTTATGAGTAATATTCCGTCCACACATGGATGAGCCACCCTGTATAGTTGTTTCAGTATTCTGGCTTCACTTGTTGGGCAAGGCAATATGGAGGTGTAAGTCAAACTGTGATTCTTCGCAGTATCATCAGTGCAAACATCTAGTAATTCAATAAATGGTTAATACGGTGCAGCGATAAACGTTTCTATTTCCGTTGGTTATAAGCACATCCGGCGTGAGATTTGGCGCGGTGGCGGCGGCGCTTCAGGTCCCACCCCAGCCTCGCGTCGATCGGAAGAAACTCACTGCGAAATCAGATCACGATTTCGATACATGAGACGCCCTAACCGCAACGTGGGATGTGGAGGCGACCGATTCAATAATGACAGTACGGATAAAGTGGTATACCTCCACGGTGACCACAAATAATGCTCACACAAACATAATGTGAAGGATCGTTCTTGCATTCCTAGACTTACAGAAGGGTGTAGTTGCAAAAAAAGCTTTGTTCAGATAGATATAACACGAGGACATTGGTATACCTCGTCACTAACTCACTGATAAAAGACATAGTACATATGTATATGTTTCTTGTATTTCTAGACTTACAGAACATAGAAGCATAGTCGTGGTGGTGGTAGTAGTAGTTACGGTGCTCAGGCAAAGCCTGCCAACAAAGCCACTTTCGACCTATTTTGCCAACCCTGTATTGCCGACACTGTAAAACATTATATTTACTTGTAACTGATCATTTAACTATCCAGTTCCACCAGTGCGATGTTCCCAACATCCGAGGCTCAAAATTAACGAGGCGGAGATTTGAACACGCGAACACTCTAGTCTATTTGATTATTTAACAGCTTCGAAACATATTAAAAGATATTCCGTCAGCGAAAGTATGCAAATATTAACATACGAGTACGGATATCTTGAGGATAAAGACACAACCCAAAGAAGTTCAGTTAAGAAAGGAAGTTTAACCTCTGTTCATATCACGCTTTCAAAAATATTCATTTTCCTCAAATGTTGAAATCCTATTTCGAGACACCAATATCCAACAGACTGTTAGCGATTCATTAGTGAATAACATTAATAACGCGCAGGACACAAATTGAAATGTTGTTCAATATGTAACACTTTATGAGTTGGAAACTTCAAAAATTATGGTTATATACATAAATATTTGTTAAAGAAGATATCCGGACTAAAATATCGGTTACAGCCAGAATATAATATGATTTTCTTTGTTTTCCATTAATTAAGTGCTCTGTACTTATTGGAATAAAAAGCTTCAACCTCTGTCTTCAAGAAAAATATACCTCGGATTGAAAAAGACTTCAAGGCGCATCAGTATCATTAAATATAAGATACCACAGGTCAACATTTGATCTGAGAATTATCACTGGATACCACAGGGATATCTTGAGGTTTTTGAGATTTCTGAACTCAATAGCGTCATCGTTTTGCTTCTATCGTGTCCTATCGTTCGAGATCATTCCAAGATCAAATTTAGAAGAAGTGCCTAAATATGTGAAAAGGTGTAATTGTGGTTTTTTGGGTCACTAGTTGTAAGTCCTAAGCTTTTTTGACAAGGTAATTCTTTTAGGCTTTAAAATACTTGTAGTTTACCTTGCAGCTACCTTAATATAACCTTGAAATGACTTCTAAATGATATTATTTAGTTAAGAAGATTCGGCAGTTTTTAAAGTGTAGGTGTATATGTCTTCAAATGGTTTAAGACTTTCTCACGGAACGAGAATCTCAAATTAATCTTAAAATACCCTCTAGGTGAGCTTAATGGGTAAGACAACCGCCACATTTGAGTACAAATTTCCGAAAAATCTGTCGGAGGAGGTTTTAGAGAAGACTCATATACTTTTACAAAATTTTACCCTGGAATAGCGGTAGTTTGACACTGGCTGACCTGGCTAGACTTGATTATGCCAAATTGAAAATCATTAAAGAAAATTACATCATAAATATACTTAATTAAAAACCTTATAAGCAATTTTCCTGAATATGGCTTTGGACCGGACGTGCTGGAAGTCAACCGACCTGGGCATTTAGATCAGCGACCCCAAAGCACTAGGTTGCCCTAAGGGTTCCAGAGATAACTTTTAGATCAAATTTTGCCTTCATCTAAGGTTTTTCATTTTAGTTTAGCATACAATATACCAGATTCTAATGGTCAGGTTGATGTGCTATAATATACTGATTTCAGTAAAGCGTTTGATAGAGTCGATCATGGTTTACTACTGGGGAAACTAAATAGCATTGGCTTATCTAAAAATTTGGTATTATTATTTCAGTCGTATTTGTCTGATCGCAAACTATATGTGGATTTTAATGGTGGTAAATCAATTCACTTTTTTCCATCTACTGGCGTCCCACAAGGATCTTCCTTAGGTCCACTACTATTCGTCATTTTTATTAATGACTTAGTTAATACGATTGACTGCAATATTCTGCTCTACGCGGATGACGTAAAACTGTACTGGCAAATTGATGATCCATGTAGTTGCTTTTATTTACAAAGGAATCTTGACAGACTGTCTGAGTGGTGTGCTGCTAATAAACTTCCCATCAACGTGAGCAAATGTAAATCTTTAACTTTCACTAGGAGAGTAAATTCAATTACCAATAGTTATAAAATTAACAACACTCCTCTTCAGACTTTAGAGGAGTTCAGGGACCTAGGAGTAATATTTGACAGGACATTGAGCTTCAGTGCACGCCTAACCAATTTAGTGAATTCTGCCAACAAAGCACTGGGATTCGTTATACGCAATCCAAGAGAGTTTATCGGTACCACAGCATCTACAGTGCTGTACAATTCGTTTGTTCTTTCTAAGCTGGAATACGGAAGGATAATCTGGAACCCATGCTATGTTACTTCATGTGACTCATTGGAAAAAATTCAGAGGAAGTTCTTGAAATATTTATTTCTCAAAACTGATGGTGTTTATCCTCCCATAGGGACTTCACAAAATAACTTACTTCAAAAGCATAGGTTTCTCAGCCTTGATGATAGAAGGAAGATACAATCTTTAGTCTTTTTGTTGAAAGTTATAAATTACCAACATGACGGTCCATCATTTTTGTCTAGGCTAAATTTCAATACACCTAGAGTACGAACAAGGGCCACCCTTGCCTTTTACCTACCTACCCTACCAACGAATCTGCTTCTGCACTCACCGCTATATTCGATATGCTCATGTTATAATGACTATATGAACTATTTTGATATCTTCAACACATCCATTTCTATTATTAAGAGAGTATGTAAAGCGGTAGTTTTTTTAGAGCTACCACAGCTTGATTGAGCTATGATCAGTGGTAGCTTTTCATGGGTTCTTATTGGTAATTACTAAGCAATCAATGCAATTAGTTTATTTTGTGATTTATGTATATATATATATATATATATATATATATATATATATATATATATATGTACTGTATTTCCTACCAGTAATTGGTTTATAAACTGTTGGTGGTGTAATTAAATAAATAAATAAATAAATAAATATTTTTACTCGATGGCCCAACTTGTTCTTATTTTGCAAAGTTTACCTGTACTAAAGCCTTGCAGGCTGAGCATTTTAGACGCATCTCTGTGGTGCGTTTGCAGCTCACACATCCGCACACAGGCCGACAGACCGCTCAGTGGCTGCGATGTGGGTGTAGAGGCGGCACGGCATCCGTCATTCTTGCCGTGTAGCCTCGTTGCCGATGCCAACCCGGCTTGAATACGGCAATCAGATCGCGTCGCACGTGATCCGTATATATCTATATACCGGAACATTCCGGGAAGGCACCCCACAACCACGGTTGGACCGGCTCGGCGGTCCGACGGTGTCCCTATAGGAAAGTGATTTCTTGTAGGGCTCATTTAGATTCCGCTGGGGCTAACGGTCTGATTTCCTACGTCCCGCTTTTCTGAACACCGTTGTTTTTTGTGGTATGAACATGATTTTTAAGCTCTTGTTCGTGGAAGTCGACAGATCTTTTTAAATTTTGTAACTTGCAAAAAGTGATATTTTCGTGTGTATTTATTTTCTATCTGAACACATTAAGATGAATAAAGGTTTTTATAATTTTTCCCAACAGCCAATCGACTGATTTTGAAAAATTGATCGTCAAAATGAAGAACTTTAAAAGATCTTTCAAACAAGCTGTCTCTACCCTTGTCACTTAAATTTTTTAAGGGAATGACCCTGGAGGCCGAGGGTAAAAGAGGGTAAGTAGTTTTTGGTTAAAAAGTTGTCCCCCTTGACAGATCTTTTGACGTGACTCGGCGTTTTTACCTCTTAGTCAGTGGTTTTCGATAAATCTCTGGTGGGAAGTTTTCGAATGAACACCCTGTATGTAAGTTACTAATAGAAAAGGATTAGGATCAAACGGAATCACTATACAAAACCTTCATCAACCTGCAATAACCTACGCATGTGCAGCTTGGTGCTTTTTAGCTAAGTCACATATGCGTAAACTATAAGTTCTGCAGAGTAGAACTCTCAGAACAATAACTAATGCCCCATGGTATGTATCAAACAAAACCATGCATAGAGATCTTGACATCCCCTACCTTAGGGAGTTCATCATAGGTATGGCACAACGGCGCTACCAGCAAGCGGAATCGCACAGCAACTCTCTGTTGCGTGAAGCAGTCGAGGAGATACGCAAACATTCCAGGCCGCGACTCGCACTGAGAACAAAAATTAAATTCATGCTTAGACCTTTAAAAATTATGATTTTTAAAAACCAAAGACCCAAAATTCAATTCAGGACAAGTCAAAAAATTTATATAGTACAAAATAGTTCTTAGACCTATCACACCTCAAATATTTACATAAAACAATTCCTTTTCTTTCTCTTCTCGCTCCTACTTCCTTCCTTTCTTTCTCCCTCTCCTCTTTCCCCTATAACTTGTCTGGTTTCTGGGCCACCAGACCTGACAGACACTGACATTACAGTGACTATGACCTAAAGGCTAAGGTCCTCCGGACCGCCTAGAGAAGCAACGACGAGTAGTAGTAGTACGGAATCACTGAACAGATTGATTGTCTTCTGATTCGCATCAACTATGAACAAACTAGTTTGTGAGTAGTTCTATAGATATGTGTGCAGCTCCCTCGGCCAAATTATGTATTTATAGTAGAGAAATTTGGTCGTACAAATGGTCTTAACCTTGACTCAGCTAACCCAGCTTCTGCTGTGATTGTCAATAAATATTTCTAATAAGTTCTTAAGCCTGCAAACTGGCGTAGACGAATTCCTAATACCGTTCCACTTTCGACTAATACCCTATATTCGTTTAAGTACCTCCAGTTACTTAAGGCTCATTTTCCAAATCTGTAGCCCTGCGGAACAACTGCATTACTATAAGTCAGGATATATCCTGTTGGTTGCTATCACGAGAAACCATATTGCTAGTCAGGCAGAAGTCTAATATAGCAATACAGAATTTTCATAATGAAATACTTTCTCGATTTCTTTAGCATCTTCTGAAGAATCCAATTTATCAGTGGAAGGAGCCTCATTTCCTTGAAAAAGTGGAACAAAGCCGCTCAAAGCACCTGTCATGCTCAGACCGGGATATAATTTTGAAGGTGTTTCATCCTTTTTCTATGCGCCATAATTACTTTTTTCTTGTCCTATTCTAGTTCAGATCGACCCACAACTCTTCCTCCTCTCGCTAACTCTACTTCTGTCAAATACCAGAATAATAATTCTAATAGTCCGCCCTGCTCAAGATTCATTACAACTCATCGGCGTCCATTAGACTGCGACGGACTGCATAGCGTCGCGGTGCCTAGCGTCTGGGGAACCGCTGAATATTTCACGAGCCCGCGCCGAGACGGGCTTGGGAATATAAATCCAGCTGACTCAGACATGTAAATGATTCTTAGATCTGAAGGTGAATGAGATTCGATTTCCTAATCATGCATTTTTCATTGGTTAAATTGGTAATTTTGCCCGATGAGATGTCACTCCAGGGATCCAGATTTATCACCTTATATTTTATACACTTGGTGCCAGGGAATGTCTTTATGTTTCTGGTATTAGTAACTAGACTTCTGTAGACCTGACCGTCTATAAATTCACTATGATTTAGTGATTTTGATCAAGATTACATACCCGTATGTGTACCGAGGTACTTTACTATACAGGGTGGCGCATCGGAAACGAAACAGACGCATGTACTGGCAGCTCAGTTTTTTTTTTTGAAAAACGCTCAGATCCGTCGATTTTCTTTTCGAGGGGGACACAAGTTTGGCAAGATATCACGTTAACACGAGCAGCCCCTTAGGCGGGGGTGACACCAACCTTAAAATCTTAAATGAAAAGGGGGGTCAAGTGACACCTTATTTTAAAGGTCTTCCAATTCCCTTTATAATGATGTAAAATACATGAGCTTCAGTTCAGTAGTTTTGAAGATTTATTGATTTAAAGCTTAAAATAGACTTTAATAGGTACATCAGATTAGTTTGCACTACTTTCAGAAGAAATTTGACTAAAAGAATTTACTTAATAAGTAAATGCTTTTCTTGACTACGCCCATGGTTTGTTTATCATTTTGTTGTTGAAAATAGCTATTGGAACGTTTTTTAGTGGCAAAAAAGTTATTTCTTGAAGAAAGATAAGGAAATGTCTCGTACTTATTTTAAATAGGAATTTAGTACATAGTTTGCGATTGATTTGACCAAACTTTGTTGCTAAAATAACTTGTAATGCTTTATTACATAAATTAACCATGGTATATTCCACAGCCGAAAAAGTTGAAATTATCGAAATATTTTTCGGAAATAATCAGTGCGCTAATAGAACAGCTAATGAGCGATATGAAAACAATAACGTGCATCGAAAATACGTTCTAGAACTTGTAGCTAAATTTCGGGAAACTGGGTCAGTCGCCAATAAAAAACGCAACATTGAAAATCCCATAAGGAACGAAGCAATAGAAGTGGGGTTTTAGGGCGAGTTTATGTAGATCCTACGTTAAGTACCCGCAAATTGGAGACTGTGTGTGGTGTTAATCGACGTACTGTCCAACGGATTCTAAAGGCCCATAGTTTTCATCCGTATAAAATTCACCTGGTACAAGAACTTAATGAAGACGATTTTGATCGGCGATTACAAGATTGTGAAGATATGAGTGAACGAATTATAAACGATGAATATTTTCTATTCAATACTTGCTTTTCCGACGAATGTTCCTTTTTCTTAAATGGCGTAGTAAATCGTCATTAACTGCCGATACCTATTGGTCCGATTCTAATCCCAGAATTTATCATGAGGTTCATACACAGCAGCCACAAAAATTAAATGTTTGCGCTGGTATTTTTTACGATCATTTAGTTGGTCCTTTTTTCTTACCTGGAAATTTGACCGGTGAAATGTATTTGGAATTACTGGAAAACGCCATAGATCCTGATTAACAGCAATAATTGAAAATCAGAATGATCGGCGGTTCATTGCAAATAGTTTGATGTTCCAACAGGATGGTGCCCCACCACATTACGCATTACGTGTTCGACAATATTTGGATCAGACGTTTCCAGATCGATGGATTGGTAGAAGAGGTACCATTGAATAGCCCTCAAGATCGCCAGATTTATCACCTTTGGATTTCTTTATGTGGGGTCATTTAAAAAGCAAAATCTATGCAACTCAGCCAACATCATTAGAAAACCTGCGACAAAGAATTGTGAATGAGTGCTTTCAAATTACTCCTCAAATATTGCAAAATGTGCGGCAACGTTTTGAGCAAAATCTTCATTATTGCATGGAGAGTCATGGTGGTCATTTTCAACATTTACTTGCTTGACGGGTCAGTTCATTCTTCATTTGCTGCCAAATGTATTGATTTCCACTAATGATGATGTATTAGTTTTATTTAAGCTTTAAATCAATAAATATTCAAAACTACTGAACTGAAGTACATTAATTTTATATCATTATAAAGCGAATTGAATGTCCTTTAAAAGAAGGTATCACTCGACCCCCATTTCCATTTAAGATTTTGGGGGTGGTGTCACCGCTTAGGAGGCTGCACGTGCTGACGTGATTTATTGCCAAACCTGTGTCCCCCTCGAAAAGAAAATCGACGGGTCTGAGCATTCTTCAAAAAAAAAACTGAGCTGCCAGTAAATGCGTCTGTTTCGTTTTCGATGCGCCACCTTGTATATTAAAGAGTCAGTGTCAAGATATACCAAAAATTGGCAAATATCAGGTGAGAAATTGCAAGGGGGCAGTTGACAACGATTGAGCTGATGGATCTACCAGGAAAGAACCCAACTTTTCCTCATACAATCAGATCAGCATATTATATTGTATGTAAGCTACTGTGCTACGAGCTACTGTGGTCATGTAGGTACCTTGAAACTACTTTGGGTAACAAAATCGTTGAGTCCTGGCTGATGTGTCAAACTCGATTATGTTGTATGGATCTTCAATCTAAGAGAAGGAATTAAAAAGGAAGACATAGAGACAATTTATGCCCACGAACCAGCCATAGAGTGCGCGCTAGGAGTCTGATTCCAGACATTCAGGTCTGTATTGCTTTGATGAGGAAGACACTTTTAAGCATCTACTCATGCAGTCAATGGTGAGGTGAATGATGCTGAGCCAGGTATGTGATGGGGAAAACAGACAGAAGCAAAAAAGTAGGATGCTCTGTCTGCTGCATGTGTACACACAAGCGCCTATACGGAGAAAAGTAACAGGTTGATACAAATAACTTTTGGCTTTGTCCCGTTTCCGTGGCGGGATGCATAACGAGCGACTGAGAGATTTTAGTGAGTAGACCATTTCTGTAGAGAATCTGATACTTCAAACAAAGGTTGACAGAAAAATATGTATGGAGTATTTCTGTCTAAGAGTGGTTATAAAAGCTTCCCCTATCTACAAAAAAGACATTTTGGGAGGAAAATGGCGTTTCTGACCGCCAGTCAGTTTCAGATAAAAACTGATGATGGTATTCGTGATTTACGCGCCAGATTTACCCAAAATTTTCAATAGAGAATCGCTTTTAATTTGTCAGTGCAAAATTTACATTCATAACTCACATGGTGACAAAACTCAGTACACTGGAGTAATTTGGGACGATTGATTTTAATTCGGCCGTTGAAAAATCTTTGCGTCCCGGCACCATACTTTGAGCGGAAAAATTGACGATTTGGGATCTCCCGTCGATGGAAGTTATAGCATTAGTATTTATTTAATTTAAAATTATTGTAAGAATTTGAATATATCATATCAAAATATTTTTTACTCAAATTCCATGTTCGCCCTAAAGGCTATTGAATGAAATAAGGATAGATCTTTGTTTTAACATATATAGATGGAACACCTAAGGGACCAAAAATAACTATTTCATACTCAAGCTCAAAAAACGACGTCTTGCTCTACTCTGTATATTCTTATAGACCTCTCCCATCCATCTTCGCCTACCTCGAGGAGCTACGGCCTATCTAGAACGGAACCGGATAATTCTGGGGTCCGGCGGCACGGTCTCCTGGAGATCGAAAGTTATGTGCTTAACAACTTCCCCGACGCTTTGTGTGTCACTGGCTGCGCGTCTCTAATGAATACGACACTGCACTCCACGTTTCACGCCATCACATACACAGAGGCGGCACATCATAGCTTTCCTTATGTTTCATTATAACAAATTGCCGCCACATGCGGACATTTCAATTTGCAGCATGTGCCCAGTATATTCGTACGGACGTTGCAGATATCGATGTAAAAATGTCTTGGGCGCATGTCGCGGACAAGATACAGGCACATCGAAATACAGCAGCACAAAGTGCCATCTATTACCAGAATTGATCACTACCAGATTTATGGTAGTGGTAGATTTTGGTATTAGATTGCACTTTGTGCTGTCTTTCGGTCTTAAATCTCAAATAGCGGATAGTTGCTATGCTTTCGTTCATTGTCCCGCCTATGCTCAAGCCTAAACCTTGTTGATGAGTTGTCAAAAAACACGAAACACCTGTCCACGGTGGGCCGTTTGTGGTCGAATAGACGAAAGCAGAAGTCAAGAACACCACCTTACCAAAGCTTAGAAAATATATGAGATTCATTTCAGGTACTATCGTTTTAGTAGTAATAATAGTAGTTACTTGAACGTTATACACATTTTTATTTGTGTTTCGATTTATCTAAGTATTCTAATTTCATTTAGAAAGACCAGCAGCGATCTTTAAATTTTCGCGTTTGTTTTTATGCGGCGTACATGAGATTTGAATAGGGTTTACAAAGGTGAAGTACGAAGGGTATTTCAGTCGTATAAAATATTACGATTAATTCGCTTCATTTACTCGTAATATCTAGTAGAAATTACTATGCATTTCTGAGTATTACGGGGGATTGAGGTACATCAGAGGGAATTATGGGGGAATTTTCAGAAACTGGTGGAAATATTGAGAAATAGTAGGCATTACCAGGAAATTTAGGGAAACGGTTCCCATTATTGTACAGATTATTGATAGCGATTGCCCTTGGTAATATAGTAACCTTGTACGGGTACATTCAGGATATGAGTGTTTTGAAAGGGCAGATGTTCTTGCAGGAACGTTTTAGCCTATGGCGTACAATGTCCACAGGCCGTTCTAGGTTACCAAAACTAGCAATGAGGAAGAAGTTCAAAGAGTAGACACAAATACTGAAGCTCGTGAAGATGTAAGCTAACAGAAGAACCGGTATTCTCGTTCTGTAATTTGGAAGCAATACAGCAAATCATGTCGTAATTATTTCATAATAAAGGCATCAGTATTTCGTGACTATTATATCTCTTTTTTGTAAGTCTTGCAAGTACAAGTACTTGATTAGTGTTACTTACTTTTAGTCAATTACTTATCACGTGCGATCTACAAGGCACTGGCAAAAGAAGTTCCAGCATTTTCTCCAAATTTTGCACGTTCTGATTGCGTAGGCGGTACACTTTAACATTTTTTCACAAACTTCGACAATTCAAAGGGGTCATCGGCCTCGAATCTTTGCCTCTTCAAATTTCCAATATTTTTGTTCAAATTAACCTCAGTAAACTGGTATGCCACCAGCTACTGGAAATTTGTTCAAAAAACCACTACAGCATTGTATTAATAACACCCAACACCCAGGATATAAATAAAAACCCAGACAGCGATAGGCGAAACACCAACCACTAAGTACACGTTTTGAAGTCGACAAGCGATTTTTAAAAACGCTAGGCCTGAAACAAACGGGTACACCATAATTTTACAAGTACATCCTAGAACCGGGTCCAAATGACGTCATATTCGCTAAGCGACTTGAAAAGCTTTATGTTTTGAATAATGAGAATCTCGGCCCTGAACTGTCCTCGATAAGTAGGAGTCAACGCGTCTTAAAGTAATCGAACTTCCAACAACACATAGTAGCCTGAAGAAACATCCGTGATGAAGATTTCTAAACGAGTTCTAGCACCTGTAAAGAACGTTCCTTGGCACTTTCACCAAAATCGAAATAATCATTTCAAATGAATGGTGAATGTACATGATAGGATTCTCATTTCGTTAGCGCATCCACTATTTTTCTAAGATTGTAAATTAACGCCCAAAACATTACTTGTCTGCCTTCAACTTGTGTGATCCATTTTCCAAATCTTGTATTTTTGAGTTCAATAAGCTCAACCATATCGTCACTAAATAATAGTCTAGTTGACACTTTTTTAAGTAGGTTCTAAATAGTAAATATTTGTTCTATTATACCAAAAAAATATTACCAATAACCTATAGGGTGGTAAAACTTCAATTCAAAATTATATTTTTCTTAAACAAGCTAAATCGCTGCCAGCCATGTTTGGCCCATGTATTAATGAGAACTGACGTGATATTATTTTTTGTAAACAACAGCTGACTGCAGCATAACCTCTCAAACTTTCAGACATATGAACATGACTTCTACTAAACTGAATCCAAATTCAAGATGAGATGTAAATAATAACAGTTAGCGCGCGTGATCTCTCGGTAACAGGTGGAGACAACGCCTCTTATTGGTCAATTCGCCATTAAATTTCAAGCGGTCGCCTGGCGTAATAATGCGCGGGGCAGGGGCAGGGCAGGCAAAGTTGCATTCAGGCCACCGACCGTCGCGTGTATCACTGCGAGCTCGTATTTTCGTATTCACCTTGCTTGGTTGTTGCTGTTGTTGTTGTTAAGTGTATTTGAGTAATTTGTTAAGTTTCTGTTTGTTATTGTTATTCCTCGTTATTATTTGTTTTGAACCAATCCTGAACATGTCCAGTACAGATACTGCTGACGAGGCTGTAGGCTACTCCCTTAGCCCTCCTAGAAAGCGATAACAAAATACATCTTAGCGTAGACATGAAAGACGTCTTTGTGAATACATTCAAGATAGAGCGGAAGGAAGACGAAACATCATCTAACCCGAAAATAGCTCTGAAAGTGGCCAAGCGACAGTGAACAATGTTTTGAACGTACATAAGAGAAAGCATGCCTTTTCCAAACCAATGACGGGTAAAAATCGCATCATGATCGTTGGATGACGCTGACAAGCATGCGATTCGGAGGAAAGTGCACGAAATACCGACAGTTGATAAAGTACTACGGGAGGTTAACGAGGATGCTATGTTACCAAATTTCAAACGTTCTACTATTCATAAACTTTTGAAGCATCTTAATTTCGAATGGAAGAAACGAGGTCGTAACAACTTACTTATGGATAGAGAAGAAATTGTTCTGTGGAGGAAAAGTACCTGACCAAAATTAAATCATTCAGTGATCAGCACAGGAAGATCTATTACCTGGACGAAACCTGAATTAACGCTGGGTACACTACTCTGAAGGTATGGGTTGACAAAACTGTGACTTCATCCAGAAGGGCATTTCTAGATGGACTGTCGACCGGATTGAAAAATCCAGCAGGTAAATAGATCGAAGTAGTTCACGGTATCAATTTTTGCGCACATATCTCTCTATCTTCGTACCTACAAGACGTGCATGTGTACTTAGCGGATTTTACCTTTCTAGGCAAAGGAAAAAGGCTCATTATTTGCCACATTGGGGGTGTAAATGGCTTCGTGGATGACGGCTTATTGTCTTTTGAGTCAAAAAAAAACACTGAGTACCATGAAGAGATGAATGGGGAAGTATTCGGTAAGTAGTTTTCAGGCATTTTACCACGTCTCGAAGGCTATTCTGTGGTTTTTTTGGATCATGCTCCCTATCATTCTCGCAAAATAGAAAAAATCCCAACTTCAGCTTCTAGGAAATCAGACATACAGAGCTGGCTCCGTTCCAAAAATATAACTTTCGACCCTTCCTTACTGAAATTACAACTATTAGATATTGTGAAATAACACAGACCAAGACATGATAAATATAGATGAAATGGCCAAAGCACACCACAAAACAGTACTCCATTTTTAATAATAATAATAATAATAGTGTTTATTGGAGTATCAATACATAATAGAATTTGCCGCCTTACCACTGTGAGCTCAACACGATTGAGCTCATATGGGCAGATTTTGTTGCTGCACACAATACAACATTTAAATTTTCTGACATGCAAGAGCTGTTCAGAATTGCTATACAGAGGGTCACGCCAGAAAGATGGCAAAAATGTGTGCAGCATGTTCAGGAGAAAGTGGAGGTAGCAATGTGGGAGCTGGACAACATAATTGAGAGAGATTTTGAATCCATCATCATAAACATTATTGACGATAGCTCTTCAAGTGAGTCTGAGTAAGTTTCGCGTTTTTGTTTTGTCAGAGAATACATATTATGGGAATCCTAGTTATAGTGAAATATTAACTTACAGGTAAACTGCAGACAATGCAAATCCGAAGTGCACCTTCAAAATCTATTTTCAATTGATTGAACTACCTTATATTTATTCCATGTACAAAACTTTCATCTCTACCCCTCGTTGACTACGGATTCATTGAGCATAGTGAGCAGCTGGTTACCTCTGATATGTATTTCTCCATGTTGTCTAGTTTGAAAAATCTGTAGAAAAACTTAGCACCCCTTCAAGAATAAAAATTTGATTTTGCGACACCCTTAACTATAACTACTTTAGTATATTAGATAATTTCGTTGAATACTGTCATCTTTGTTTTACAAGACGTTGGTAGTAGTCCATCATTCTGAGGTAGCCCTGGATGCGGCCCTGTACACCGTCCTTGCTTTTGACAATCACGCATCCATTCTATCTTGGGTGTAAATACACTATAGTTTACATGAAAATGATTTGTTTTTGTATCATCCGAGAAAGCAAAAACACATCGATAAAGATCCCAGCAAATCTGTGAATTAGAATTCCCAGGGAAATAAATGCACGCAACACTGAGCGTTGCTAGGAGCATAACTTACGTTTGGGACATATTTTATATTTTACAGGATTTCCTTGTGGATGTGTAAGCAAAAATACAATATGAGATAAAATTATTAAGAGGTCATGACGCATGAGCTTAGTTTTGGATGACGTATGTTAGATACACTGTACTTACCCAAAAGTATTGATGTTCTTTAGCAGAGTGCAGAAAAAATATCGGTTGATGGCAAAAAATTACCATCCATCACGTGTCAATTTTTGGAAAACTTGTGCTTGCTGCTTTTACGTCCATTTCTTTTTCACTAAAACGAAAAATTGATAGCCTTTTAAAGAAGACAACGTCATTCCACAAGTGACATACGAATGGCGTTTCTTTATCTACAATTTGTATGACTTCGATATGTTTGGCCGTTAGTGCTTTCAATGTTTCATATTAAGAGTAAAAAAATGTTTTTCTAAGCCAAATACTATAAGAAATACTCTTTTGTTCTACTAACTTAGGTATCAGTCAAGTAGCGTATTGTTATACTCAAAATTGCAGTCATCTAGCAAATTAGAGATTGACGTAGGAGCGCCTAATTGCAATTTGCAAAAAGTTGAAAATACTTGAAGTTGCTTCAAAATATGACGCCACTGGTCGTAGTAACGATAAGGCGAGGGACCTGGGGCAAAGTGGGCACATGCAGGAGAGCTTTCCAGCCACAGGAAGAAAATTAAAAATATTTTCGGTTTTGTTCAGAACCATGGTGTGTGAACACCAGAGAGAGAGAGAAGGAGAATTATAGAGAGAGCGAGATAACGGCAGTAATTAGAACGATTTTGTCGGGACGATTCCGACGACACTTCATTTTCGTGTGCAGAATATCTAGCGACGCGTATGCGTGTGCTCGTTACGAAGACTGAGTAGGGACGCCCAATTTTTTTAATATTCTTTTGCGAAAATACTGTATATGCAGGCTAGTAGGTAAAAAGTTCCTGTTACTCATATGTTTAGCAAAGCCATCATCAAATTCATTTGCCTGGGTTGATCAACTATCTCACTGGTTCTAAAAAACTTCGTCAAGCAGATTGAGTTTGCACTTCCCACGCAAGGCTGTCATCAGTTCTTAAATGTTCGGTACAAGTTAGTTCCCCTGAGAAAAAAGTTTGGTACGATCGTTGATAACAAGAAAATTGAATGGACCAAGTCAGTCAAACAGGCCCATACATCTCATATAAGTTCCGAACCGGTTTGATAACGCTGCGATCTATGAATTTTCCATTGCTCTGCACACGATAACGATCATCTGGCGACGTTGCTGAACCACGCCAGCCGGCCATGAGCTAGCGCCAGTGTTGAACGATGAGCGATCAGACGTGAGGCCACCATTACAGGCATGCTTTCATTGCGTTTCTGTGTGACCGAAACGCGACGTGTCCGTTGAAAATATTCCTCTACAATTCTAAGCTTTAAAGGTAAATGTAAGGGGAAATCTATATGTGTGAAATATGTAGAATTATTGAAGTATAGCAGCGTATAAATACACTAACGCCAAAAAATTGAAATACACCCCTCATCTCTCAATTTTTTGCTCCGCAAAAACCTTTCGAAAATAAGCTCTAGTTTTTGAAACGTCAATAGGCGATGTTTGAGTAATTTCTGATATTCCGTTTTTTGCGTTTAGACGGCTATCACTGATCTTTAAAAACTTTAAAGCTTGTTCATGCTTGGTAGTGTAGTAGTAAAATTTATCATAGTTCCATCAAAACCCGAGCGGTACTTTTCAACTAGTAGATATGGCAGACAAACAGACTGGCGGAAATGAGTCACGTGTTTTTTTCTTGATGCACATGTTATGTAACACCCACAAAACAATATTTAGTTTTGGAACTCTCTCGCAATTCCAATGCTTCCTTCCCAGTGACGTGGGAGGTAAAATCACTAAGATTTCAAGGTAACACTAGGAATGGAAACACCCAGGTCATTGGCATGCAAAAATAATTTTTTGTGCTCCAACGGATATGTTACCTAAAAATGGATCAACATATCTTGAAAACCTGCTTTGGACTAGAAGTCACAGATATACATTTCCATCTCTTCCATAATTGAATTGGCCATTTCAAAAACCACTTGAGGTTGTTTTTTCACCAACATGCTTTTTTTTACTAGAAAAGTTTCATCAAAGGTAGATACGCTCTCTGGGTATACATCTGGTAAGTCACTCACATTCCTTCCCCTTTAAAGGCACCATGTAACACACATTCAGCGCGAAAAAACATCATACTCGTAAACCGGGGACTTACTTGGTTTTTGTGCGCACTTCTCGACAGTGGGTACTTGAATGGGTCATTTCAAAAACAATATTCCCGTATTATCAATTTTGAATTCGCCAGCTAAAAAAAAGGTAGCAGGCCTTATCCGCTTTGTACGAAATCATTTGTCTGTGAGTTTCCTTGTTTCCTATCAAAACCGTTAACTCCATCCTCCTCATTTGTCTGAGAAGGTCCTTCAAATATACCCTAAATATTTTACATAGCTGTTCATAAAGACAGTATAAAGATGATATTACACGTACAACACCTATCTCGCAATGTTGTTGAATACTATAAATTGCCTGGTAGTCAAATAAGCACCGATTCAACCACAACTTCTAAGTACGATTAATTTACACCTTATTTTATTTAAAGTGAGACACATTTTGCCCTTGTAGCCCTCCATGGTCCAGCTGTTTGCCTTCCAGCAACTTTCAAATCCCTCCTCTATACAAAAAAATCCTCTACCGACATTTCGTTCGCAATTACAATACCCTCATTTATATGAGCATTACCAACTGTCCTTTAGCACAAAAGCACAGTAGAAGCATCCCTCTGTAAATTACTGGTGGCTTAACAAAATAAAAACGGTTTTAATCCCCGTGTTGGATTTAAAAGCGATATTAAAACCTGACGATGTCGAATACCGGCTCGATTCGCGTCCGGTCCTTTTGCTGCTTTTTCGGTAAATCTTGATTTACGTTTGTAATTTAAGCTTTTATAAAATACATTTTATTGATGTTCACCTCTCTTTTCATTAAAGTAGGTCATGTTTCAGTGATGAAAGCAAGAATAAATTATACTGAATTTCTCACAATCTCAGAACCAGCCCGGGGGGAATACCGTTTTTGCCTTCATAGTGCTCCTCCGTATTCCCGCATATTCCTATGTAAAACATGCATTCATAGTTCTCCTACAACTCATTAGTTTTACTCCCCATGCCTACTGGCGTAGAAGTATTGTATTTAGATAAAATTTTTACGCAAGGCCAAGAACGAAAAATCTTTTTTTTGGAAATCCGTCTGGTGGCGGCGGTGTGACGGGCAAAAAACAAGACAATAAAACTCACTCAAGCTTCGACTTATAAAGTTTCAGAGTCTCCTGTTCTTTTTCAGGAAAATGTTTGTAGGGATTAAAAATTAGGAGTTGAGTGTTGTAAGTGGTGTAGAAGGATATTTATCTGAATTTGTTGGTACTAGTATATCAATAGACTTCCAACCTAGTTAGTTCGATGCACCTATTAGGCATGTTTCACACATCATAGATTTACACGTACATTTGCACTCAAAAAAAACATTTTCAGTAAGCGGATAGCGTTCCTATCGGTCGCAGTTGCCGTGCGCCATGGGGTTGAAAATATTGCATCTTCAGTAGTTTCTCCGAGTGCAGCGAGCAGACAACGCGGCAGATTGGAATTTAGTGAGGCTACTCAATTTCAAGGTGTCCCAATTCCGACCTACATATCAAAGTTAAATCATAACTCAAATGGAATGCCTCACATTTTATTGCATAGTTGAATAAACCAATTCAAAAAAAGAAAATTGATATAACATACTATGGGGTTTTGGTAAGCTACTAGCTACTGAGGTATAAACTGTTTTGTCTAGAAAAAACCGCACTTCGGCAACCCCTCAGTCCGCCATTTTTGAATTTGGAGTGCTGAATTTTGTTTCAAAAAAACTCCCACACCTCAGCTTTTATCTTATTTGTTACTTTTTCGAATTTTAATTTTTGCTCATACAGGGTGGTCAAAAACGCAAATTGTAGTTTTTCTCAAAAATTTCAAATGCATCACCCTGTATATTTGTGCAAGTTTGGATTCAATTTTTTATAAGCTTTTTCTGATACTAGACACATAAGGGTTTTTACAAAATAAGGTGAGGGAAGACACTACTTTCCTGGACAAGGTTCTTTTTGATGATGAGCCAACTTTTAATAGCATAGGTATCGTCAACAGGCTTAACATGCACTATTATGCGACGAAAACCCTTACTGCGTTAGGCAAGATTTCCAAAATGGAGCCTGAATGTTTGGGGAGGAGTTATTGGCAGACAAGTTATTGCGCCTTCCTTTTTCGACAACAGATTAACAGGTACTTGAATCATCTGATCGAGCCTTTGGTTTTGGAGGATGTCATTCTTCAAACTCGGATGCATATGTACTTCCAACATGACGGCGCACCTGCGCATCATCATAATCGGGTGCGTAACTATTTGGTCACCTGGAGTAACAATCGTTGGATCGGTCGTGATGGGCCTATATCTTGGCCTCCTAGATCACTAGATATGACACCGGTGGACTTCTTTCTATGGGGCTACGTTAAGCAAGAGGTTTATAGATATCGACCATCTACCCCGCAAAATATGGAGGAAAGGATAAGGATGCTTTTCTGAACATAAGGGAACACATGCTGAGCGTTGTGCAACGGTCATTTATCCAAAGATTACGGCTGTGTATTCAACATGGTGGAGATATTTTCGAGCAGCTTTTGTAGATTAGGTCTTGAGTAGTGATAGTTGTTTGTTTATGTTGTTGTTATAGTTGTTTTTCTCTATTACGGTTGAAGCTGATTTATACTGTTCTGATTGTTATTAGTGTTGTGGAGTTAGCCCACTGTTTGTCTTTTGTTTCCATGGATGATGAGACTTTTTTCCTCAATTCTGGTGTATTGTTCTATTAAAAGCTTAATAACTCAATATCTAGTGATTCTATCTAAATCAAACCTTATACCAAAAAAAGTTTATAAAAAATTGAATCCATTTGAAATTCTTGAGAAAAAGTACAGTTCACGTTTTGGACCACCATGTATGAGCAAAAATGAGAATTCGAAAAAGTAGCAAGTAAGATAAAAGCTGAGGTGTGTGAGTTTTTGTTTGATACAAAATTGAGCACTCCAAATTTCAAAATGGCGGATTGAGGGGTTGCCGAAGTGGACGGTTTTTCTGGACAAAACTCCTTACGTTTCAGTAGCTAGTTACCAAAACCCCATAGTATGTCATATCAATCTTCTTTTTTTGAATTGGTTAATCCAAATATGCAATAAAATTTGAGGCATTCCATTTAAAAAGTCACAACTTTGATATGTAGGTCAAAATTGGGACACCCTGTATAATTGCCAATATTTTAGAAATGCGCCCTCAAATGTCATGTAAAACATGCCATAAATAGATTTTCCCAAAATGTATTTGTTTATGATTAATATTCCTTCCACACATGGATAGGCCACCCTGTATGGTTGTATAAGATTTATTTACGCAAGATATTCTGTGCGGTAGATAGGTGCGGAGAACGAGCAAAGAACTGCAATGTCTTTATGGTGAACTTGATATAGTAGGAAAGCTCAAAGATTGAGGTGGTTGGGACATGTCCAAAGGATGACGGAGACCAGAATACAAAAAAGAGTACTAACAAGCAATATTGGTGGAAAAACGAGACGAGGGAGACCGAAAAGCAGATGGAAAAAGGAAGTGCAAATGGATATTCAAGAGCTAAGAATTAATAACCGAAGGAAGAAGGCAGTAAACAAGAAAGGCTGGCGACAAGTTACCACTCAAGCCATGGGCCTATTAGGCCTGGAGTGCTGAAAACTATATATATGAGATTTATCGATTATCAGTGCTCCAAAGAAATGAGACTACTGTATACGGACACGCTTAGTGCTGCAATATGAGAAAATTTTTCTCATGGAAGGCCCAAATAATGCCATGACAAAACCTACGTCTCTTTGATGACTGTAAAATTATTCGAGAAGTTGTTTCGGAGGCTTGGGAAGTATAGAGTTACTCTACTTGACGCCATCTTTTCTGATATAAACAAGAGATTTGATATGAAGATGAAACGCTTAATGAAGAATATCGCAAACAGTTGTTTCCACAAGAGTTTGCTTAAAAGCTGTGTCGAATCAAATTTGTATGTTCCTGTAACCTTCCCCGAAGTATCCATTTCTCTAGTCTACTCCTTATCTCGTTACTTTATCTTCAGAGGCATCTTGAAAATCTTGTAAATCGAGAAGCATTTTATGGATTCTGGATAGAAACAATTACGAGGCATGTTGAGGGATGATACCTTCTTGAAATTCTGATGTTATGTTTGGAGCTCCTCACTTCCCTTCTTTTGCTAACTAAAGAAAGCGAGAGAAGTAGTATTCTGAAATGCACATCTCGCTACAATTTTCAATATCGCGCTAGCTGCTAGAGAGAGAACTTCTTTCGAATAACAAGTGCGTAACGCATACCTAAACTCGTTACAAATGGTCTTCATTTATATTTTCACAACATATACCGTTAAAATCCATGCATTTAGAATAGAAGCGGTAAATCATATACATAAATACAAATTTATTCTAGAAATAAGCCTCCATATAGAGAGCGATTGTGCGAAGTCTGAAAGGAATAAAAATAAAATTATAAGGAAGCACGTTGAGGTAATGACCTACTCGGAATATTTATTATCTGGAGCCTTTTTCAAGCAAATGTGGCAGTTGTAGGCTTTCAGGATCTGATTTTTAGGTATTTTAGTTCAATAGTCTTTCTCCTTTTTTTTAATATGTAACAAGTTGTTTTTGAGATTTGTAAGTAGAGAATTAAATGCAACGTTAGTTCTGTGATTCTGAAATTGTAGTCGGTATACAGGGTATTCTAGAATAAGACTTGGACTACATGAGAAGAATGTAAGTTCTTCTGGAAAAGTCTACTATCGATGCCTCCTATGAAGATACATGCCACCAAAATAATCTAGATTTGCCTGAATAACTTTGAGGAACTTTTTTTTCCAACAAATTTTGGAAGCGGAGTAATCAGTTGGGGCCTTACACGACAGCGGTTATACTTGAGTTGCCAGGGACAAACGAGTCTTAACGCAATTTTGCTAATACTTCCAACACCTTTTTGATAATGGCTTGAATGAAATGAGCCATTGTTGAAAAAAACAATATTGTTTCAATACTGTTCCGATCGATTCATACTGCATTCGATAACCTAGATTGCTAAGCTATTGAATAGTTTACTTTCCTCACCACTGGCAAGGAAGCATTGTAAATTCTAAAAAATTTTAAAATCCGATATTACGTTCTTTGGATGTTACGTGATATGTACAGGCTGGCCAACTAAGAATGCGAGGTACTGTTTCTGGGAAACTATCCATCGTTGAGGCTTGCGACAAAAAAGTATTCACTAAAACGGCCAAGAGAGAAACCTGGAAAGTATTTGCAAGTTTCTGAAGTGGCCACTAGGGGCGTAACTGCAATCTTTAGTCTAAAAAAGTGATGTTTCCGTGAATTACGCTATATTAACCTAACAAAAAATTACTGATCTTTGAAGTCGGGGATAATGTGAACTTTTTCTGTTTGGTCATTTTTGCTGCATCTGTGAAAACAACGTGGTGAGGGGTATTTAAAAACGTAAAAAACACCCTGTATCTTCGAAACGGACGAGCTTATTTTAGCAAGCTTGGGAAAAGAGCTATTCTTGGGCTACAAATATTATAATATTAGACGTCTTGTTAGGCTCACGTGTGACCGCTACAGGGCCTCTTTCGACATTCAGGCAGAAATGGTTAATTTTCCCAAAAAGATTAAATGCATTGGTATAATTTTTTATGAAAAGGTAGCTAAATGACTTCTAAACAAGCTCGAGAAAACCGCATCTCGATATTTTATCCCTAACCTAAAATTTAGGGCAGAGAAAATTTTATACGTAAATCCCTTATATTGTTATTTCTTAAACTAAATTAGACAAATCATAGACGCAGGCCATGTAATACAACAAAACAGATACCTGATTAAAACATCCATGATCATCAAATTGTAATATAATATGTGTAATATAATATGTGTAATATATTCACAGAAACATCACTTTTTTAGATTCAAGATTGCAGTCACGCCCCCAAGCGGCCATTTCAGAAACTTAAAAATACTTTCTAGGCTTTTCCCTTGGCCGTTTTAGTAATAGGAAAGTGGTGGATAGATTTTCATGAAGTTTTCCCACAAGATTGCTACTTCGCAACCACGCCTATTGAGGTTTGAAAATTGGTCCAGAGGCGGCAGAGCCACGGGCATCTTTGTACAATTTTTGAATGGTGAAAAATTGTTTATGGGTTGGTTGAAATGAGTGGGAGATGATATGTCTCAGTTTTTTGGCGTGATATATTTATACGCTTCAGGCTTCGATAATTTTCTACATTTACCCTTAGAATTATAGAAAAAATATCGATACCGAGCATTGAGCACAATTAGAATAGGAGATAAACATGTCGCTAGCTAGCCTGTTCATAACGATGTCGGATGGTCGGCTTGAAGAAGAACCTAGATCACAGAGTTATCAAATTGCTGGAGATTGGAGACTGTATGTGAAGTTCAAATTGCTTGACTTTTTACATTCCGTTGACATCTTATCAGACCTCTTGTCACGTGCTAAAATCACGCAACCTTTGCTTTTACTGTTTTGATCACTTATGAGTAATTTGAATTTCTCTTTATTGTTTATAGATTGCCCATTCCTAGACCAAACCCTTTTTAATGATTTTATTTTGGTAAATTTGTTAGCCTATTTATTGTAGAATTTCTCACGTATTATAAGTTTGTTCAATATCGGATTCCTTTTAGTGGAAAGCCATTGTGGAACCACCATTCACACTCCTCCAGCTTTGTTTTGTAGTTGCCTTGTAGCTGCTTCGCAGCCGATTTTGATGCAAGCCATCTCTTTCGCTTTATAAAAACCCTGATGTGAACAGGTAAAACATCATTTTAGTTGGGTATTTAATAGATATTGATATATTGATTGATGCTTACTGAAGTTCTTAGTGTGTTCTTGATTTTGTTTGGCATTTTTCGAACTCAAATATAGCGTAGTGCCTACATGTCACTGTCTTTTGGCCTTATTACATTACATTAATCATGATTTTGAACTTTGAGCTGTCATAACTTATTTTAGAACAAGGCATAACTTTCAGAGGGTATATCACTTTTGTAAAATTTTTATCTTTTCTTGCCCTTGCAGAAAGAAAAGGAGTTTTCTTGTAAAAAAGGACGTACATGCATTTTTCTTCAAGTTTGAGTCTTTTAAATGTGGAGTTCTGACTCAGACATAGAGTATAGAGTAGATTTTTAAACAGTCTTTTTCTCTCTCTAGGGTTTTTTTATGCCATAAATTTTGAGAACGAGGCAAGCAGCCCATACCTTATGACGTTCCTTACGTTACTGCTCATTACCGGCCACTGGTTTTTGACCTGAGCGCTTGTAAGCTGTGGACATCTCAGCTGTACCCAGAACTGTAACTGGAAGAAGACCATTATCCAGATAAGACCGTTGGGTTAGTTATTACGGTCTATTAATTTTATTGTCAGATAGCTTTTAATAACATCTTTTCCTTTAACTTGCATTCCAGAGGCGGAGCATATGTGCTGCTTGTTTTGGCAATATATTATGATTCTTTTTTTAGATATCTTGTTTTATTTGGCTCTCTGTATACAGTTAATTAGGTTTCATCATTAGTATTACATTTTTTTTCTTTGTGTGGTGGTCAAGCAAAACAAGATCCGACTAAAAGCTCGGGGATTTGTGGCTTAGTCCGTCTTGATCCTTAGATTTCATTTATAGTAATTTACTAATTTCTAACTTCATTAATTAATTTAAAACGATGAAAGAGGAATCACCCCACCATTTCCTCATATTTATAAAGAAAGGCATGGCACTCTGTTTATCATAATCTTGATTAACAAACAAATTGTTTAAGCATATATTGATTTATAATCTACATTTATGTTTATCATCACTGAATTGTTGTATTGACTCAGCTGGTTAAGTATGAGAGTAGCTACTCTAAACAGTATTTTCAAGTATATTATCATTTAAGTGCTTTATTTATAGTTTTTTTCTGAAAGAGGCAAACTTATGCCGAACATAATCTATTATGAGCTTTTACAGCGTTACGTGGAAAGTGCGGAGTCAAGCTACTCAATGCCCTTCTATGGAATCAAAAATCATTCGTATACTCTACCACATTTTTCCATGTCATCAGGGTATGTGCGCTTCTGTAATATATGCAACAATTTTGGGATGAGAGGGCCATTTCCTAACCATTATTTTTCGACACGCTCGACTGCATAAAAAACTAGACGCTCAAATTTAATTAAAATCCACTGTATTTTTAAATTAAAACGTAAGCCCACTCTGCCATGGCATGTAAACTAGGCAATTTGCACGTGTAGGTTCCCAAGTGTGATGGTCTTCAAGACAGAGACGTACATAGTAGGACTAGATGAAGTTGTTGACATTGTATAGTCAAAGGAATGAAATTCTGAATGTAGAACCTCAAAATAGTTTCGTTCGCGGTTCCGATTCGGGATTGATTCTGAACCACTTCGCATGCGCACTTCATAAATCGGCGTTCGCGGTAAGAAAATTCTGAATTCTTAGTTACAGTTCTGCGTTCGCAGATCATATCGAATTATGGACATTTGATATTTCATCTTCCGCTGCCTCTGTTCGGGTTTAAAGTGTTTAACCTGTTCTGTGAAAATCTGTCACCTGTGCTTTTTACTGCTTGCTAATCCATACATATGTTTTGTGTGTTCCATCTCAAGTTCTTAAGATTCAGTGCTTAAGATTTTGTGCTTAAGATGTCGGACCATTTATCGTTTAGCGATGATGATTTGGAAGAACTTTTGGAAGTTATTGAAGTACCGAAAGCACCTGGAAGCTGTCAATAGGGAATATCGAATAGCAGCTCGGCAACAGCACATAATAGAGGGCAAATTGGCAACAGTGTTGAATACGCAAACGGTTCCAAAGTCGTTCGCGGTAAACGAAAATCTCGAACTAGAAAATAACTGGACATGCGCATTTGTGTAATTCTGGATGGTTCAGTTTTAGTTCCGAACTGGTTAATTTTTTGACCCGCGAACGCAATTAATATGAATGTACTAAATACATACACTATCGCGAGTGCCACGTGTTGGTGCTAGCGAGAACAACTAGCAGCACCGTCTATCAGCGTCCACCGTAACTTCAAAGCCCAGCACAACCCTCGAGTACAATTCGAGAGGATTAGTCAATGAAGCAGTTGACACGAAGCGATACGCTACTTTCTCGTAAGTCCTTACTAATATCACAAATGGGAAAGTGTGGATGTTTGCACGTAGGCTACTTTTCATCCCGGGAAATAATTTTGAAATATGTAAGTGTATTTCACGGGCACGTACTTTGATCATAGTTAGTGATAGAGTGTCAATTCGTTTAGAGATCATTTTGAGATCATACTTGAGATTACTCTTGTTTACCTTAAACTTTTCTTAGAACCTTTTTCCCAAAAAAATGCGTGGTTGCCAAGCTTTCGGAGTGCTCAGGTATTTCATAGACACTCTGTAAGGATAGGCAAATTCGACACTATGAATTAGTAAGTGTAGACATTTTTACGTCTCTTCGTTTTAGGGTTCATATTTATATACAGTTGCATTAAAATGTTGAGTAAAATTATATACATACATATATACAGGTTGTTTCAGTTTATTGTTGTATAACTTTAAGATTCGATAGAACTTTCAAAATTAATGCATAAAGTCTATATAAACATGGGTCGAAAAATGCGTGACTTCCGAAATACAGGATGTTTAAATTTACTTTCTAAAATAGTTTTTTCAAATATTTCGAACAATATTTGATATATAACAGTGAAAATTGGTATACAAGGGTTCTTTGGTACGACAAAACGAACCATGGGCATAGTTTTACTGTAGAGCTCTCTATTGTACCTGTAGTGCATTAAAATGACCGAAAAATTTTTCATAGTGCCATTTATTGCTTATTGAATAAAGAAAATGGTTCTTCGCACTTTTCAACATAAAAAAGCTCTCGTGTGAATTTTCGTTATAGTCAGCCGTTTTTCAGATATTTCGATTTTTAAGGTTCGATGCATTTTTAATTATCTATGATAAAATAACGTTAAAAAGTCAGTATCTCGATAATTTCTAGAAGTAGGCTGTGCCTGCAAATATTTTTGAAATTGGAAGCAGAATAAGGTTAAACGTCAATTAGTTGACAGTTAGTTTTGTTGTCTATTGAAACCTGAAACGTTTTTTTGCAATTGTGTTTTTTTTTGTATGTTTTATAAAAATACCATTGTTTTCTCCAATCAAGAGTTAGCGGATATTCATTTTGTGTATGCCTTTGTAAATGGAAACGCAGCAGAAGCAGCCAGAGAATACGCACGAAGATTTTTCCAAACAGACGACATCCAACTCGCTCAGTATTTGTAAGAGTGCATCGCCAAATAATTGAAAATGGTTTTGGAAATCTCCAAGGGGATCATCAAAACAAATATGTTCGTCAGCGCAGATTTACCCGTATGATTCTGCGTGAGTTTGATAGAGATCCGACCACAAGTGTTAGGAGAGTTTCTGGTGCCTTGGGAATTTCAGCAAGCCATGTTCACCGTGTTCTTAGAAATGACCATAGAAGTCCTTAACATTTGCAACATGTGCAAGGACTACAGCCAGGGGATGGAGAACGAAGAATCACATTTTGTCAGTAGATTCTTGATAGAACTGATAATAATAGGGAGTTTTTAAGTAAAGTCTTCTGGACCAATGAGTCATGCTTCGGGAAAGAAATTTTCAGCATGAATTTAGTGTGAACGTGTGGATTGGTATCTACCGTAATCGACTATTTGGACCCTACCTTTTGCTTGCAAGGTTAAATGCTGCGACCTTCTTGGAATTTTTAAAGGCTGAACATGCAAATATGTGGGATGATGTTGTTAGATTTAAGAAGATTGGCCTGGTTCCAGCTTGATGGTTGTCCAGCTCATTATTCGAGAATAATTAGAAACTGGCTGGACGAAAATGATCCAGAAACATGGATCGGCCGTGGAGGACCAGTCGTCTGGCCTCCACGATCCCCTGACCTAGATCCATTAGATATATTGTGTGGGGATTTCTAAAAGAAAAAGTGTACCAGACTCCCGTAACCACAAGAGATATGCTAATAGACAGAGTCAGGAATGCATGTGATGAAATAAGGCCTTATTTGAATCATGCTATACCACGTTCGATCATTCGTAGATGTGAATTGTGTATTGAACAATTGGGTTTACATTTCGAGCAACTACTTTAAATTTTGTATGTTTGTCCTAACTATCCAATAGCATTTTATTTGTAAATAATTAATTTAATTTGTTATAAATAATATTGGAAAATTAAACAAATTAATATTCTGTTTTTTTGTGTTTATTTGGAGTTGGGAATTAATGCTGTGTTTAAAAACACAATCTAAACGATCATCTTAATTACTCATTTCTAAGAACACGGTGAACATGGCTTGCTGAAATTCCCAAGGCACCAGAAACTCTCCTAACACTTGTGGTCGGATCTCTATCAAACTCACGCAGAATCATACGGGTAAATCTGCGCTGACGAACATTTATGTTTTGATGATCCCCTTGGAGATTTCCAAAACCATTTTCAATTATTTGGCGATGCACTCTTACAAATACTGAGCGAGTTGGATGTCGTCTGTTTGGAAAAATCTTAGTGCGTATTCTCTGGCTGCTTCTGCTGCGTTTCCATTTACAAAGGCATACACAAAATGAATATCCGCTAACTCTTAATTGGAGAAAAAAATGGCATTTTTATAAAACTTACAAAAAAAAAACAGGTAAAAGAAACTAAATTTCGTGCATTCACAATTGCAAAAAAACGTTTCAGGGTTCAACAGACAACAAAACTAACTGTCAACTAATTGACGTTTAACCTTATTCTGCTTTCAATTTCAAAAATATTTGCAGACACAGCCTACTTCTAGAAATTATCGAGATACTCACTTTTTAACGTTATTTTATCATAAATAATTAAAAATGCACCGAACCTTAAAAATCGAAATATCTCAAAAACGGCTAACTATAACGAAAACTCACAGGAGAGCTTTTTTATGTTGAAAAGTGCGAAGAATCAGTTTTTTTATTCAAAAAGCAAAAAATTGCACTAAGAAAAGATTTTCGGTCATTTTAATACACTACAGGTACAGTAGAGAGCGCCCTCTAGCGGCTACAGTAAAACTATGCCCATGGTTCGTTTTGTCGTACCAAAAAAACCTTTTATACCAATTTTCACTGTTATACATCAAATATTGTTCGAAATATTTAAAAAAAAAACTATTTTAGAAAGTAAATTTAAACACCCTGTATTTCGGAAGCCACGCATTTTTCGACCCATGTTTATATAGACTTTATGCATTAATTTTAAAAGTTCTATCGAATTTTAAAGTTATGCAACAATAAACTGAAATACCCTGTATAGTAGTAGTATTATATAGTGTTACCAAAATAACTATTGTATTGCTTTGAATATTGCATTTTCTCCTCTCCTTCAATGTCTACTTCCACGCGACTGGAGCCGACAGCTTTGGCTAGTTTTTTAAATGAGAAATAGTGGATATTTGTTTCTCAATCACGGCAAAATGGCTGAATGGATCTGAATGAAATTTAGCACAGAGATATATTATAGTCTGAAATAGCACATAGGTTTAATGGAAAGCGAAAGCGCTAAGTTGCGGGTCCGATTGAAATGAGTAAGCATATAAATAGGAAATATGCATGGTACATTTACCTAGTGCAGCTGATAATCAATGCATTTACTGCATTTAGACATTGGTTTTTTTAGCGTGATCATCTTGATTTAGATTTTTTTTTGTGTTTTGTTTTACTTTATAAGTAATACTGTGAATAAATACTTATTGGGTTGGGATATGTCAAGATATGGCACACAGGCTGTGAGATACTCCAAGTACTATTTATTGTGATTCTGACTACACATTTTATAATAATAATAATAATAATAATAATAAAAATAATAATAATAATTGCGCTACCAAAATAACTATTGCTTTCAGGTGTTGTTTGTTTCTCGGACTACCATTGTCAATAAGGTTATTTGATTTACGACGTTTCAATTGATACAAAATTCAAACTGGATAACATGCTCCTTTCTTGACTATTTATACTGTTTGATGACGTGACCGGTGGTCATTTTTCCCGTTGATCGAGTTGCAGTTATCTGATGTTTCTTACAACCTACTGCCATACTGATTTCATTTCCACACTCCGATTACTGTGAACAATTTCATTCATGATTATGAAGGCCGCTTCCTTGATTTTTCTTCGATGCCAGTGTGTTTCTTTGTGTAAGTGTTCTATGGTGCTTCGTCCAAACGTGATGTTTCTATCTCAGATTCATTGATTTCTTCCCCTCCCGTGTTGGACTTATGCTCTTTCATTCTGACTGGGAGTGATCATTTTGTTTCTCCTTTGTATAACTCTCCAGATTCACTTGGCACCTGGTATACACAATCATAGGTGCTCTGGTTTTTGTCTATAGGTTTGGTCTTGTGGAGATACTGCAAAGTGTGGAGCTCTCCAAAAATTTAGTTTTGAGTTGATAAATTTCTATAAAATCTAAATGACTGAAAATAAAAAATAGTGAAGTGACCTTTTCACTTTCATAAACATTTCTGTCTATTGCATATTTTCTCATCTGTTACTTCACCAACCAGGGATTTTCTTTTCTTATCTCTCTCATTTTTGAAATTCAGAAAAATTGGCATATGTAATTTCCAGAATGAATAAGAAAAAGTGGATGCGCAACTAATTTCTAGCTTTGAATACATCTCAAGTAAGTATATTTGAGACATGAAACCAATGGAAGTATCATGAATACATATTATGAACACACAAATCTTCACTATGCACCTACGCACTGCCATTTTCTTTCAGCTATATTACACAACCTACATCTTAGACTTCCAATAATGCCATCTCTGAAGCAGATGTTACATCACATCAGAGCCAAACATTGTTATCTGAAGCATCGTGACGTTTAGGCAACACGTACAACTACAAAACGAGTTCACAAGTGTCCATCAGCTAGTGTTAAGCTAACATCTTGTATGAAAACCTACGTTAAGTCACAAGCAATCTATGTTATTTCAAAAAACCGACAAAATGTCGCTTTTCAAGATATGTAATATGCGTAATGGTCTATAGTACTTGCAAATTGAACAAACTGTAGCTTCCATTTGTCCGAGTAGGCTTGATCTCGGTGAACAACTAGCTAAAGCTGATCAGCCCTACTCTATTAAGAGTATAAGGTGTATCGAAATGAGGCAACACAACGTGCCATCTATTACCATAATCGACAACTGCGGAAGTGAAAACTGCAAGATGTCGGTTGAAATTGTATCCTAGTGTCGGGTCAGCACTGTGGCCACTAGATGCCGCCTTTTCTGTTGCCATAGTAGATAGGGTCTACTCGCCATTGAACAAACTGCTGAGGAAGTGCCGAATATCAAGAAACAGCTGTCCATGATTGGTCATTTATACTTGAACGAACAAAAACTATATTACTAGCTTGTTTAACAACGGATAGATCGTATCTATAGGTCCAGAATAGACGGTATCTAGCGGCCACAGTGGTGAACCGGCTGGCAATGCGAACTGATATACAGTTCCAACAGACAGCTTGCTTTCCTCTGTTGGAGTAGTTAACTCTGATAATAGATGGCACTTTGTGCTGTCTTGTTTCGATAAATTTGTATAATCATGGAGTCCTAATTTATTAATTGTGAAATAAACAGTCGTAGCGCCCGTTCTCGATTAAATACGAAAACACTAAGGTACAAAAGCCGCATTATAAAAATGATTCAGTCTATTCGAGTAGTGTATGCTTGGTCTCCAACCATTGGCATTAGCTCGAATGTGTCTATAATTTCAAATTCAAAATAATTGAAGCATGAATTTGGTACTAAAATACGGGCTTGCTTCTGTATTGCCGAATTGTAGGGGTGTCTTAAGAAAATAGACAAAGGAGCTAGGCAATTCTCCTGCGGCATTCCAAATAATATATTTGACTATTTCTATCGTTATTTTCCATCTATGCTATTGCAAATATGTTTTGTGCCCTGATGGCTTTCTTTTGCTTAATCTATACATTGTGTCCCCAAAGTTCGGACATTCCTTTACAGAGCGTACAGATCAGGTAATGATGAGAAAGTGGTCCTTGTAGTACATATACCTAAGCATCAAGATAACCGAGATTTTACGTCAAATGATATGATGTTGTGTGGTACTATGACTAGGTGAGTCAATATCCTAATCAGTCACCGCGCGGTGTGTAGGTAAACCCAGTTTATGAACAAACCGCATGTGAAAACCGAAATTGACACATTCCTTAGGCAATTGCGTAGTTATCGATTTGATGCTAATTGACTGCGAGCATCTTCAAGACGCTATCAATACTCCGCCACTGTATTCAAGTATTCAGAACGTCGCCGATATCCACAATATTTCCAGAGCTGCGTAGGTTTGTTTATATCGTGAAAAGGCCATCAGATTGGACACTACAAAAGACCTCCAAATGTTGCAAATTTAGGAAGAAGTGAACAAATCCGACAGCGACAACTTCAAGTAGTAATTAAAAACAAAGCATGTGACAGGGCAATACATGAAATGCTATATCAAATAAATAGCGAGTATTTCACATCAATTTCTTTTCACGTTTTTGTCCCTATTTTACCTCAAATTAACCTAGTTATTTCAACCGTATTTGTTTCTGAAAAGGAAAAAACCAGCTTTCAGAGCATGCTGTATAGAGTATTAAACTCAAAACAGTCAAAGCAGACCTGTATCGTTAGGGTACAAATGTGTCATCGTTGGATCCGCCCCCTGAGACCCTTTTTGTATATGAGACTCTAACAGATATGGTTGATATGTCAAAAAAAATGTTGTCCGAAACTAGGATCCCTCCCCGTAAAAATGCTGAATCCGCCCCTGGTGCGGAGGCTAGACGAGACACGAAGGGATTTAAAAATTTATGAAACGGCTCGAGTTTACAACGACTAATTTGGAGAGAGGTGGGGTAGAAATACAGGAAGAATACCTGCGTGATGTTCCGGGATACCGAACCGAAAATCCCGGATGGCATCCCTTCTTCCCGGAAAGGTCTCGCCCGGAATTAGATACCGGGAACCGGAACATTTGACATCGGTATAGATAAATATCTATGCCGTTCTATATATAAAATTTACGGGCGAAGTGTCATGGTATGGAAAAATATACGATATCAAGAGATATCGGAAACAAAGCTCCAGCTTGAGGCTACTTTCAAATGATTTTATACAAATCTTAGTAATTTTTGCAGTTGGAAATGTACTGTTTTATACTTCTCAAACTTTAAGGGATAATCAAGTTATTTCACTTCAGGTTCTAAATAGAAGCATGTTACACTCTTCCTCCAACTGTTCAAATAAAACGTTCGACATATCTGCAATCAGAGAGTTATTTTTAAATTTTCAATTATTTCTAGTGACAGCTGAATAAAAATTTGAATGCTTGTTATTCAAGTTTTACTATTTTTCTAGCATTTATAAGGAAGAATACATTGTTTTGTAATTTATATAGATCATCGCTATTTTTTTAATATGATCTCATAAGGCTCCTTACTTTATTATTATCAGGATACTTTGATATAAATTATTCATGAATTACTTGAAAATGGGAGACGCCTCTATATCTACGAGTACGTCTGTACAATTGATCAAAGAAATATAACGTACATTTATTTTGGCGAACTCCGTAATCTGTTAGAAAGCTGCTGAAGTTGGGTGTACTTATTATAGATGAGTATTTATTTCACATGATATTCGACTAACTTAATGATCAGACAGTACTTGTCAAGAATCAATCGAGTGCCAATTCGATAAGTTTGATTCGAATTATTACAGAGTTCCCATTGCTACGTCTCAGCTCCATCGCCAGATCATATCTATGTCATAATGATATGCATAGCCATATTAGATGTCTGCCGTAATGGATTTAGAATGACGTCGCTCTACTCATTGTGCTTCGTCCATCAGGCTTTTCCATTAAATACCCTTATCATTGATGAAATTGAGGCAGTGATTAATTGCCATCTTGCGGCTGTTCAAGAATGACATCACTTTGCTTATTGTGTCCCTGTTATCAAGCCCTTTCATTTGATACCCATATCATAGGGTTACAATTGAAATGTTAAGTGACAGTTTTGTAACATCCGCCATATTGAATTCAAAATGACGGCATTTAATTAATTGTGTATTGTCATAAAAATCAAGCGTGTATATAAAATTTCAGCTCATTAGGTTTTGGTTAGATGGTCCAAAATTCAGTTTCAAGATTTGTGTCACACTGACATACATACTAACAGTAGTGGAGTCAAGGGGCCGGCCACGAACATCTTATCGAATCGAAACAAAAGATCCCCGCTCAAATTTTTCTAAATTTCTTTGGAGATAATTGAGTTTCTTCGGAAACCCCCAGATTTTATTAGAAATATGGCATTAAATTTTCAAGTTTTTCATTATAAACAATTGATGTTTCGTCTTCCATTGTAAAAAATCTGTGAAACAAAAAATATTAAAGCACAGCAGAATAGGAAAAGGGAATTTGCAAGGTCTCCATCGATCTCGGCAAAAACTGACATCGGATTCATTATCTACGCGCTTGCTTTAATAACGATAACAATCCATTCGCTTAGTAGCGCAGTCCTAACAAGCCTTTTGTGTTAAGCAATCAGGTAGCTACCATATAAATACAGCTTAGGTACGTCCGGGTTCCTTTAAACAGAGGGTGTGAAACGCTATAATGTGTCTAGATAATTTCTACTCGGCAAAGGGAGGAACAAAACAAAACACACTGCTTATGCCACCGTGACCTTTCCCCTACCTTCGCAACACATCGTCAACCTTTCAGGATAACGTATTTGCTTGGGGACCTTGCAATACTGTGATCAGAGGCGTACCATAGGATAAGGCTTTACACGTCTTTTCTGATTGTCATTCTAATCGATACCAAGAAGCCCTTAAAAAATTGTGATATCCTATATTGGGAGTTTCAAATTCGAACCTCGCTGTTAGGATCTCGTGAACGGTAAGAGGTACAAAGTTGGTTAAGTGGCTGCAAAGTTGTGAAAATGCCACTTAGAAAGCTTTGCAGTTCACAGTTATATGCAAGGCACGTGAAAAAACTGTATGTTCACAAGATCATTTGTATTTTTACCTGATTTTTGATTGAACATTGCCACATTTTCTCCTAGAATTCAAGTCTGACGTTGCGTCTCTTATCCTGAAGCATCCAATTTTAACTTGTCGGCAATTACTGTAATCGCTAAAATTCTCCAAAATGAGATATCATTTTTTTATTTTGTACATCATGAAATACGAAAAATCGCATCATCCTTTTCCATCGGTCTGTCCGTCTGCTTGTCTGACCGTCGCTCCGCGGAGAAAAAGGCCAAAAACAAAAAATAATCTCTCAAACTTCATTTGTTGATCATTTTCGGAAATTTTTTTTTAGGGGTTCTCAATTTTCTGACGTGGGTACATTTATACATCTATAACTTGAAAATATCTCCTAAGGTCGGGTGTCGATATGTGCGACGTGGTTCCCGGATGGACAAGCGTTGTTATCGTTCCGAACTGCTGTGTACACTGGGCATCGTGAAGGCCGGTATGGTCAGTCACGTGAGATGGGTCTTCGCAACGATCATGTGCCACTGCAGCCATTCCTCTCAGGGGGAGGAGGAAGCTCATTTGATTTTCATTATACACGTTCGTAGCTAACATGTTTCCCAGAAGGGCTAACTTGTCTCAAACATAATCCTTTACGAACTGATGACAACGTAGCGTGGAGAGTCAACTTACTTGACGCCATGATTTTATGGTCGCCATATTGGATTTTTTCTTGGATGAATGAGTTTTTAATCCTGCTTTCAAAAATGTCGAACATTAACATTGTAAAACTCAGCTAACCAAAGAAGTTCGTGCGGTTGCAGTATATCGCACATTGCCATGGATGTTGTTGATCGATAGCGATTGTTTGTTACCTGTTGTCACTTTGGTATGAATCGTCCTTTTCTTACACACATAAAAAGTTGCTGAAAATTGTTATATACCTGGTTTTAATAACTGAAAATGGCGACGAATAAAACAGTAATTCGAAGTTGTTTTCTGTATGAGTACAAGTCGTCTTAACAGTTGTTTAGCAAACATTTCACGCAACGCTTGAACCATTTGTTAATCGATTATTAACCTGCGACGGAAAATCGTTGGTTGTCGGCTACTGATTCGGTACCACACGTCCAAGGCTTCCTTGCACCCAAACAAGGTTTTGTTGTGTGTTTGGTGGACAGCAACTGAAATTGTCCATTATGAGTTTTTGGAAAGGGGTCAAACCATCACTGCTAACTTGTCTTGTGAGCGACTTCAACGAATACAAGCAGGACTCATCCAGAAACAGCCTTCTTTGATCAATCGGAAGAAAGTGATATTCTTGCAGGATAACGCCAAGTCTCATACCGCAAAAGTGACCCGAGAAAAAATTTTCAAACTCGGCTGGGAAACGTTACGGCATCCGCCATATTCTCCCGATATTTCGCCCATTGGTTATCACCTTTTTTAGTCTCTTGACAACTGTATGAGGCACCGACAGTTCACAACTCGAGATGGTGTAATAAATGCAGTCCGCCAATTTTTTTACTCCAAATCCGGCATACAAAAATTGGTTCCACGTTGGTAAAAGGTCATTGAATGTGATGGTATTTAGTTCGTCGAATAATTAGTTTCTTATTGTTTCTCAATAAAAGTTTATATTTTCTACTAAAAACCGCACGAACTTATTTGGTTACCTGATATAATTTCTTAAAGAAACGGCTTTTTTAAGTAGGCCTTGAAATTTTCAGATATTCATTTGTTTCATAATATCATCAACAAAACGTTCCTTCAGTTTTTACAGACTGGGTATAGACAAACAGTCCCTTCTTCCGATTTTATTGATGTGATATTAAACATATGATTTGGATTGATATCATTAAACTTGAAACGTCTAAAAATGCAATTTTCCTATAATTGATATTACCTTATCGAGTAAAGAACACGGTGATGCTAACTTTTTCATATAAGCTTATAATATGCCTAAGGTTAGTTATGAAAACGCGAGAAACAACAATTTTAAGTAACTTAAATATGGTATAGTGAGTAAAAGCTTCGACGATGCTGCTAAACACATATCCTAACCGTTACCTATATCTAAACCAATGCACACATCCTGCATTTGGGTGATATCTATCGATGAGTGAGGTGTCATGTAGAGAACCGCGAGACTCGTCCTAAGTAATGCTTGTATTAGTCGATATGTTTTGTCATATTCAAGCCCAGCAATGAGTTTACTGGACCATCATCTTCCCTCACTCTGATATCGAGGAGAACGAACTACCCAAAGACGGTGCATCGCAGAAAACTAGACAACGTCAGCCATGTGACAATTGCAGTAAAAACTGCATTCGCTCTATTCGAAAAATTGTATACCGGTTGCTGTCCTTGTACGCTGGTACCGTGATGTGTGACCACGTTGTAGCTTGCTGATCTAGTTGCCGTCACGTGAGAGAACAAGAGAGGAATGGCGCTTGGATAGAATTGAACTTGTTTCAAACTGTCGATCGTGTGGATTGCTTGGCAGCACTGTAGACCAATTAGTAGGTTTACCTGTCACATAATGGTAAAGATGCTGGTTCTAGTCCCACCAGCAGCGGTCTATTTTTCCTACTGCTCAACTTATTTTCAAAAAACATATTTGCTTTTCAAACAACATGGTGAAATTGTGAAATATGAACATGAATCTTTGGGTAACCCTTGATCAATAATAAGCGGTACAACACTGCAGGCGTATTTAGGCTAATATCTAAAACAACACCCTTTTATCTATCTGATTAATAGGGCGCTTAATGTTTCAGGGAAATGTTGGGGAAGAGTTTAATTATTTTCACTGGGTTTGCTGTGACTTATTCAACTTTGTTTTTGGCGTTTGCTGGTAATGTGGGTTCTTGAGGTTACAGTCGTTGATCCTCTTATAATTTGACTGCATTTCGCTTCAGGCTTAAGAAGATAGAGCATTGAACAAAATGTGGCGACTACAGGTAGGACTGATATTCAGCATATACATTAGGAGCCAAGTAGTATATGAGGGTCATCGTATCAGGTTCATACGGAGCTCGGCATAAAGAGATGGTGCTAGTGTCGAAGGCTTTAAAGACCATCTGTTGAGTTCGTGCCGAATATCAGCAGTATTCAAAATATTGTGGTATTCCTGAAATTTCCGCAAATTTTAAATTTTCTGAACATTCCAAAAATACCAAGAATTCTGGAAATTTTTATATAATTCAGAAATCTCGGAAAATAACAAGTACCTACTCTGAATATTACAAAAAAAATCCGAAAAATTCGAAATTTGCATAAATTCGAAAAATTTTGAATGTCCAGAGAGAAAATTCTGAAAACACCAAAATTTGCGAAACTTTAATGTCAAATTTCAAATTTCCATAACTCTGAAAATCCTGGTACCTCCGAATATGACAAGAATTTTGGATTTTCAGAATTCACATTCATACAAAATTGGAAAATTTGGAATACGCCGAAAATTTTAAAATCACCGAAGTTACAAAAATTCTGAGAATTGTCAAAATTCCGAAAGTTCTAAAAATTCTGAAAATTTTCAAAATAACGAATAACCCAACAATTCCGATAATAAAATAATTGCCAAGATTCCGAAAGTGCCATGAATGAGAAAATTCATAAAATTTCGGCAATTCCGGAAATTCTGAGAAATAGAAAAATTCCAAAAAAAATATAAGAATGAGGTTAGTTTCAAAAGAATTACAAGGGTTTGAAAAATCCCAAAATTCTGAACATGGAACAGGTTCCCAAGATTCCAAATATTTAAAAAAATTCGGAAAATCCCGAAGACTGGGCATGTGTGTGGGTGTGTAACGTAAATACTCAGGCGTTTGTATCAGCAAACTCAGATAGATTCTCACACCTGACCTCACATCATTTTATATACAAACTACACTTTCTAGCGGGTTGACTCAACTTACTTTTTGACTGTACATCTGATTGCAGGTTGACCTAAAACATGAAAATAACAGATATTCTGGCACCTGATGTCAGATCAACCAGCGTTAAACTGTATCATCAATACTTTTTGGAAATTCTAAAAATTCGGTGAATTTATAAGAATCCGGGAATTAAAGGAATATTTATTATTTTGCGAATTCCAAAAATACAAATAATTAAAAAAGTTCCGTAAACTCTGAAAATTACGAAAACCTTGAAAAACTCTGGAACTCCAGAAAATTCTGAAAAGTGCGTAAAGGTCGAAAATTCGAAAGATTAAGGAAATCCATAAAATCACGAAAGCCTGGAATAATTCCAAGACTTCAGGAGATCCAGAAAACCCAGAAAGAATTTCGAGGATTCAAAAAATTTCCAAGATTCTTAAGCATCCAGAAACGCTGAAGATCTTTAAAAGTCCCAGAATTCAGAGACAGGTCGACGTAAAATATGAAAATATGGAGCGTTTTCAACTGAAGCCCTTTGAGCATGTCTCGTATAGGGTATTCGCAATGGGCTTTCAGTTAGCCAAGTTGAGCCGGGGCCAGGGCCGAGCTTTTAACTGCATCGTCAGCAGCATCGAGCAAAATGCGATCCTGCCGCCTGTCGCGTTTCCATTACTGCTAATGCCGCAGCTATTTCCTCCTTTTTCGATGCGGTACACACGGGGAATTGTGTGTGTGCACACATCAAACATAGACGTACATTTTCAGAGAGACATTTTTTGTTGCTCGGGGGCTAATGGCTAGTCCTCAGATAGTTGCTATTGGAACATTCTGAAAATTACTGCTTTCTATGCATCACCTTCTGACTCAACTACAAATGATTCAAGACAAATTCCATCTTTCTGTCTTAAAGGCCACTTCAAGCATTGTTTAATTTGATCCTGAATACTTCCGTTTTTCCTGACAAGTTTTAAATTGCTAAAATATGCCCTATATTCAAAAGTGAAGCTTCCAATATCATAACTAACTACAGGGGAATATCCATTTTGAACAATTTTGATAAGCATCTTGAAATGATTTTATATGATCGTATCTACCAGTCTGCAAGAAATTGCATTTCTATTTATCAACACGGTTTCGCGAAGTTTCGGTCAACTATTAGCATTTTAAGCCAGTTTCTATGTGAAACAGTTGACAGCAGGGGTCACGTTAATGTAATGTATGCCGACTTTTCCAAAGCTTTTGACAAGATCAGTTATGAGATTCTCCTCAAGAAACTTTGTTATCTAGGTTTACAAAACATTATTTCTTGCTATTAAAATCATATTTATCTAATAGACAACAATATGTGTGTGTAAATAATGTGAGATCGGAAGTATTCACTGAGACTAGCGGTGTGCCGCAAGGATCCAATTTGGGACCTCTTCTATTCTCACTTTATATCAATGATTTGTGTGATTCACTTAATTGCAATAAGCTATTGTTTGCGGATGATTTAAATATATATATATATATATATATATATATATATATATATATATATCAGTATCCAGTGAAGAGGACTGTATCATCTTACAGAAACAAATCACCTTCCTACAGAACTGGTGTGCAAGAAATCATCTGCACTTGAACATATCTAAATGCAAAGTCCAAGCCTATATCTTATCGGTATACTATTGAGAATTCGATACTAGGAAGAACCGATTGCATTAGAGATTTAGGTGTCTATTTTGATAGTCAGTTGACATTTAATTTTCATGTAAGCCAAACAGCGCTGCGTACTTGTAGCACATCCGGTTTTATTGTTAGGAATCGCAAGAATTTCAATGACACCCCAACATTATCGTCTCTGTATTTCAGTCTAGTAAGATCCAAACTGGAATATGGCTCACTTATATGGAGATATACAGGGTGACTTCGAAGTTGAGTCATTTATTTTAACAGTGAGTAGATCTGATCAAAAGAAATGTTTTTTCCTTTAACATTTTTCTGGTAAAATTAAAGTAACAAAGTTATAGCCCTTTAGAAGTTTGAGTACCACCCTGTCTCAATAATAATATTATGTGCTCGTGTTTGGCAACAACGGATATAATCCGCCTTATCGGTTCATCGCATCGGAAACAAAAAAGCGAAAGAATTTGAAACGTTTATCACGATGTTTTTCGTCAGTCGGTAACGCGTGAGTGAATAGTGGTGTTTGTTGCGTGACTCAAACGAAATGAAAAATGGCACATGTTTACGAAAATGCTGAACTTGTGGACATGATTCTTATTTACGGGGGGGGGAGTCTTTACAAAATGCTGCCGCGGCATCACAGATTTGTGCGAATCGGTTTCCCAATCGAGTGCAACCAACCCCTCGTGCCTTTGTTAATGTAGTACAAAAGGGCATGCCGGTGCTCCAAGACCGCACGATCAAATACAGGGCCGCACTGAAATACTTGTCGGGAGGATACTTTATAAAACAAGGTAACATTTTTTTTTTATTTTTACACACATATTTTGGTTTATCTTCCTTCTACAATCATTATCTGAAAATTAATGGCTCAACTTCATATATATATATAGCCAGCACATCGTAGCTATTTATATATATATAGCCAGTACATCGTACCTATTGAAAAGTCACAAAAGAAATTTTTGAGATTCATAGCTTTCAAAATCGATGTCGTGTATCCACCAAGAGGCTGTAGTTATCCTAAGCTACTACATAGATTTGATTATCAGTGTTTGGAGAGCCGTAGATATCAGTTACCTGTACTTTTCTTGCACAAGCTTTTCAATGGAAAAGTATCTGGTTCCTAGAATAGCATCTAGACGATACAATACTTTCCTGTGCAAAAGAGCTCAAACTAACTTACTATTAAAGGCTCCGATTAATTTTATGTGCCGAAATGCCGACAAAGTTTCAAGTGTATGTGTTATTTTTCACTGCAGTGTCTGTGAATTAAAGAATAAATCTCGAGCCCTTCTATGATGGATTTTGGTCAAGTTTTACATGTTTCTTCTATTTCTGATTTTTTTTATTTGGGCAATAAACGCATTATTATTATTAAGACAGACTTAAGTCAAGAGCAAAAATCTAAAGCAACACCCAAAACGTAGCATGTGGTCTTCATAATAATAGAACTCGATGTTTCTCCACATATGTTGAAACAACTATTTACTGTCGTCTGTCTACTACGTGACAGTTCGTTTGTTTTTCTCGCTACTACACAGTCTGTTGCAACAACAACCCTGCTCTCAAAGGACATGCAGCCTCGCAGTGGTCTGTCTATGCAAAAACCTAGCAAAAATTGAAATAATGAGGTATCGAAAATGAATGAATGAATGAAAATTATTATTATCGAGCATTTATTCAAATTTTGTTGAAAGAACCGAGCGCGCTTTGGCTCACAACCCTAATAACTTTTGGTCCTTCGTAAATCATCGCAAAAATTTCGCCAATATTCCTAGCAACATGTATTCTGAAAATACTGAGTTGAAAAATCCTGAGCAAATAGTGAACGCCTTTGCAGCATATTTCCAATCTACTTATATTTCCTCCTCGGAATATTTATCTGACTCTGCCTCAGTGAACGATAGTTCTTGCCTATCTATTATAACAGTTCATGAGAAGCATGTACGAAATGCTCTGAATAAGTTGAAACCTAAATGCTCCACAGGTCCAGATTCCATACCGTCTTTCTTTCTTAAGGATTGTGCTTCGGTACTTGCTCAGCCCTTAGCATACCTTTTTAATTTGTCTTTAAAAACTGCAACCTTTCCTGACAAATGGAAAATGTCGAAAATTACTCCAGTTTTTAAGAAAGGCGATAGGTCACATATTGAGAACTATAGAGCGATTGTTATCTTGAGCAATTTGGCGAAAGTTTTTGAGTTTGTACTTTTTGAGGTCGTGTTTTCTCATGTAAGTCGTACCATCTGTACTGGTCAACATGGTTTTTATAAAGGTAGATCAACATGTAGTAATTTAGCATGTTTCAAGCAATACGCTGCGGAGGTTTTGGACAAAGGAGGGCAGGTTGATGTAGTCTATACCGATTTTTCAAAAGCTTTCGACCGTTTAGATCACGGTATTTTGATACAGAAGTTGTCAAAAATTGGTTTAACGTCTAGATTTCTTGATTTTTTCCAGTCATACATTAATAACAGACATTTACGTGTAGATTATCGTGGTTACAAATCATATCCGGTGTTGGCTGCGTCAGGCGTACCCCAGGGTTCAGTCCTTGGATCTTTGTTATTTCTTATATTCATTAACGACATAGTAAGTGACTTGCGGTGTGAGTATTTGCTGTATGCTGACGACCTCAAGATTTTTAGATGTGTTAATACCTTAGATGATAGTTTAGCATTGCAAGCAGATCTGAACCTTGTACATCAGTGGTGTGAAGTTAATAATATGCATTTGAATGTTGATAAATGTTGCACTATGACGCTAACACGCAAGTTGGAACCGATAGAATCTGTCTTTGAGATTGGAAACAGCTCGCTCCTGAGAGTTTTTTCGTTCAAAGATTTAGGTGTTTTGTTTGACCCCAGAATGACATTTATCGAGCAGATAAATACTATTGTAGCAAAAGCGTACAAAAATCTTGGTTTTGTTATCAGAAACAGCAGACAATTTCATAATCCTAAAACTTTAATCTTACTATATTATGCTTTTGTTAGATCTATTCTCGAATATTGTTCTATTATTTGGTACCCGGCTTACGATGTACATTCCCATAATCTTGAGAGAGTTCAGCGACGTTTCATGAAGTATTTGTGGTATAAAGAAGATAGAGTTTATCCTGAAAGGGGCTTTCGTAATGACATATTATTAAGCAGATTCAATATGCCAAATTTAACGAAGCGCAGACATTTATTCGCTGCTACCTTTTTGTGTAAATTGCTCGATGGCAGCATTGATTGTCCTTCACTCTTAGAGAAAATTTATTTACACATACCTAATTTGCGTACTCGTCATGGTAGCAACAGTTTATTCTATTTACCTGTTCCTAGAACAAACTTATTGTTGTTTTCACCACTCTATGTTATGTGTGGCATTTGTGAAAGTGCACGTGCACTTGATATCTTTCACCACAGTAAAGACAGCCTTCGAAGGTATTTTCTAACTGTCGGCTGAGCATGCTGTACTTCCTGCCTGTTCAATGGAGTGTTCCGTTCAGGCAGTGTATTGAATCTAAATAAATAAATAAATAAATAAATAAATTTGATATCTTAAACCATGACTGACTATTAAGCTTGAAGAATGTGATGTACCATTCGACCACTACCTTTTAAGGCAAAATTGGACATGTTGTGTATCATCCATTGTGTTGTCTGTTGAAAATATCTAAATATGGATCATAATAAAGATAAGACGAGTTATCATTTGACCGAATAGAATTCATTATTATTGTTTTTATGTAGCTACACCATGAAATGAATGAAAGACTATTTTTAGCTTCACTTGTTTATACTAGAGTTACTCAGAGGTTTTTAATGAGGCTCCGCTCTTTGTCCCAGATATTAGGGAACCTTGAAGTGCTGTCATAAAATATTTAGTGACAGTTTCTGCTAATTTTTGCAAGCTATTGAGATATATAACTTTATAAACTGCCATATTATTGCATGGGGTCTCAAACGGTGGCTCAATATTTTTAAATTTGTCCTTTGAGTGGCCTCAAAATACCATCAAAATGCCTTCCTAGAGACACAAGTGATCTTTCATTTGGATTCAATGACCACGAAAACCTATATTACACACGTCGGACTCAAGCATTAGACTTATTGTGGATTAGTCGTTTCACCTTGAAATGCTTTCACGACAAGTGGTGGTCAATGAATTCATCCAAAAAGGATTATATATCTGGCAACACCGCATTTATTTCTCACCAAATAAGAACAGCACTGTGAGCACCATGTTTTGGATTACCTAAGTTATCTTCCTAACATGTGTTATTCAAAACACTTTATTTGCCTGTTAAGTTCTTTTGAAAATAATTAGAACTCGTATACCCAAGGTTTTCGCCCTATATGTACACTTCACAAGGGATGGCGCACCCAACAGAGGTCCATTTATTAAGCTCGCCTGACGTTCTGAAGAGGCGTGTTCTGTGGTCTTAACTACGCCTCTGATGATTGGTAGACATGCACCAAGCACAGCTAAAGTTGTGGCACTCACTGGCACACTCGACACGAGGCCACTTTTATGACAGACTTTCTACCGCTACGAAGGAAAGGAAAGGAAATATCCGCAAGCAGCTACAAGCAATGTATGTATACAAGCAATCCATTTAGATATTTCACCGTTCAAATGCAATCTCAGACGCAACGTAACGTCGTTGGTAAATTCGACAATTTCGACCTGACAGCTTGACACGTGCACTTTACAGATTTGAATGTGCCAAGCTTTTAAAGTCGTATTGAATTAGCTTTTTCTACACTCCATAATCCGTTTTACTCTCCTATAGATTACGCGAGCGACCTATTGTTACTGTAAATGTCGGCTGATATTTAGACTGTCGCGATTTTAAGCGAATCGTGGATTACCGTCCTCATACCTACCTTTATGGCTTCTAATATGTCCGGAATTTTCAGAACTTTCAGAAACTGGATATCTCGAAATTCAGGAATACTCGTAATTTTTGGAATTGTCGGAGTTTTTTGAAATTTTCCGGATTTTATGAATCTGCTGAATTCTCGGAATTTCCTGAATTTCCGGAATTCTTACAACCTGTAAAATTTCAAGAATATTCGGAAGTTTAGGATTATTCTGAATCCGGTTTTTGGAATTTTTTAAAATTTCGGTATTTTCATAATTTTGGAAATTTTCGAAATTTTTATAATTTCTGAAACATAGTAACAATGCAGTTAAAAGCTCTGAACTGAAATCCCATTACGGGTATCCTATTGTCTCGTGCCAAAATCACGTAGCCTTTTTCCTACTATTTTGATCACTTACTAGTAATTTGAATCTCTCTTTATTAATGGTAGAGTGCCAATTCCTAGGCCGAACCCTTTTTCATGATTTTCTTTTGGCAAATTTCATAGTTTATTGATTGTATAATTTCACGCGTATTATATCTTTCTTTCTCAGCGAATCAGTGTTGTGTTGAAATCTTTCGGATACTAATGTTATAGTATTCTATTAACGACTATTTCAGAAATTTTCTCATAGAATATCATCCTCCGATTGGCAATCAGCGCCACCCTGTGATTTCTTTACGTACTAGTCGTTTAGGAATATTTGATTTCCTATCAAGATACCTTGTTTTAAAAAACTTGCATGTACAGGCGGATCCTTCCGTTGAGGTTTCGGTTGTGCGTGGGTCGTTTCGTTGGTAATAACTTCCAGATTCTGGAATATTAAGGCTCCAAACACCAGATTATGGAGTTGCATCCTTTATTTTGTACCTTACGCTTAGTTGTTTCCGTTTGGGTGCTACCCCGTCCATTTTCTAATGGGATCTTAACCTTTAGCGGTAAGTTCTTTTTTGTATACTATCGGACCACGTCCATTAAAGCATTTCCTGAAGATTTTTGCTGGAAGTCACCCCTTCCCCTTGATAAAAGAACATATTAAATATGATTGTAATTAGGTATTTTATAGATGTTAATATATTGATTGCTGCCGACTGAAATTCTTAAAGTGTACTTGATTTTCTTTGGCATTTTTCGTATTCAAATATGTCTAGGGCAGTGCCTACATGTCACCTTCTTTTGGGCTTACTACATTACATTGATCATGCTTTTGATTTTTGAGGTGCCATAACTTTATTTTAGAACAAGGAATACATTTTTGAGGGTATATCACTTTAGTACATTTTTATCTTTTCTTGCCCTTGCTGTACTTTTCTTGTAAAAGAAAGTGTACATGGTTTTTCTTCAAGTTTGATTGTTTTCAATGAGTAGTTTTGTCTCAGACAGAGAGTAGAGCGTAGATTTTCAAGCAATCTTTCTCTGTCTAGGGTTTTTTTATACCGTAAATTTTGGAAAACGAGGCAAGCAGGCCCTACTTTGTGACGTTTCTCACGTCACTGCCCACTGCTGGACTCTGTTTTTTTGACCTGAGCATTTGTGAGCTGAGGTCATCTCTGCTGCGCCTAGAGCTGTAACTGGAAGAAGACCACTGTCCAGATAAGTTTAGGTTTAGGCGTTAAAATATTTTTGTAAAGCATTCGTACGTGTACCATGGCAAACGTTTTGTGGGGTTAATTATCTCGGTCTAATAATTTTATTGGGAATTACTTTTAAATAAAATCCTTTCTTGCACTCCAGTGATGTGCTGCATGTTTTGTTAATGTATTGTGATTCTTCTTTTTTAAATACCTTGTTTTATTTGGCTATCTGTGTACAATTAATTAGGTTAAGATTCTTTTCTTTTGTGCGGGTGGTCAGGCAAAACAGGTTCCGAATAACACCTCGGGGATTCGTGACTTAATCCGTCTTACGTCACTGGCGCTCTTAACCCTCCCTACTCTCCGCTTTCTTGAGCTAGGGCCTAAATTGGTAGGCCACTAGACAGCTGTTTTGCATTGATTTACCATTAGATTCCATTTATAGTGTTTTATTTATTTATTAATTAATTAAGGTATAAAAAGGAAAGGGGAATCACACCACCATTTCCTCTTGTTTATAAAAAAAAAGGCGTGGTACTATACGAGTCATGCTCAAAGGACTTCAGTGAAACACGCTCGATTTTATTTTCATATTTTAGGTCGACCTTGAATCACATGCATAATAAAAAGGTAAGGGTCAACACATGAATAGCTAGAAGGTGTACTTAATGTATAAAATGATGTGACGTCAGCTGTGAGAATACACCTTTGCTGATACAAGCGCCTGATTGTTTACGTTACACGCGGCTTCGAAAGTTACAATCAACAACTTAGTATTTACATTTACATACCACACGCGCAATTTTAGATGTTTTTTGGTTTTCACGAATTTAGCAATATTTATAATTGTTGGAATATACGGAATTTTTGGGGTATTTGAAATTTTTGGAATTCTTGTAATTATCGGATTTTTTTGAATTTTCAGAATTAATGAAATTTCAGGAGTTTTCGGTATTCTAGGAATTTCAAAAGTTCCTGGTATTTTCTGTCTTTTCCGAATCTTCAAAAACCTCAAAATTTTCGAAGTCTTCAGAATTTTCGAAATCTTTGTAAAGCTAGAAATGCTCATGATTTTTGAAAAAATATTAAATCCCTGGATTTTCATTAATTTCCGGGATTATCAAGTTTTGACTTGATAAATGTTTGGAAATCACGTACCTAACTCCAAACTTAATAATAATAATAATAATAATAATAATAATAATAATAATAATAATAATAATAATAATAGTAATAATAATAATAATAATGCAGGAATTATTCATCAAGCATTGGCACTCAAACACCATCTCATAGACACCGAAGTACCGTACTACAAGTACCAGTCTCTGCCAGTTATGGATAATGGTACAGCAAAGCTATATTTCGACCTAACCCTACACACAGATAAAACCATTCTCGCGAATAGGCCAGATATAGTACTGCACGAAGACAAGGTGGCGTATTTTATAGACATAGCTCACCCCATGGATCAAAATATCGATAAATCTGAAAGAGAAAAGATATCCAAATACCTACCATTAGCAGAAGAGTACAAATGCATCCATAAACTACAATCAGTAGAGATAATACCTATCATCCTCACAGCAACGGGAAACATCAACAAAAACTTGAAAAAAAACATAATCAAACTTGGCCTCGACGCAAACGACATTATTAGACAAACCCAAAAATCGGTAGCTCTCGAAACATGTCGCATTGTCCGTACGTTTCTACATCTGCCAAATTGGAATCCGTGAAGCAGGGTTTGCATACGCCCCCTGCCTCAAGAACCAGTGTTACACTGAGAAGAACAAGAAAATAATAATAATACTATATTTATTGCCCAACAGATACATCTATTTAAAGGACAATGTAATTTTGACATCACATTATTTTTAACTGTTACAATCATAGCTCGCCCTGTTTCTGAAAAAAAAAAATGGAAGAAAAAAATGAATAGCCTACTACACCTACTTACCTACATGTCTTAAATGCTATAAATTGAATAATAGTAGTCGCTGAGTACAGCTAATATATCTTTGACTTTATCATGATGATTGTCACATTTATCAGCTATGGTGTTAAAGCTGGAGCACATAAAGTACACGGGTGACTTAATCATAACATTAGAATTTGGTGTTTTCAAGTAAAAAGCGAGCAATCTTCTGGAAATGCGGGACGGTACATGAAAATCAATTTTAGCTAATAAAGCTGAAGAATCAACATCACTGTGTACGAGTTTGTAAAGGAATTTTAAACTATTACAAACTCTTCTCTGCTTAAGAGGATGCATTTCAAATCTTAGCAACATCGCTGATTGGGGAGTCCCACGATTGAGATAAGCACCATCTAATTTGAAAGTCAAGTATTTAAGAAATCTCCTCTGTACACTTTCAATTGTATTAGTATCGATTTGGTAATATGGATGCCATACACTAAATGCATATTCCAGCTTAGAACGCATCAAGGTGCAGTATAAAGCCTTCAGTGCCGTTTCACTACCAAACGATTTACAGTTTCTTATAAAAAAACCGAGGCTTTTTATAGCGGATGATACTACTGTACTAATATGACCTGTAAATTCTAATTTAACATCAGACAACACACCTAGATCTCTTACTTCTGAACAACGAACCAAACTGACACCTTCCAGTGTGTAATCAAAAACTATTGGATTCGTTTTCCTGGTAAAAGAACAGGTTTTGCATTTGCTAAGATTCACAAATAATTTATTAGTTGAACACCATTCAAATATATGATTCAGGTCAGCTTGCAAGATTAGACAGTCATCAATGCTGTTAATCTGAGCATATATTTTTAAATCATCGGCAAACAACAGAGAAGGACAGGTTAAGCAGTTAGGGAGGTCATTGATAAAATAAAGAAAGAGAAGAGGGCCTAAATTTGATCCCTGCGGTACACCGGATGAGGCCGAGTAAGGTGAAGATTTGAAACCATTGTAAGAAACGTATTGATTTCTATCATGCAAGTAAGAAGAAATGAAATCTAATAAATGATTGATAAAACCAAAATGCTGAAATTTACCTATGATTCTTTGGTGACTAATCTTATCGAAGAAATCCGTATAGACCACATCCATCTACCCCTATTATCTAAGACCTCTGCAATTTCCATGGGTGATTTCAGTTAAGTTAGAAATATTAGAGCGATTGCGCATAAATCCATGTTGCGTCTCAGATATTAGATGCGAGGTCAAAGGATAGATGTAGTTGTATACAGATATCTCAAATGCTGTACCAAAATTATCCAATATAGATTTAGCTCGGTAAGTTTCGATTTTACTAGGGTCCTCAGCTTCAAAAATAGGGCACACTCTAGCCAGTTTCCATTTTGTAGGAAAAGTTGCTGTACTGAGGGAATAATTAAAAATTTTCTTTAAAGGCGTGACGAATATGTGCGCCGCATCACGGACTACAAAGCACGGTACCATATCTTCTCCTGCTGTTAACTTGTTTGGTCATTTACACAGCGCCTTTAGAATATCCTCATCTGTGAAGTTACCCAGATGAAAATAGTCATGCTGAGTATCAACAACGGGATGTTGGTATAAATCATTATCTATAACATAAACACTTTAGAAATACTCTGCGAATGAACTAATAGTCCGATTAGGATTATCTGAGACTTCATTAACAAGGGTCATCCTACTTGGTATTCTAGATGAACCTTTCTTAGACTGGATGAAAGACCAAAAATGATTCGGATTTGTAACCAAATCATTTTCAACTTTTTGCAGATGTAGATTGTAACAGTCTTTTAACTGTTGTTTAACAAGTGCACGGACGCTAGAAAATTTTCCATAGATTTCCTTACTTCTGGAACGTTTATGTTGTTGATGCAGTCTACGTTTCAGTTTTAAATTTCGAATAATATCCGAGCTATACCAACCTGGATAACGAAACTTCCAACAAACACGCACCAAGGCGACCAGACTTACTGTTTACCTTGAACGCGACCAACGAAATTTGTTAGGAACTGCCATCCCAATCCTTGGATGAATTGGGGGTCGTAAGTCCTCAACATGCTCCAAGTCCAGAGAGCTATTACCTCTGGGATGATCCTTACGTACGGTCCGCCAGCTTGGTTTAGTCGTGTCCCATGCTAATTCCCGATATCCCGACGCGCTATCTGTTAACTGGCGGATTTCAATTACCCCCTTTACACCCCCAAATACCCCCCAAGTATCCCTGCTTCTGAACGTCGCGCAAGACGTGATTTAGTTGCCAGCGGGACTCTCTCCCAGGATGTGCTAGATTATATTAATTTAGCGGCGAGGACATGGGAATCAGATGGCCGATTATATGGGGATTATTCATACATTATCTCTGTTACCAACAAATTATACTCATGATAGCTAGATGAGCCGACCCTGGGAGATGAGGTACGGATTGTACAGGTGGTGCGATTAAATTTATAGGAATTTTAGGTCTCTAGCTGGAATTCTTTTTCTCGATTAAAAATGTGCTCGATTCTACTAGACATGTTTGTTGGCGGTAGATAAAACATTGCTTATGTTAGCGTACAGTCATGGTGTACTTATACACAATGCAACTAAATCAGTATACGGCGAGGTTCAAATTTGGCTGACGTCGTCATGTGTACGAGAGAGAAACGCGATAAGCGTGCGATATGTGTATTTTTGAAAGACTGCAACGATGGCTTCCGTAACCTCTTACTCGAGTTCTAGGTAACAAGGAGCTCCTATCTCTTTCTACCACACGGATTGTATGCTTCTAGAGCTTGTCTTTTGTACACAGTACGACGTCAGTGGTATTTCGTCTTCAGTGTATAGCATAAAAAGGAGTAAAGATCGGCTTTAGACACAATGCAATTTTGACCAAAAAAGGAAGTATTTTTCATGTGTATCAAGATTACAAGTGGTAGATACTTGGACAGCGTGAAGGTTAGGTTAAGGCCAATTTTAAGTATTCAGGTATCTGGCACTTAATTGTCATGCTTATAGGTTTTTGGGCTCTTCGAACAATTTGTCGGTATCATTTCATTTGAATGGTGTTTCGATGCAATTTCAAAATTAAATTGAGAAAGTTTTGTCAAATCTAATCTACTAGAACTATACGAAGGTTTTTGGATTCGCTGAGTCCGAACTTGAGTTAGTTTGTCCAATTTTTTCTTCTCATTTATATGAAATAATCAAAGGATTTGACAACAAGCGGCACGGGTATTATGAAAAAAACCTATATAACGTCAGAAAAAACCTACAAAATGTAATCTTGCAGACTAGGTAGTTTTTAGGGTGCAAACAGCCATGCCACGGTTGCTCACTAGGATCCTTGTGAGCGTCCATCTATGATAGAATGGCTCAACTACACGCATTGTTGGTAGCATATGTTTTGTGAAGCCGAGTAGTCTATAGTTTTTATCTCTGAGAGGAAAGTTGGTTGGATAGCAAGATCGCATCTCGATTATTATTTGTATTGGTCTGCATATGTATAAAATCAGTGATGTGTGAGAAAATTATTACCGAATATGAATATTTATGTTTTCCTTTCTAAAGACATGTTCAAAGTTATAAATTACGATTTTTCTCGTTTTTTGTGTTCAAAAACTTTGAGAAGCACTACGAGAAATCGCCACCGCGCCCGCGTTGTGTGCAATTAAGTCACATCCCAGAAAATAATGACGCATCGCACATCAAATATTTTTGCAATGCCTCACATCTAGGCGCTGATTTGTATTTTCAATTGAAATCTCAAAATAAATTTCTATGAACTCTAAATTACTGGAAATAAAACATTATGTAATAACCTTTTCACTTTCATAAATATTCCTGTATGTAGCATATTTTCTCACTCACCTGTCCCCTCACCAACCAATGATTTTCTCTTTTTATCTCTCTCATTTTTGAAATTCAGCAAATTTGCATACATAATTATCAGAATGAATAAGAAAAACTAATTTCTAGCTTTGAATCTCAAGTAAGTGTATTTAAGCTCAGACCTCCAGTAATGCCATCTCTGAAGCGGATTTTACATCACATCAGAGTCAAACGTTGACAACTGAAACATCATGATAACTACAAAAAACTACAAAACGAGTTCACAAGTGTCCATCAGCTAGTGCTAAGTTAGGTAAAGATTCGAAGTTCTCAGGTATCTCGTAGTTGACTGCCATGATTGTAGTTTTTTGTGGATGCTGAGGCCAAATCCGTACAGTTTGTCGGTATAAAGTCATTCGCAGGGCGTTTCGAGATTAATTGGAAGAGATCTTGTAGACTTGATTACCCGTAATTTTCTCCACTTGACCTTGAAATGGCCCTGAAACGCTCTCTAATGGCCTGACACAGACAAACTGACAACGACCCAGAAAATCTATAAACATGACAGTTAAGTACCAGACACCTGATTACTTACTTCATAAATTTACAAATTTCACCTACAACTGACCTTGCTCTGACCATCACCCTGGCTAGGAGAAGGTTTCTATCAGTGCCGTTTACTGGAAAATCGTTTAGTTATTTTTTGATCAAATTGTTATTGAGCCCAAAAGCGGCCCTATGGGCCCTCCTCCTTAAATACCAGCCTATACATAGCAAAGTATCCATACATTTCATTCTAATTTGTGCGTGGGAAAAAGTAGGAGACCAATTGTGTATGAGATATTAATGAATTTCTTCTTTTTTATTTGAGAATCCCATTCACAATAACTTAGATTGAATATGACATAATCAACTGCATGGTAACAGGAATCTTATATCGAAGAACAATTACTAAATTTATCCCTAACAATCATCATTGAAAGATAATCCAAAGAGCCTAAGAACTGACAAAATATAACTTTCTGTATTTCAGAATAATCACGTAGTGTTAGATACGGGCGAGAGGTAATTAAAGCGATTTATCGAGTAGCAACCAGGTATTGGCTCGATCCTGTGAGAAGCCTGAGTTGTTTATAATGGGTGAATTTTTTGCTAGTATCTTTTTGGCAACACTGTTTTTGACAGATGATGCGTGAATCGCGTCTTGTGTCATTGTCAAACTTGTTCAGTTTGGTCTATAATTTGACCATGAATCGACTTACGAACGAACAACGCTTGCAAATTATTGAATTTTACTATCAAAATTCATGCTCGGTTAAGAGAGTGCATCGAGCACTGCTTCCAATTTATGGGCAATTTGGTCGGCCTACCAAGGGAGCTATTCGGAAGCTTGTGACTAAATTTCGAACCCAGTTTACATTATTGGACATTAAACCACCAACACGCAGACGTAGAGTGAGGACTGAAGAAAATATTGTGGCTGTATCCGCCAGTGTTAGTGATGACCGCGAAATGTCGATTCGCCGCCATTCGCAGCAATTGGGCCTCTGTTACTCCACTACGTGGAAAATTTTGCGACAGGATTGAGTGTAAAACCTTATAAGATACATCTGGTGCAAGAATTGAAGCCATACGACCTCCCACAACGTTTCCCATTTGGTGAATGGGCGCTGGCAAAGTTGGAGGAAGATCCACATTTTTATCGAAAAATTGTGTTCAGCAACGAAGCTCATTTCTGGTTGAATGGGTACGTTAACAAGCAAAATTGCCGCATCTGGAGTGAAGACCAGCCAGAAGCATTGCAAGAGCTACCAATGCATCCCGAAAATATCACTGTTTGGTGTGGATTATGGGCCGGTGGCATCATCGGGCCGTACTTCTTCAAAGACGACAATGGCTGGAATGTAACTGTGAATGGCGAGCGCTACCGTGCGATGATAACAAACTTTTTTTTGCCAAAAATGGAAGAGCTGGACTTGGCTGACATGTGGTTTCAACAAGACGGTGCTACATGCCACACCGCACACGAAACAATGGCCCTATTGAGAGGCGAGTGCGATGAACAGTTTATCTCACGTTTGGGGCCCGTCAATTGGCCGCCTAGATCGTGTGATTTAATGCCGTTGGACTATTTCTTGTGGGGCCATGTTAATTCTAATGTCTACAGGGATAAAGCAGCAACGATTGACGCACTGAAAGCCAATATTGAAGCATTTATTCGTGAGATACCGGCCGGTATGTTGGAGAGAGTGTGCCAAAATTGGACCTTGCGCATGGGCCATCTAAAGCGGAGCCGCGGCCAACATTTACATGAAATAATCTTTGAACATTAAATTATATCGACCGTTCTATCGACTCAAATAAAGATTTAATCGTTTTTTCAAATTCAATTTTTTTTTTGTTTTTTTTTTTGAGAATCAAATCCTATACCTCTTAAAAAATCACCCGTTACAACGTATGAGTATATACTAAGTGACGTAGAGTAAGGAATACCCAGTAATAATGAACTTATTATAACATATATACATATATCTTAGGGTTAGGTAGGTAATTGATCAAATTTTCAGAAGAATCCTGCTGTTAAAAAAATGTAAGAAATTAATCATATTTTGGGCAACCAGGACGTCTTATACACCCAGAAATACATCAGGACATACTCCTAATAAGATGATCGATTTCCTCCTGAGGTTTCTCATCCCAAGCTACTTCCGGGATGTGATGCATGACGGTGATGTTGCCTCTGATGAATCCTTAAGGTGTCCTGCTTATATAAGCAATAGCGCCCGATATCCTAATTATTGTATGGTGCACATGGGTTTCCGTATAAAACTGGAAACCTCGTCTTTCACCTCGTCACCCTCTCAGCCTTGCTCGGACAGCATGCATCCCCAAACAGAATCTCAATTCTAACTTCTCATGTACGGTCTTCCTGATTTCATGTCTGACAACAAACCACCACCGTATTTAGACTTCTGAGCATCTGGAAAGCACCAGCAGGCTTTACACTAGTCCACTATTCTTAACTTACTTTTTCTGTAAGAACAGAACAAAAAATACCTTATCAACATGGTTGAAAAGGTAATCGTTCTTTGTAATAACCTGTAACATATAAGTAGAAAATGTTTGTAATCGGTTGAATATCACTGGATGTTGCTTTTTCTATGTCGCTTAGTATATCTGTAATTCGTATTCGTTGGCTGCTAAGAGTGTGGCAATGCGACAATCTAGTAATTTGCATGCGCTAATAGAGTAAAACGTCGGCACCAGCACCGTCATTGCATAATTAGCCGCCGCGGCCTTTGATATTTTTTTATGTTCATTTGCCCGTGTGTGTAAGGGTGGGGAATAAAATTAGAGTATCTGGCACCCTGCCTACGCGACAAGAATTTTGCTTCAACGGATTACAAATAGTTGCAAGTGAAATTCCTGAAGATTTTGTTTGTATTTCACTTGATTTTATAGATTTACTTCACACACGTAAATTTCTTCATTTCACTTTATTGATTTTCTCAAACAGATACTTTATAATAACTCAACAATGTATGTTTGGATGAGTGTCTCTGCAGGTACGTGCAGCACTTCTTTTATAGGTCGCCGTTTCTTGGAGTATCTGGAAACGTCCATACGTTGTCGAATCTTCCATGACGCGCTGATACTTGAAATACATTTTATGACTACCAATAAATTTAACGCGAAGGTCTGTTTGTAAATTCTGTACTGACAATCGTAGGGATCAGTTTGAATTCTTGTCAAAATTGAGAAGGTTTTTTATTCTTCTAAATTTGTCTGGCCGCTAAATGAAACAACATACATATTATGTTCTAAAAATGAATGACATCAATTTCGAGCAACGGCGTGCTATTAGACTTTGCTTCAAACTTGGGCACAGTGCAACGGAAACTCTTGCTCAGCTTTAGCAAGAGATAGTGTTTTGGCAAGTGCCCAGGTTTTTCGATGATTTAAGGCATTTTCAGAGTCGATTGAAAATGAAACACGAAACGGAAGACCTTCATCTTCAAGAACTGATGAAAATATCTACAGAATCTTGTGCGTCCAGATCGTCGGTCGACAGTCAGAATGATTGGGAAAGAGTTAAATTTGACCGTTCATCAGATTTATACCAAGGAATTGGGAATGAGGCAAATCTACACTCCAGCAGCTCGGTACAAGCAAGATCAGCAGCACACATCAAATGATATCGCGCTTTCTCAAGGTTTGCAAAAATTTGCCAACGCTGCACCGCGATACACTCTACTCAATTACAGCTAACAAGACAAATGATACCTCAAGAACACTTAATCACCCACTCAGAAGCATGCTTCGATAACTGGTTGAAAGTAAGCGGCACTGGGATGACCCAACACATTACTAAGGACACTTAGCAATAGATCGAATGTCTTAACTTCGAGAAATAAGAACGAATTGCCCTTGCATGTATCTAACTGTATAAAAAGTTTAATTCAAGACAACTCATTGTTACTGGATGTTCTATTTCCTTGAGACTGAGTATACAGGGTGTTCCTTGATGATATGCGAATATTTAAGAGTGTGAATCTACATAAAAAATTAATGTTAGTTTGCTTTATAAACTCGGGACGTTCAGGTTTTAGGAAAAAAATGGAAATTTATTAGTATTTTCAGATCCGCTTCAGATATTTCACTGATATTTAGTACGTAGTGAAAGTTTATAGAGTTGCATATTATTCAATGCAAAAATAATTTTTAGCTTTAACAGTGGCGTGCGTACGGGTATTGACTTCGATATTTTTCAAGAATAAAATTGTACGCTAATAGCTTTTTGCCAAATAAAAATAATTTTTGAATTACCCGTTCAATTTAAAATAAATGATCTCTCCTGAATTGTTTTCCTTCGATGCGACAGTTTTGAGTAAAAAATAAAAACCGTTCTATTGTCCGAGAAAATTAATGTAATAATTGAGGAATGCAATTTAGCAATAAATATCCGGTTGCTCTGGAATATGTCACTGGCTTTTGACATCTGACAGGTCTCTGTTATTCAAATCTGTTCACTGTGACATCCTTTTCATTATTTAGTTTTTACATTCTTGCCAATAATGGTGAATTTTTCAAATGCAGAAATGGCGGAAATGCATTACGTATATGGCCTTGCCGACGGTAATGGTGAGCAAGCCAGACGGATTTATCACCAGAGATAACCCGATCGTGCTTTGCCCTTTTCTAATATTCATCGTCTTCTTGTTGAAACTGGTTCAGTCCGAAAAGGAACATCTAAAAGTAGACCTCTAAGTGTGAGAATACCTGAAATTTAGGAAGCAGTGCTGCACGAAGTCGAAGAACATTCTGAAATGAGTACGAGGAAGATCGCTAGACACTTAAATATTTGCCATCAAATTGTTTGGAGAATTTTAGTGGTTTTTTTGTTATATCCTTACCATATTTTAAGAGTACAGGCACTACTTCCCATTGATTTTCCAAGGCGTGTGACGTTTTGTCAGTGATATCTTCAAAAAATCTCACAAAGTTCGCAATTTGAATCAATGATTCTGTTCACGGACAAAGCAAATTTTTCTCGAAATGCCATTCAGAATTTCCACAATAATTATTTGTAGGCAGAAGAAAATCCCTATGCCTTAACCGAAACCCATTTGCAACACCAATTTTCCCAGGCCTCAACAGTTTAGATTTCTTTCTGTGGGGCTATCGTAAGACACTAGTGTACACAAGTCCCATTAACACCGTATTCCATGAGAATACTAAGTGAAGGGGCCATTTTCAACAATTTTTGTAATCATTTCGTTGGCTTTAATGTTATGCTTATGTTGTCAGTTGTTGTTCATTACCCCTAATGTGTTTTTCCAATTAAATTAATAATAATTTTGCAAGTTAGACAATAGAACGGTTTTTATTTTTTACTCAAAAATGGCGCATCAAAAGGGAGCAGTTCAAGAGAAATCATTTGTTTTAAATTGAACGAGAAATTCAAAAATAATTTTTATTTGGTAAAGAATGCATTGAAAAATATGCAGGTTTATTAACTTTCACTAGGTACTAAATATCAGTGGAATATCTGAAGCGGTTCTGAAAATTTAATTAATTTCCATTTTTTTTTTCTAAAACATCAACACACCGAGTTTTTGTAAGAAAACATTTTTGGACCATACTTTATAAAGTGAACTAACATTAATTTTTCATGTAGATTCACACCCTTAGATATTCGTATATCATTAAGGAACACCCTGTATAATGAACAGAACCGGTTCTTGCATTACGGTTTTTATTTAGAATATTGCAGGTATCAGCTAATTTCTTACAGGCTCCAATAATTCTTATAAACTTTCCCAGCGTCCACCATTATTTATATCTTGTCGCCCTAATAGTTATAACGGTTGCTAGGTTGCACCAGCAGACCGTTGCGGCTAGCAACTCATGCATGCAGAACCGAACTTCTATAATCTAAAGTCTGGCTCATTTCGCAGTTTAACAAAGTTAGTAAATTTGCCACAGCACCTAGCTGCTCGCTACTGCTAAATAATTTTGCAAGTCGAGGCATTAAAAAGTTAGATTAGCATTTCAAATTTTTAATTTTGCGGCCAGGTATAGGACGCGCTGGATTGCGCTGTTCCTCCTAAAGCTGGGGCTTCCTAGCTATACGGGTTGTAAGGTGTACAAATTTAGATTGTAACACATGACACTTGGATATCAAAAATCAATTTAGTCAACAGACAGGAAATTACGAAATTACGGTGCACTCAGGAGCTATTCCACTCGTCACGGACTGATAATCATATTACATTTTCTGCCATACTGGCTAAGAATGACGATAAATGTAGCACCCTTTTCTCATGTGGTTTTGAAAAATAACAAATTAGTTTAATTGGATGTCTTAGTTTGGAGATTTCTGATAGGGGATGTCACGGTCTGACAAAGATGGAAACCCGAAAGTTTGACTGTTTTGGTCATTCGCATAATTCTCTGAATAGAAGTGTAAATCTGAAGTTCTGTGACAAGTCTTGTCTAAGTGAGTGCTCATCTTTCAAAATAATATAAATAATACTCAAATAACAGCTAGGTACTTATCGGCTAAAAATGTGTATGTCACGGACTGACTTAAAAATGTCCTGGACTAGCAAAAACTGGCACTTGTGATTATTTTTCATTCAAAAGCAATAGATACATAAGACATAGACATTTTGAGTATTTGGTAGCTAGTTGGGAGGTGGTGCCTAAAACAAAGCTAGATCTTTTTAAAACGATTTTTTTCATATTTTCATTCAAATATAATTACAATCTTATAATGCTACGCTCAAAATAAGTTTCTTCTGAAGCCACACAGCGCTGGAGATGGTTCTTTCACTCCTCATCGCAGTGCTGGAGCTCCGACACTGGAATTACCTTCAGCTGGTCGGTTGCAGCAGTTTGAATGTTTTCGACTGTCCCCAAATAAGTTCTCTTGAGGTGACTTTTCAAATTTGTGAGAGAAAAAATTCGCAAGAAGAGGCGAGGCAGAGGAACCACAGGAATGGTTTTACTGTTCAAAAACTCGTGTATTGTCTTGATCTGATGAACGGGGGTGTGAGTCAAATTTAACTCTTCCCCGATCAATCTGACTGTCAATTCTGTCGATATTTTCACCGATTCTTGAACATAAAGGCCTTTCGCTTCGTGATTCAACTTCAATCGATTATCTCCCTTGTAAAAATGCCTTAAACCACCGAAAAGCCTGGCTCTTGCCAAAACACTGTCTCGGTAGGCCTGTTTAGCAAGAGTTCCAGTTGCACTGTGCCCAAGTCTAAAATAAAACGTCGATGCTTGAAATTGATGTCATTCATTTTTAGAACACAATAGACACAATAGATTAAATTGTTTTACAAATAAATCGCTACGGATATCCAAGTGACTCGAGCGAGTTCAAACTTGTACTCAAGGCGGATCACGTTCCATATTCACATATTCCCCTGTCTCCCGTCCAAGCCCGACGCCTCCAGTGTTTCCAGATCGAACGCTGCGTTGCCACTCTCATCACTTAATTTACAGACCTCGTAGTTGTTGCACTGTAATTGAATTTTTTCTTAATACCTCAATCTTCATATCGATCTTATTCCAAATCAATTAGTCATACTTGATTACTGGACGGTCTAGTACAGTGACACAAGCTCTCCTATGCTTGAAAGTTATTTTCTACTATTTAGTTCTTCATTTTTAACAATAATTTATTTTCTGATTTTTTATTCACACAAGGACAACAAAAGTACTTATGATCAATAACTTTGATTTTTGTAATATTTTGCATTTGACAACAAATCTAAATCTACTTCCAAGTTTTTTCAAATTACGAAATTTCCAAATATTTTCCACAATTTCTAAATTTTCGAATTATTTTCCAAATTTCTTTTTATGCAAATTTCCGGAATCAAACTGTTTAAAAATTTCCAAATCCGAAGATTATTGTATCGTCTTCGGGCCCGGACCCATGTGCAAATTTTCAATTTAATCATGGTCCTTACGTAGATAGAGCTCAAGATAATAGAATCGTGTTAACAAGGCAACTTCCTCGTCTTTGTACCCCGTAAATGTGTATTAAAGTTTCTCGAGATGTCGCCATTGATCGATATATGGAAACATCGACGCCCACAAACTCCTCAAAACTCCTCATTTACTCAAAAATACGGTTCGTTTTAATTACCGCGCAATTCAATGTCGAACTCTCTCAATATAAATCACTAAGAGGGAGGGTGTCACCATGCGAACTCCTCTTTCCCCCCATAGCCTCCAAATGCCGATTCGGAGTTTTCTGCAGGCACCGGGGAGGCAACTTTATGCTGTCGTGAAGTTGGCTTCATTTTGGGCGACGAGGGGAAAACTCCTCTCAAAACTAATGAATACTCCACAAAATATTGGAGGATGTTTGTTATTAGGGAGGAGTTGCGGCAAAAGGCTCTTAAATGTATATGATTTATTGACTCTCCGTATTTATTTAACAAGCAATTTATTTAAAGGATTGCTGTGATCAGCTTTTTTTACTTACTTGTCCTTGGTGTGGTAGACGTTTTGCATGAACCTTGCTCAAAACCTTTTCTTAATTTCTATTTTTGTTTTGCGACCTCTTGATTGTACGTGCATAAAAATGTGATTCGTGATTCAAATCTCTCAATTGTCTCTAGTTTCTCAGCGATGAAAACATATTTAAGCAAACTTAAGGGTATTTGAAAGGGCAAGGCTTATGCTTTTTGAGATGATTTTTTTAATAGAAATAATCCGTCATGCTAAATAACCTCAAATAAAGGCAATAATCGGTATTTTAGCACATTTATGCTAGAATATCTTGAAAGTTAAAGCCAATTGAGAAATTTAGACCACGGATTCACATTCAGCACATCAAAACACCTCGGGATTTCTGGATAAAAAATGTTGTCGCCCTCTATTACTTTTGATGCAATCAAATAAAAATCCTGGAAGTAAGGCTGCCACAGAATACATATGCAGGGTGGCGCATCGAAAACGAAACAACGGCATTTACTGGCAGCTCAGTTTTTTTTTGGAAAAACGCTCAGACCCGTCGATTTTGTTTTCCAGGGGGACACAAGTTTGACAACAAATCACGCTAGCACGTGCAGCCCCCTAAGCGGGGGTGACACCACCCCCAAAATCTTAAAATGGAAAGGGGGGTCGAGTGATACCCTATTTTAAAGGTCTTTCAATCCCCTTTATAATGATATAAAATTAATATACTTCAGTAGTTTTGAAGATTTATTAATTTAAAGCTTAAATAAAACTAATACATCATCATTAGTGGAGATCAATACATTTGGCAGCAAAGTAATTTAAAAATGAAGAATGAACTGACCCGTTAGGCAAGTAAATGTTGAAAATGGCCACCATGACTCTCCATGCAATAATAAAGATATTGCTCAAAACGTTGCCGCACATTTTGCAATATTTGATGAGTAATTTGAACGCACTCATTCACAATTCTTTGTCGTAGGTCTTCAAATGATGTTGGCTGAGTAGCATAGATTTTGCTTTTTAAATGACCCCACATGAAGAAATCCAAAGGTGATAAATCTGGCGATCTTGGGGGCCATTCAATGGCATCTCTTCTACCAATCCATCGATCTGGAAACGTCTGATCTAAATATTGTCGAACACGTAATGCGTAATGTGGTGGGGCACGATCCTGTTGGAACATCAACCTATCCGCAATGTACCGCCGAAAATTCAGATTTTCAATTATGGCTGTTAATGCAGGATCTATAGCGTCTTCCAGTAATTCCAAATACATTTCACCGGTCAAATTTCCATGTAAGAAAAAAGGAACAACTAAATGATCGCCAAAAATACCAGCCCAAACATTTAATTTTTGTGGCTGCTGTGTATGAACCTCGTGATAAATTCTGGGATTAGAATCGGACCACTATAGGTAGTTATGACGATTTACTACGCCATTTAAGAAAAAGGAACATTCGTCGGAAAAGCAAGTGTTGAATAGAAAATGTCCATCGTTTGTAATTCGTTCACTCATATCTAGACAAAATTGTAATCGCCGATCAAAATCGTCTTCATTAAGTTCTTGTACCAGGTGAATTTTATACGGATGAAAACTGTGGGCCTTTACAATCCGTTGGACAGTACGTCGACTAACACCACACCCAGTCTCCAATTTTCGGGTACTTAACGTAGGTTCTACATAAACTTGCCATAAAACCCTCACTTCTATTGCTTCATTCCTTATGGGATTTTCAATGTTGCGTTTTTTTTTTTTTGGCGACTGACCCAGTTTTTTTTAATTTAGCTACAAATTCTAGAACATATTTTCGATGCCCATTACTGTTCTCATGTCGCTCATTTAAATCAATAAATCTTCAAAACTACTGAACTGAAACTCATGTATTTTGCATCATTATAAAGGGAATTGAAAGACCTTTAAAATAAGTATCACTCGACTCCCCTTTCTATTTAAGATTTTAGGGTTAATGTCACCCCCGCCCACGTGATTTTTTGCCAAACTTGTGTCGCCGTCGAAAACAAAATCGACGTGTCTGCGCGTTTTTCCAAAAAAAAAACTGAGCTGCCAGTAAATGCGTCTGTTTCGTTTTCGATGCGCCACCCTGTATACAAAGTATGTACATACATAATATGTATAAGATGCATGCACATACATATACAGGGTGTTACGTTTTTCTCTGAGATTCCCACCACGATTTCATCGAAAGCCACTGATTAAAACAAAAAAGGCCGAGATACTTGAACAGATTTGTCAAGGGGGATAACTTTTTAACCAAAATTTACTTCACCTTCTTTCACCCTCTACCCCCCAGGATCATTCCCTTAAAAACTTTAAATGACAAAGGGTACCGAGTAATAGCTTGTTTGAAAGGTCTTCCGAATTCCTCTATTCAGACGTATTATTTTTCAAAATCATACGATTCGTTTTCGAGAAAATTGGAATTGAAAAAATCTTAGGATATCTGTATTATTGAAAAAAATGCGTAAAAAATTCGGCTTGTTATTTGATTATCGCCAGGTTCAATGTTCCGAATTGCTGTTTATGTTGGTAGTTTTCGAATGGTGGAATTGGCAAACCCTAACAGGCAACATTTTGAAAATTTATGGAAATAAAAAGTGATGCTTTCGTGTGTTTTTGTTTTCTATTTGAACAAATTGAGATAAATAAATATTTTCTAATTTTCTCGAAAAGGAATCAACCGATTTTAAAAAATCAAACGGCAAAATAAAAGACTTCGACAGACCTTTCAAACAAACTTTTACTCCTCGTCTTTTAAAATATTTAAGGGAATGACCCTGGGGGGCAGAAGGTGAAAGAAAGTGAAGTAGTTTTTGGTTAAAAAGTTATCTCCCTTGACACATCTGTTGACGTATCTCGGCGTTTTTCCTTTAATTAGTGTATGTAGTAACACAAAACAGTGAAATAAAGAGTCACGAAATCGTATTTCTGATTTAGAAAGACGCTCCAAAGACTCTGTATCTCCCTGATTTTCGACAAAACTTTTGAGCTGCTTGGTCAGCTCTAACATAATTTGGAATAGCTTCTGTTGGTACTGTAACCTCATCGACTTCAGAATCTTCGGTAAGTGCTTGTATTTCAACTTTATTTTCAATTTTTTGGCCTGAATCTGGATCTTCAACATACAAACTTTCATCTAGGTGGAAAAGTTCAATGAATTCTTATTTTTGAGGATATACGAAAGTACATTAAGTGGTCAGGTGTATCATGTTTGGTTTGGTTTGGTTTGGTTGTAAAAGCATTTACTTATTAGGTAAATTCTTTTAGTCAAATTTCTTCTGAAAGTATTACAAACTAATCTGATATACTTATTAAAGTCTACTTTAACCTTTAAATCAATAAATCTTCAAAACTACTGAACTGAAGCTCATGTATTTTACACATCATTATAAAGGAATTGAAAGACCTTTAAAATAAGATATCACTCGACTCCCATTTCCATTTAAGATTTTAGGGTTAGTGTCACCCCCGCCCAGGGGGCTGCACGTGTTAACGTAATTTTTTGCCAATCTTTTTTCCCCCTCGAAAACAAAATCGACGGGTCTGAGCGTTTTAAAAAAAAGGTGAGCTGCCAGTAAATGCGTCTGTTTCGTTTTCGATGCGCCACACTGTATTTAGTACAGCAGGGTTCTCCTAGGTCGCAGATTGAAGATCTGGGGTCAGTTCGTTTCTATGAAAACATTTAAAAGTCATTTCAAGGTCATATCAAGGGCATCCTCAAAAGGAACCGATCAAATGGGCCCAACCAACTTCCATTTAGGTCTATCTGTCCAATATGGCAGCATATGAGGTTATAATTTTTCGAATAGGTTTTAACAACTATACTGATTGAGGTGACGAAAAGAATCGTACTAAAAACCTCTCCGAATAACTGTAACATGAGAAAAGTGGAAGAAACGGCAGCAATTGCATAAAAGCAACAATAATGAAAGGCTCGTATTACATCAAATCGAAGTTCAACACACAACACACCGTATTAATGACAACCTCTCGGCTTTTGTCATAAAAAAGTACTGTCGATTGATTCACCGCAAACATCAAGTTTAACAGTCTGCCCTGGTAAAGGAAGTGCAGGCAATGTTTTATTTCCATGGCTAACTCATTATTTGAGGAATTAACTTTTAAATATATAATACATTTTATTGAATCTCTTTACTTTGTTTTTGACTGTTATCCAGGTTTTCGCATAAATGAATTGGAGGGAACTGCTCTGAAAGCTAATGAATACTCCACAAAATACTGAAGGATGTTCATTGTTGGAGGGTAGATGCGGCTGTTTAACTGAGTTAAATTTGTGATTTATTGGTATTAGGTATTGGGTAAAGAAGCAAATTGATTAAAACCTGAAGCTACTGTAATTATAATTATTTGCTCGGTTGGTTACTTAAATCAATTTATATAAGGGTGAACATTTTCGAAACTCTCCTGATGATTATGCAGGATATTGCAGAATGTTGTAAGCGAGATTAAAGGGCGAATTCAGCACATTGAAATATGAAAAGCATTCATAAAATTAGATCAATATATGTTTCGTTTTCTCAATACTCAAACACTTTGAGACATTGACATGAGTTTTGGTACATGCAAATATACCGGACATTTCAAATACGACTCCTGCCTTTGGGCGGTATCTCTTAAGGTGTTTGAGATCTCAATCGAAGATTTTATTGAGCAGCGGCATCAGTTTAACAAAAAAGCAGTACCCCCTGGAGCTTGAAAAAAGTAGTATCAGTCTCGTAAATTAAAACTGAATCTACTTAAAGACTAACTTTAGGAAGATTTCTTTCGACCAACCGCACACTAAATAAAAAATCAAGCTTTTTATCGTTATATGACAGCCAAAAATTTCCAAGAGCCACTTTTCAAACAAAATCGATATGACGTTGAGAAAGCACCACTTATTTTGCCAAAGCCAGTAGCATACATTTTTTCGTTATAGATAGATAGATGGTCTTCGGATCATAGATATGATATATGACTCGTCAGATATATCTCTATAAGTACATCATTATCCCCAAAATTTAAAAATATATTCAAGTATAAATATATAAATTTGTCGAAAAAGCAGCTGTTCAAATGGAAAAAATCACAGTTAGTGGAAAAAGGACAAAGGATGCATGTGCGTACGCACGAACTTACACTAAGCAAGCAAACGAAAAATAAAAGGAGCAAGGTGTATAAGGCGTAAGTAAAATAACAATAGAAAAATAAGAGGTACGCAGATAAAAACAACAGAACGCTAAAAAATATATATACAGCTTTAGTTCCGTATTTCGTTTTAGGTGCATAACTCTGACTTTTGATGTCCCTCTGTATACTGCAAATTTAAAAGCGGCAATTGACGTAAGCGCGGCAACATTTGCAGACGATACGTCTATTTTGGCATTGCATGAGAATCCAGACGTAGCATCGCAATATCTCGAGAGAAATCTGCTCCAAGCTGAGGACAGGCTAGAGAGATACCGAGCACTGTAACGCTTCCTTTCCGCAAAAAGTCCAGAAAAGATGGAATGCAATGAAGATTCCAACTTTTCTGCACAATCACAGAAAGGGGTTAGCATTAGCTTCCGGTAGCTCAGTCGGTGGCATGAAGACATATACAGGCGTGTAGCTGTGTGTCGACCATGGCATGGCTAGAGGATAGAAGAACAAACAGAACACAAAAATTTAACAGATTTTATTTAATAAAAAAAGCATTTTCATTACATTACAATTTTACAGTTTTAAAGAACAAAATAAGTTTTACATCTTTGGCGCTGCTATAAAACTATCAACTTATCTTTCGCTGGTCCATTTTGACTCGACTGAAGCGAGGATGGCCAGGTGCTTGAAGTGGAGGTCCCAGTTATGAGGGGTGACCTCACATGTAGTGGCTTCATAACCAGTTGTAGGCGAAGTTGAACTTAAAGGCGATGGCGCTGCCAAGGCACATGCATGGGTGAAGTGATAGGCCAAGCAACGCAAAGTCAAAGACTAAGGCAAAGGGAAAGGGAAAGAGAAAGAGGGTGGCCCCAATCATTTTGTCCTATACGGACACACATTCTACAAAATTCTAGCACATGGTGCTATATGACCTGGTGCTACAGAGAAGAAAATTCTTAGCTCTTGTTCGATCGGCGGCTCAAGTGAAAAGGAAGCGCGAGGAAGATCGCAGATCAGGAACTCCGCATCAAGCGCTCCAAGCGGAAAATTTTCCAAGTAAAAAAGCTAGAGATGGGATTAATGGAATGATAATCGAGAAGTGATTTAATAAATACGATCGGACGGTGAAACCGTTACAGCACAAATGTTAAGGAAACTAAATCCACTCATGTGACATTCACCTTATTTAGAAAAACTTATCCACCAGAAACTACCAGTAATTTTAAAATTTCACAATTATATTATGCGTAGTATGTCGGAATCCATTTAGACAGAAGCTTATATGGCAGAAGCTAAATAAGCATTAACTTCAGCTGAGATTCATCGGATTATTGATAGGAAATCTCAACTGTGTTTGGCTAACAAGGTATCAAGTTCTTTACAATGCTTAGGGAATAATTGCCGACACACCGTTCGTACGTTCCCAATGAAGTGATTCGGCGTGACATCCTGTCCAGAAAATGTCTAGTAATGAGTTAGTGACTGGTTTAAATGACAATGACAAATAGCATTTAATAATAATTAATGTAGTGTTAGTTAGAGATCACTCACTGAAGTGATACCTCAGTAAGGTCCAGTACAATCACTCTGACTCACATTTGTAAAGGCGGCATTACACTCTACGATAAATGCGAGCAATCTATCATAACGATCGAGTTGTTTCAATTCAATCAAGTTAAACCTACCAGATAATGATACCTAACAAGAATACGTTATCAGCACTTTGTTCATTCAGTTAATTCGTTTACCGGACTATTACTTGGGCAAGGCTCAAGCTTAGCAACCGGTTATTACAGACTCTTCTCGAAGAAACTTCCAGCGAGTTTTATTCAAGCAGTGTATCCTTTTCAGCGTGGGAAAACCGGCAGGGAAAAGGAAACATTCGAACGCTAACTGGCAATAATTTAGAAGTTCAAACGGTTCGCCGTCTAACACAGATGCTGCGCCCTGTCAACCTGTTGAGGAAAATAAGACGAATGAAATAATCTTTGCGGTAGATGCTGACACAGTTGAAAGATGATTTTAAAATTTATCGTAGATAATCTATTGAATGAATGGCGACATGGGTACAGAGCAAAGAATATGTTTCTATCTTCAAGGTATTTTATCTGACAAGATAAACACAAAAGTTCCATAAACAAGGTTTCCTCAAACGCAAAAATAAGCATGACGTTGATAAATGTTCCAAAACGTAATTTAGAGTTTTCCTAAATTTTTTATCTTTCCAAATAAAAATTTGTAACGGCACCCGAAAATATAAAAACTTGGTTTGGAGATGTTTTCCTACATCTACTGCTCTTGCCGGTAAGAAAATATCAGCAACTAGGTAGATTTTGCGTTTTTCACGCAACGTTGTCATCAGTCCAGAAAGAAAAATAACTCAAGCGATTCACTCAGGCTCACATAATAGTCCATGGTCCCCAACCTTGCTACCTAGGGATTTCTCCCTTATCCTACCGACAGTACCACTTAAGGCAATGCTATGACTAACCTCGTCACTCACCAGCAACGACAGCCACAAATCGGTCAAACCGCAACGCAGCATATCTGTTGTATGGCCCTATGCTGGTTGGACCAACAAATTCGAGTAGATTAGAAGGAGCCAAGCGAATATGTTTAATTGCCATTGTTTGTCGCCAAAATTGCATAGTTTTAGTGCATGCTTTTGACTTATTTGTCTACCAATGCTTACCAAGGTGACAGCGTTGTATCAACATAATAATGATATTCACATCTACCCCCATTAGCCTTGTGATGCAAAATAATGTAAGAAGTAGCATGACTTGAAATCGTTGAACACCACGATTATCTGCAAACACTCACACTATTAAAAAATAACACTAAAACTACGAATTTGATAACAGAACAGAACCGGAATCGACAGCGTCAAGCGGTCATAGTGATGACCTGGCTGTCGACGCTAACTGAAATACTTTACAGTCCCAATAGGTACCTAATGTTTATTATCGCTGTGTACGTCGATTTTGGTAGCAGATAGCACATTGTGCTGTCGCATTTAGATATCTAGATGTGCTTTTGTATAACTGTTTAGAAAAAGATGCAAATTATACAGACTAATATAAAGATTTTAACTCGGTGACTTTTTTTATATACAGGTTGTCTGAGAAAAGTGCTACCGGATAAAGTTGTATTTTTCAAAATATAACACCTCGTATATTCTTAGTGGATATGCTAATCGCCTTTGGTTCAACATCAAGTGTATATGGTTTGTTATACGAGTACTTATTTTCGTTAGTTTTTTTGTCAAAAAGCTTGGTGTCATTTTTTCATATGATGAAACCAGGTTGCATCTAGCCACATATATGCAACCTGTTTTAAAAGCGGATCCGTGTGAATAAAGGGAATCTGGTTTTCAGTGTCAATAGCTTATATGGTTTCATTATCATTATGTCACATAATATTTTGGTTTTGGAAGCTTTTATACGTACTAGGGAAAATATTTAATATATATTTAATATATATAAAAGACGTATTACAAATAACATCAGCTAAATAAAATCAATAGTTCTTTATTAGAAATAACAAGTCCTCATTTCTATATGTCAAGAAACAAGAGAACCGCATAGAGAACCTACAAACCTTTAGGATTGGTTGTGATGGAAGCCATAATTTTTTTAAAGCGGGTCGCAGCAAGTTGCTTCCATTGTTTACAATATTTTTTATTAAAAGTAGAAAGTAGAAAGAGAAGAAGAGTAAAAATCAATTGACATGAAAACTGCCAGGATAGTGACGAAAACGTACAATACGTCGAAAAAAAATGACATACATTAATACTATTTATTATTGCATGCCATTAATGACTTTTGTATTTAAGAATCGTTATTTTTTACACAATTGCTGTAATGTACTAATGAAATTCACAAGGGTATCACCGACACTACGTGAGCTACTGACACGTTCGTGGTTTGAATGAGCCTACTCGTGATGGTCTCAGACTATGATTTCTTAATTTGTTATGCATCGATCGCACAATTTTCACATTGACATGAAAATATACAATTAGAGTTACGCCAGATTAGGATGATACAATCTTCAGGAACCACTAAGGATGTGTTTTATTATTAAATTTTAGTGTCTCTTCATGTTATACTGTGTTGCATATTGTTACACCAGTTAAATATGCAGAGATTTTTCAGGCATTCGTAGCGAAAGTCGAGAATGGAGCCCGCCAGGGAAATATATATTTTGTTAATTTTTATGCATATTCTGCCTAAATCTTGATGGTTAAGTTAATTTCATCATAAGTATAACAAACCATACGAATATGGAACCAGAAAAAAATTGATACCGTTTTCATAAAAAATGAGAAGATTCAACTCATTTTCTGAGAAACCTGGATACACCGTACGTGTGTATGTAGATGTAGATTCACCGGCAACACCTATAAATGCCAGACAACAGGGCTGGTGGTGGGTATCGTAGAGCCCCTGTCCCAGTGTTCTCCCTCCCACAAACAGGTCTAATATCAAGGCACTCAAGCAACCTGCTGCCACGGACACAATCCACCCCCTTTCCTCCCATTGCAATTTGCGGCAAGTGACCCCAAGAATTAGCCGCCACCGTCGCAGTATCGTAGTCGTTAGTCCTCCGAAAAGGTCCTCGAAACCCTTTTGCCTTGCCAGCTAGCCTTCTATGATATCCGTACCGCATCTGAGGACATTGGCAGGGGTAATAAGGGTATTAGATAAATCATTTGTGTGAAAATTTTTACAAATATAACCAAGATACGGATGTGACCTGATGGAAAACAAGGATGAAAATATAAATACAACCAGAAGGCTCCAACAAGAACCAGCAGGCACGTTTGTGGCTTCGGTCAGAAGACCTCGTGTTATATTTCCATTTCCATCCTTGTTTTTCTTAAGGTTACCTACAGCAGTATCCAGATGCGAGATTTTCACGTCGGTGTTTTCAATGCACATCTATTCAGGTCTGATGAAGCCAATAAGCAGAAACGTACGTCGCTCGGGTTACGAATCCTTAGAAATGTCTGCTCCTTTTCCTTTATTATTATAATATATGCTGGGATAGTTTCATCAAGTGAGAGCATCTAGGGTGTACAAGTCCAGGGCATGCCTTCATTTTTAACATTGATCCACAATGATCAGACTGGAGGCTCGCAGGTAAAGTGCCATCATAAAGCGAAACTATAGATATAAGCTCGAGCTGCCAATCTGTTACAATCATTCCATCATAGCACGAAAGTGGAAGAAGGGGATACTTACTCTCTGAGCCGTTCCCTTCAATCTTCTTGGCCCACGTCCAGAAAGACTGACTACATCAGAGCAGTGCTGTAAGGGGCAGGATGGGTGATCAGAGGGAGACCTAAGTACCTACTGGCCTGTGACATCATCGCGGTGAACTATTTCTGGAGTGGGATGATTGATGTTCAATAAGTCGATCTTGACGGCCAAGGGAGAACGATACACGCGGCAAACAAATTGGGAACATAGTTTGAAGTTGAGACGGAGCCACAGAACGTCCTTCCTTCCTGATTTAAAAAAGACTTCTCTGAAGCAGAAGAGACTGATGCGACGAAAAGCCACAGCTACCCGTGCTACCTCGTAGTTTGAAAAGCTAAGACGTTTAGTTGGGACAGAATTGAAGATGGTGATCTCCACCAAGAAAACCATGGCGAGACGATCTCAATAAAAATAATGGTGAACAACATCAATGTTACTACGCATCCCGCAGATGTGCGTGAAGGAGTTCTTATCATACACGTTGTTCCCTTGAGGAAACCATTAATCCGAACATTCTGGGAGTGGAGTGAGTAAGATAAACATTAGACAGCACGTCAAAACTGATCAAGACCGCTTGTAGTATCAGAAGCAATGACAATTGCAAACTTCTCTAAAAGATCATCTGAGCTTACTCGACTGTGACGTAATACGCAAGGTTATCAATTGATTTGTTGAACGGTCTACAGTACAGTCATGGTAGACAGGTTTTAGAAGCTCTCTATAAACTTTTGACAGGCAGAAGAGCCGTATCTTAATTTTTATGTAACATGTGCATATTGTACTCGTTTTACAGTCGGCAAGATGAAAGAGGAATATTGATCATACGCAAGCACACTAACAAAGCAGCTGATTTTTTTGTCATTGCCGAAACTTGCATGATCCAACGAGTTTTTGGTGCAAGATTGTCTGAAATTCTAGTAGAATATTCAGTAGGTTACAAGTTGCCAATACTCGCAAACGTCTCTAGGTCGGTCCGGTGATATATGTGGCTATATTTAATTGTTTTGTGATATACTTTTGATTGAATCGAAAATGGTATGTTAGGAGCGCGTCAGGGGATTGTTCATTCGTTTAGGTTGACTAACTTTGTGCGTTTAGATCCAGGATACACTGCGTTCTTTCAACAGCAAGTGATTGCATGCAATTGTCTTGCAGACAGTAAAACTTTTATTAGGATATATCATCAATTTTCTACCAGCATCAGGATTAGCACCGCCACTGGATGTATGAGTTACGAGCCCGAAAGGCGCACGTCCTAGCAATATATTTTATTTGTTATCGGATTCTGAGCGCGTGAGGCTTTTCTCAAAACGGCTGTTTCGCTATTGGTCCATAACCACGGACGCTACTGCCGATGGAGGCGATCCGAAGACCTCTTCTATTAAATATATCTCCCGGTCAAATATTCATACGTTTTCCAAGAATCACCGCAACAGTAACGCCACGCGATTCTAATATTTATGGGTCAATCACGATCTAGCAGAATGAACACGTGCGATATAAGGAGATGCTTAAATTTTCATGAAAAGTCAAGTAATTTTGAAAAGTTGCGTTACAAGGAATGTACCTTCCACATATAACGTCTGCGGTTGTGACTAAGAATATTTACTTCAGATTGAATTGGACATGTTTGCTTGCCGACTCTGTAACCATGACCAACCGCAGATATCACTATTTCGTGCTCATTTCACTTAACGTAGCAAGCTAACGAGAACACAAATATAACCGAAGCCTTCTTACTTCCCACGTCAATTGGCGAGGAAGCACTGTAATTACGAAAAACTTTGAAAATGAGATCGTCGTTTTTTTATATTATATAACATGTGCATCACGAAAAACCATGCTACTCATTTCCGTTGGTCTGTATGTCCGCTAATCCTTGGCTTCCGCTATAACTAGGAATGAACTGCTCGGGTTGTGATCAAAATTTCACACACGGTTACTACTGTGCCAACGACGAAAAAGCTCACTAGTTTTTTATAATTATATAAATACCTTTCGTTTTTTGACATTCCAGGGGATATAAGGATAGAGGAGTTCAGACCGACGACGAGTGGTTAGGTTAGTCATAGAACGTTGCCAAATGGTCGGTAATGTCGGAACTGAAGAAGTTTCTATATCGGAACCTTGTCACATGACTGGGACTTATGAACTAATTGAACTGGCCTTTTTGACTAACCTGAATCATTTATTTTATTGTTATATTCGTCGTTGCCAACTTTATCTCAATAGTTCTTACAAGCCGAATGTTTCCTTTATGATGACAGCGTTACGTGCTAAGTTTAGCTTCAACTCACTTGTCGCTATTCTTTAGGCACAAAATAAAAATCAGGTTTATATACTAAGTGACATATAAATCCGAACACCCAGTTTAAATGGTTTTATTTTAATAAAAGTTGGTGAATGTATTTATCTTACTGCAAATAACAAGTGAAAAAATGTTCAGCCTTATCAGTTGGACATTCCGTTTTTTATACTGCTTTTTTTTAATTCACTAACGCTCTAAAAATGAATATTTCAGCCGCAGTAAAGAATCAACGTTGGCGGATTTTGGTTCTTGACATCCTTTACGATCGGTTACGATGCCTAAAGTACGGAGACCTGTACGATTTCGTCAACTTAGTGAGTTTGATAGGGGCCGTATAGTGGGACTTCGGGAAGCTGGACTTTCTTTCCGGGCAATTGCAGTTAGAGTGCAAAGAAGTGTAGACACTGTGGTTAGGTGTTGTCAGGCATGGCTTCGAGAAGGCCGTACGCAAAGAGCAAGGGGCACTGGACGCCGCCGTAGAATAACAGACCGTGAAGATCGCCGCCTAAGATTATTGGTCTTAAGGGACCGTTTCTCCACTACCAGCTCCATTGCAAATGAATGGTTTGCAGAACACGGAAGACCTATTGGCATGCGAAGTAATTACCGACGAATGAGAAGTTTTGGCTTGTTTTCATACCGGCCACACTGGGTCCTCCCTTTAACTCGAGAACAGCGACGCAATCGCCTTGAGTGGTGCAGACAACGGTCACTCTGGGATCAGGAATGGAACAGTATTGTCTTTAGTGACGAGTCTCGATTTTGTTTAGGCATGCACGATGGTCGTTCCAGGGTTAGAAGGCGACGTGGTGAAAGGAGGAATCCACAGTTTTTTGTTGAAAGACATGTTCATCACACTGTTGGAGTTATGGTTTGGGGTGCTATAGCTTATGGTTCCAGGTCACCTTTAATCTTCATCAGAGGTAACATGAACGCGCAGCGTTATATCCACGAAGTTCTAGAACCCCATCTTTTACCCTATCTTGACACCCTGGCAGATCCAACTTTCCAACAAGATAATGCCCGACCACATGTTGCAAGAGTCACAATAGACTTCTTTCAACATAATGATGTCACATTGTTACCATGGCCACCAAGATCTCCCGACTTATCCCCAATTGAGCACGTGTGGGATATGATGGGTAGGAGATTGCTCAATTTGCAACGTTCTCCTCAGACTCTAGACGCACTTCGAGAGGAGTTGGTGGTTGCCTGGAATGAGATACCACAGGAGGACATTGACCACCTGATCAGAAGCATGCCTAGGCGCGTTGGAGAATGCGTAGCACATCAGGGTGCATCCACACATTATTAAAGGTCAAAGGGCTTTAAAGCAGTGCAATTATTTTGAAATTTTTATCATTTACTTATTATGCTTCATTATGTACTTATACAAAATTTTATTAAAATGAAACCATTTAAACTGGGTGTTCGGATTTATATGTCACTTAGTATAGTTATAAACTATCATCATACTGATTTATTTCTCTCTCTACTTATAATCTTAGTTCAATGAGTATAGGTACTGCACTCCGTAATTTCAACCTTATTATTTGACAGCACATAACCGGGCACAAGTTGAAAACTAGCTGAGTAGGACCTGTTTGCTTTCCGTGTCTGTGACTCTAACCAGCCCCCTATATAATGTTATTTCATGCTTTTTATCTGTCTTCATTACGGAATATGTCACTGGAGAGATTCAACGAAACGCAACAAGTGAAAACAGGTCTACTGAAGTAATGTAGTGTTTCATAACAAAGAAGCCGCGTAAGCAGAACCCTAAATACCGGGGCGCTGCGGCTGCTATATGAAGCTTGATCCGTTGTTTGTGCTGCTAAATGTTAGTTGAACTGAGAAAAGCCTCGTCAGGCAGATTGTTCCACAATTTCGAGACCCAATGGGCCAAGCAGCGGTGAATGTACGAAGCTAGGATGTAAGGCCGAAGTCAAGCGGATCTGTCTGGCAGACTGATCGCGCGGCAGCATCATAGACGAGAACTCTGAGGAGCAAAGCTCGTCGACATAGCGGTAGAAGAAAGGTCCGAGAGTTCTAAAGGGCTCCGAGACTGTCCATTAGAGGAGAGTCATCTATCAGTCGGACAGGCCTTGAGTGTGGATAATGTGGTCAGGGCGTATGTCCTGATTTATTGGATATATCAAAGAAATAAATGAGTAAAACTAGAACACGTACGTATATATATTTTACATAGAGGAACCTTTCTATCAGGTCAGATGCCTAATTTAGTCGAATTAAGATCACACCGAAAATAAACCTTGTCAATAAGATTCACTCCTAACCCGTATCAAAATGAATTATTTATCGAAACGAATGTCCACGTTGCTGTGATCATGTAGGGCGCCAGTTCGATATAAAATATTCATCCGATAAATTGCAAAATAATCGCAGTTTGCCTTGTATTAATTCACATAAATTCGTACGAGATTTATTAGCGATGTTTTTATAGGTGCAGATTATTGAATTTCATACATACTCGAACGGTTTATATTTATGCGTACAATGTATCAAAAAACTACACAATTGGATATTATAGATACAGGCTATTTTAATGAATGCCTATTCTAAGCGTGCCCGCATAGTGAAGAGAAGCGATGCAAAGGTAGCCGCGACGACATTTGTCATTTGACGTGTCAAACGTCGCATCGGGCGAACTGTTATTAATAGATTGAGTTATGAGTTATATGTTTTTCCCGAAAAGTAGATTACAAAATTTTCGTTTGTGAACTTTAGGGGTAGTGAGCACAAACTAGTAATTATTGAAAAGTATATCATTTTCTTGCTGAAGATATATGAAAATTTCAGTGAAAATGATTACGAATATGAATCTATTAGAGCTGTCGCTTTAGTATTAAAATATCATTTGTAGCAGCTATTCCGTGCTTTTTGACAACGAAAACTGAGCAACTATTCTCTATCCAGGATATAAGTTCGATTAAACTGAGTCAACACAAAGGGCTATTACCAGAATCAGGCTGTCTGTTGTAAGTTTCTCATTCGAAATCCGAGGGACCGCTAGACACCGCTGGTCCTACTGATATAGTTGATACGGTGTAACCGCCAGCCGAAGAGTTTCGCTTTCCTCATCTTCGCTTCCCTTTCCCTCAATGACAGTGCAACTTAACTCTGTCGCTCTTCATATAGTAAGAACCGCTTGGTACGACAGAACCGTTAGTCCAAAGATCTCGAGATTATGGAAAAAACTGCCCAAGGATGCTTTGCCCAGTTCTTAGTTCTAATAACATTTGGCAGTATGAATATCGGATCAATCAAATTCCTCTCACAAATATTTGTGGCGATTCTTTGGTACTTAGACTTTGCCTTTTCAGCTGTAAAGTATGAAAAATCCAAGAATTTTCCTCAATATAATAATAATATAATTGTATTGTTTGAGCCAATTAAATTAGCAAGTTGAAATTTGGGTTGATGAAGTTGATGCATGAATGCTACACAGGGCGATTCACAAGGCCTGACCAAAAATGAAATATCATACACGGAACCGCAGTCTTCTATGCCACATTTCAGCTTCATTAAACGGATACTGGGTGATGAAGTTTAAAAATAAAAAACAATGTTTTTTAACATCTTCAAAGCCGTCAATTGGAATGAACCGAAATTTGGTATGTGGACTTAGTATTGTCCACATTCAAAAGTTTTTACTTAAAATTAGAGCCCACCAATGGCGGAAATGCAGTGATTAGGGGCATTATTTTTCCAAATAAAAATAGTACGCCACTGTTTTTTTTCGAAGCGCGCAGTTTTTCGAATTTCACCTTCAATTTGATACAAATAACTACTTCTGTGTTTTTTTCATAGAATGCATTGTTTTCGTAAAAATAAAAAAATAGGTAGGTAGGTAGGTGGTAGACGGTCTCTGGCTGTCGAACGCGGAGGTACCACCCGGCGGATCTCGTTGGCGGAGCCAGAATGTGTGCATGTTGCATGCACACGTGTTCCCTCGCCAGAGTCCGTGTGGCGTTCACCCTTTCCCCTGTATTCCCCTATAGCCCCACGGTACCCAATGGGTGTTTAGGCCTTAGGCCTTCGTGTTAGTTGGAGTATAAAAAAATACTTAGGTTAATCCACATACCAAAATTTTGTTCATTGCAGTTGACGCTTTTGTAGATATTAAGTAAACTTGCTTATCATTTTTAAACTTCTCTTTAATAAAGCCCTCGAGGGAAAAATGTTACATAGAAAACTCCTTATTAAAACGCCCCACCAATCGCCCGACAAGGTTGGTTACCGAAAATATACTAAGTGACATATAAATCCGAACACCCAGATTAAATGGTTTTATTTTAATAAAATTTTGTATAAGTACGACCATCGTGCATGCCTAAACAAAATCGAGACTCGTCACTAAAGACAATACTGTTCCATTCCTGATCCCAGAGTGACCGTTGTCTGCACCACTCAAGGCGATTACGTCGGTGTTCTCGAGTTAAAGGGAGGACCCAGTGTGGCCGGTATGAAAACAAGCCAAAACTTCTCATTCGTCGGTAAACACTTCGCATGCCAATAGGTCTTCCGTGTTCTGCAAACCATTCATTTGCAATGGACCTGGTAGTGCAGAAACGGTCCCTCAAGGCCAATAATCTTAGACGACGATCTTCACGGTCTGTTGTTCTACGGCGGCGTCCAGTGCCCCTTGCTCTTTGCGTAGGGCCTTCCCGAAGCCATGCCTGACAACACCTAACCACAGTGTCTACACTTCTTTGCACTCTAACTGCAATTGCCCGAAAAGAAAGTCCAGCTTCCCGAAGTCCCACTATACGGCCCCTATCAAACTCACTAAGTTGACAAAATCGTACAGGTCTCCGTACTCTAGGCATCGTAACCGATCGTAAATGATGTCAAGAACCAAAATCCGCCAACGTTGATTCTTTACTGCGGCTGAAATATTCATTTTTAGAGCGTTAGTGAATTAAAAAAAGCAGTATAAAAACCGGAATGTCCAACTGATAAGGCTGAAAATTTTTTCACTTGTTATTTACAGTAAGATAAATACATTCACCAACTTTTATTAAAATAAAACCATTTAAACTGGGTGTTCGGATTTATATGTCACTTAGTATATTACTATGATTCTGTTTTAAGGGAATATCTATGTGTAAAATACTTCTAACAGGTGCGTAGCATGAGCAAAGCCTACAAATTAATTAACGCTCAAAAACTTATATACCCTCCCCACACCCGCTGCAATCCATCCAACATTTTGTGCCTCAAAAAACCAAGAATTATTTTTTTTTCGTTTTTTGTTCGTATCTCCGCCACTATTGGATTAATTTCCAAAAAGTACGCAGCTGTTTCATCTTTGACACAGGAGTAACTTGGCTCACAATTTCATCGAAAGCTATAGACGAGCTAAGATTTAACGGATAGGTGGCACATTGCCCGACAAACAGGCAAACAAGCGGCAATAAGTGAGATTTATGATGTACTTTGTAGCTGTTTTGGATCGTTCATCGAAAAAATGGAAAATATACCTCTTAATTATCCATGCGGAATAAAAACCGAAATACCGAAACTAAATCATGCAAAAATTCACTCCCCAGGAAATGACCTTATACAGAACTGTAATAAAAGTAGCAGATTAAGGCTATATATGGACTTTTCGCATTCGAGCTCATTACCAGACTCGTTTGTTTCCTTGTTAGCATGCCAACTTGCCGACCCTCTCGCCACATGCCATATACAGTTATATACCCGACTTGAAATTATTTTTCAATTAAGTCGCAATGGGAAATGTGCTGCACTGTGCAAATGTTCAGAGGAAAAATTCCGTATCAACTGCCAACGATCTAGGAACGATGTTGTGTGTTATTAGTTGTTGGAGGTAATCAGGGGCAGTGGAGCATGTGTTGCAAATGAGGTTGATACTGCAAAAAGAAAAATTGCTAGTTTCAGACGTTTATAGTTGTATCCCTAATCCTATTATAAACGAGGAAGTGTGGATGCTTGTTACCCAATGACACTCAACTGGCTGAACGGCACATTTATTACGTATCGTGAAAAGTGACGTTATGTCGATTTTTTTTACATTATGTAGTTTTTTCTACAGGATGACAACTTAGCACTAGCTGATGGACACGTTGCGAACTCGTTTTGTAGTTGTGCGTGTTGCCTAAACGTCATGAGGCTTCAGTAAATCAACGTTTGGCTCCGATGTAATGTAAAATCTGCTTTAGAGATGGCATTACAGAGTCGCTTTCCAGTGCCTCGTTTAAATACACTTACTTGAGATTCAAAGCTAGAAATTAGTTGCGCACCCACTTTTTCTTATTCATTCTGAAAATTACATATGCCAATTTTTCTGAATTTCAAAAATGAGAGATACAAAAGAAAATCCCTGGTTGGTAAAGTAACAGATGCAATAGACTGAAATATTTATGAAAGTGAAAAGGTTATTATATACATAATCATCCAGATGCGTTCTTGCTATTCAATCAAGACAGACTACTCAGTTTCACAAAACATATGCAACAAACAATGCGTGTAGTTGAGTCATTCCTCCATAGATGGATGCTCACAATATCCCAGTGAGTGAACGTGGAAAGACTTTTTTCACCAAAAACTAGCTAGTCTGCAAGATGACATTTTATAGGTTTTTTTACGTTTTACGTATAGTATAAGTCTTTTACATAATACCCGTGCGAATCTGGATGAAATTTGGTAAAGAGATAGATTGATCTGGAGTAGCACGTATGTTATCTATTACCCCAGGAAATAACTAAAATATCTATTTTATGGGCTACAACACAAACGCCTCAATGGAATTTGACATCACGTCTGGTGTAGAAGTGCTAAATCGCTGGTTGGACTGACATAACTGATGGGGCATTAGGAACGTTCACTTACTGCATTTCGACATTTTTTTTTAGCGTGATCGTCGAGATTTAGATGTTTATGGTGTTTTGTTTAACCTATGTTATTTCTGAACTTTTTTCTAGAATTTTTGAAAGCACAACTAACAAGGTAATAGGTCTAAGACGCTTAGGTTCAGTAGGATTTGAGATTGAAGGGGCAGTTATGACTATGGCCAGCTTTCACTGTTCAGGGTGGTATTCGTTTTCTATTTATTATGTGAGTGACATCAATGAAAGTTATAGGAAGACAGACTTTGAACATAGTTAGTGATAGAATGTCAATTATCTTAAAGATCTTTTTGGGGTCATCGACAAATTACTTTTGTTAAGCTAAAACTTTTGTTGTGTAGCTGATAAATTGTGCATTTACTGTATTTCAACATTGGATTTCTGTGGGTGATCGTGTTGATTTTGATTTGTTTGGTGTTTTGTCTTACTTCAAGTATAATGGGTTTTTTGTTGTACAATCTTTAGTATTTCTAGGCGATGAGGAAGATTTATCTGTTATCTAGCAAACTATAATGCTGTGTGATCCAGTATTTTCTTCTCTATATACACGGTGTCCTCAAAGCTTTAAGATAGCTGATATATTAGAATCCAGAAATCAATAAATGAAATGTACGAGAATGTACGACCCTGCCTCCCCTCCCCCCTTCCACAATCTTCTCCTACATCAAAACCTATGATGTTGATGTACGACAATGTGAGTCGGTATCCCAATCTGGCTAACCCAGTTTATAAACAAACCGCATCTGAAAAACCGAAATTGGCACATTCCTACAACAATAACGTAGTTATCGATTTGATATGAACATCTTTAAGATGCTATTAATACTCCGCGAGTGTACTCCGAACGTCGTCGTCGTCCTCATCCTCGATGTTTCTTTCCATTAGAGCTGCATATGTTTGTTTATATCATGTAACAGCTGACTGGTTGAATACAATTGAAGACCTAGACAACCCCAAATGTAACAAATTTAGTAAAAGGTGAACAAACTCGTGTTTTTTAATCGAGCAGCGACAACTTCAAGCAGTGCTTACAAACCAACAAAACATGTGACGGAGCAGTACTTGAAATTCTTTACCAGATGAATAGCGGGTATTTTTCGTTTTCGGTGTCGTTTTGCCGCAAATTAGCTTTGGTATCGCAAACGCAATTGACTCCCACTTTTCAAGACACGCTATATAAATGTGATTTTCTATGCAGTCTGTCCGTATCACGTCTGAACCACAATTCGAAGAGACGTAAATATTTGTTCACTTACTAACTGATGGCCGATGAAGGATATCGCACGGTTTTATCCAGGAACTCATCGTCAACTGTCGTGGCAAATACCAAGCCATCTGGCTCCCACCAACCTGTGGCCGTTAAGCGATATAGACGTTTTATTTTGCACCAGCTGTTACCCGAGACTTCGTACGCTTGAAACTGTTACTAACCCAAAACATTGTCATGTTTTGTATCTTTGATGGCATTAGTGAATTGACAGCCGGATACTTGGTTACTTTATTATTGACCCCACATGCACGTTCTGCTGATAAAATATCGGGACAGGCATTTGGAAACGAGATAAGAACCTCACATTCGTGGGATAGTTTTATCAACAAACGTTTTTCCATTATCACGTTGGTTTGCTGCTTCTCACATGAATCAAGGTGGAAAAGGCTTAAGCTTGAACTTAGACACTTGGGTGTCTCATCGATAATGATCTTTAATTAAGTTTTTAAACCTTAAAGTTAGCCATTTGCAAACTTTTAATCGCTTATAACTCGATACGGTCAACTATCGAGAAAAGTTAGCAAGAAACTTTTTTGTTAAAAATACTAAACCAAAATCCTAAGCAATTTATGTCTGTAACAAAAATGCAAATTTTTATAATTTCGTTAGCAACACATCATTGCAGTATTGGTCTAGTAGTCCTAGAGACAGACGAACGGAAGGCAAACCTATGTGTGTGGTCTTTAAAAAAAACTGAAAATGCTGTGCCTCCACATATCAGTGCTTTACCAAGATGATATTCATCCTCGTCTCATATAATGAAGGCGATAGAAGACCCATACGCCTCTGGCTCATTGATATAACTACCTCCGCACAGAAATCGATTGGAGGAATGACGCAACGGCTGGTTGGCGATATTTGCCTAAACTACTACAACCCGCATGTCGCTAGCGTGCCTTGCGGTTTGCATAGAAAAACCAATTCACGTACTATATGCGGACGACATGTTAATATTTGTAAGAGGTAGAAACCTAACAACTAATATTCACCTGATACAAAAAACAATACAAAATCTAGAACAGTGGTCAGAACGCTCCTGATTAACATTTTCACCAGAAAAGACAAAATACATCGTATTCTCGAAAAAACAATTGCAGGTGGAACACCATTAACACTAAATAATATAATACTAGAACAAGCATGCGACATAAAATTTCTAGTACTCATATTTGACGAGCGGCTGACATGGAAGAAGCACATTGCATACTTAGTCAAATCGTGCGAGAAAAGGATGACCGTTCTAAAATACTTATCAAACAGACACTGGGGAGCTGAGGGTGAAACACTCTTGAGCATATACCGATCAGTAATACGGTCAAAACTAGATTATGGTAGCATAGTTTACGATTCAGCTAGTCCTACTGCCCTCAAATCGCTCGATAGTATACACTACCGAACAATTCGCTTGATACTGGGAGCATTCAGGACAACACCTATCCAAAGTTTATATTGCGAATCTGGGGAACTATCATTGAATGACAGAAGAAAGATATTGAGCTTAGCATATGCCACCAAACTTTCATCTAACAAAAATATACCGGCCCACAGGAACATGATGCAGGCTAATACACATATAAGTACAAGCAACACCAATACAGTACACGGAAAGTCATTCTTCACAAGAACCATTAGATATTTAAGGGATATTAGAATCTCCCAGCTTGCTGGTATAGTACCGGAAACTAATACAAACATTCCACCGTTGATTATAGATATCAATAAAGAACTACTGAAAATAAATAAGACAGAAACTCCTGGACCAGTAATCATACAACATTTCCAGAAAATACTTCATAAGTATGAAACATATGAAGAAATATATACCGATGCATCTAAAATAGACAACAAAGTAGGTTCAGCTGTTGTGACAACTAGCAGCCTAACAATGAAACTACCAGACGCAGCTACAATTCTAACAGGAGAATTGCACGGACTACTAGAAGCAATAAAACTTATAAGAGATAAGCACATTCAAAAATCGTTGATTATAACGGATTCGCTCAACTCCCTTTTGCTTATCGAAAAGATACACAAACAATCATCTGACACATCAAATTAAAGAAATCCTATATGCATTTCAGTTAGAGAATAGCAATGTAGTCTTCATATGGGCGCCTTCCCACGGTGGAATCAAAGGCAACGAAAAAGCCGACAAATACGCAAAAATTGCAGGAAACCTTAATAATAATAATATTTATTCACTCAATGTACAAAGATAACAAACAATATGAGTAAATAAATATAAAATCAAAACAGGCCCAATAGAAGGCATCGCCTGTACATGGACCAATAAATTTAAGTTGAAACTGTAGAATGCAAATGACAAAAAAGGACAAAAATTAGCTACAGTAGATTATGTATTTAGTTGATGTTCGTATTTATATCATTATGAATTTCAGTCCTAGATATAGAATGTAGCCACTTTTTTAAATTTCTTTTGAAACAATTTCCGAAACGTAAATCTTTTAAGTCTTTAGGTATAATTTCATAAAATTTAGGCGCTAAATAGAGATATGATCGCTGCATTATACGTTAGATTTATGCGGTTGAGGAACTACTGTGCCACGAATTTTGTACCTGGTATAATGATTATGTTTAATTTTTTGGTCGGTGTTTACAAATTTATGGTAGTGAGTGATACTGTGTAAGAAATAAAGCTGTCTTATATCATACATTCGAACATCTGCGTATAATTTTTCAGTGGGATAAAGTTTCGGTTTTTTAAATATCATTTTTAGAATACTAATTTGAAAAACATCTAAATTATAGATATGTGAGGAACATGCAGCTCCCCATGCTAATATACCATATGTGAGATGAGGCTCAATCAGTGTATGGTATAATGTTCGAAGATATTTTTCTGTCAATATATTCCCAAGGTATTTAATTTTGTAGGATCCAAATCTAACTTTCTGTCCCATCGTAAGTGAGGATCCAAGACCACTCCAAGCTATTTTATGTTGGGCACTCTATTAATTTGCATTTTTGGATCATTAATATTAAAGGAGAAATTTGTGTAATTTGGCAGATGTCTAGCATAAGATCCAAATGGTAAAAAATGTGTTTAGAGTAGTTAATGCTTAATTTTCTATTGTTAAACCACCGAATAATTTTGATAAAATCATTTTCAATTACATTTTTCAGATCAAACCAGTCAGTGCCTTCATATAATATTGCAGTATCATCTGCAAAACTAGTTATTTTGCCAACACAATTAATTTGGAAAATATCATTTAAATATATATTGAATAACAGCGGACCTAAGACAGTTCCTTGTGGGACACCACACTTAATATACATTTCTTTACTAAATGATCCTGATAGCTGCACAGATTGTGGGCGATTTGACAAATAACTTTCCTTCGGTGAGTACGCGTTTCCTCTGAAACCAATTCTCTCCAATGCTTCTAATAATAATTTGTGATTAACTGTGTCGAAAGCTTTCTTTAAATCAACAAAAATGCAGATTGAAGGGATGCCAGCAAACAAGTAGAATAAGTGCTTCGAAAATTTTTTCGAGCGCATGCAGATGTGTATTAATCTTCGTGGAGAATACTTCGAAAAACAATAAAGTCATTTAAAACTACCTACCGTGTTGTTTTATTTCCTTATGCAAAACTCAAAAGACATCCCTCGTATTAGGAAATTGTTCTGATGGCTGATCTGTCAAAGCACGGCATTGCCAAGATGGTAGGACAGAAGTTCCACAGAACAAGCACAAAAATTCCTCAGAATTGCTACTTTTCCAAAAAAAAAACAAATCACAGTTAATTAATGGAAAGGGACAGGTTTGGTCCAAAGGGCGGGGGGTGCTTTCTATCTGCGAAAGGTGTGATTTCTTCAGAACATCATATCTCCAACAAATCTCCCAACATGGCAACCCTGTCGAAGTACCACTGGTACTCGCGTCAATTTTTAGGGCCGTTTTTACAACACAAACTGCATTGCTATAGTTTCTCCTCGTATATAGACTCCATGTCCGCAATCCCAAAATAGACAACACGCAGACAGTACAAGCCACCGGTAGCTAGTTTCTATTATTAATTTTGAAAAAATCGTAATTTGACATAAGAAGCTATAATTTGACATTAGGAATTCCAATCTGGCAATTGTAGTCGCAGTTACGTGATAAAAGTGTGGGTTTTAAGTATGCGATTTGATACCTTGGACTATAATAAACAAAAATTGATATTTTCTTCGAATAATCACAAACTCCTGGCTAGTAAGGGCGAACAACCAGCGGGAAGAAGTATCCGAGGTAAAAGATGGAGACGGTAATGTATTCTTTGCATATTTTTCCCGTAAAATTACGTGGCATACATAATTAATCTAGATTAAAAATACTCGTATGATAATTTCCAATTCTTATTCCTGGGAGATATTAGTGAATATTAAACTGCTTTGGGGGATGATGAAATTTTGATGAGGATGACGCTAACAAAAAAAGTTTGATGGAGAAAGAAACAAGGAGTAACGGTGGTTTGTTGCACTTTCATTTGGAAAGTCAGGTAGAATCGAACTCGGGAATGAATTAATTATGACTTCAAAATACGAGGCAAGTAGATTGACTCGGTGCTTTCTACACATTCAGGTAATCTAGGAAATTGAGAAAATAAACCAATTAGGGAAACTGAGGGATCTGGAGAAATTAAAAAAATCAAGAAGTTTGAGGAAATTAGGAAAATATGTGTGATTGAGAAAATCGCAAGAATTGGAGAAATTGAGAATAGTGGAGAAACTGAAGAAATGAGCAAACTGGCTAAATTGGGCAAACTGGGAAAGCTGTGAAAATTGAATAAAACAGGGAAATCGAAGAAATTATTGCTTCTGAGGAAATACAAACATTGGGATAATTGAAGGAACTGAGGAAATTAGGAAGAATGGATAAAAATAAATGGAGCGCATTGATTTAGTTGAGGAATGCTGAAGGGATTGTGGATATTGAGGAAGTTGATAAATTTAAGGAAATCGGGGTAAGCGAACAAAAAATAGCGCATTGAGTAAATTGTTGAAAATTGATGTATTTGACGAAATTGGGGCAAATGAGGAAAATAAGGAAAATAAGGAAAGCGGTGAAAATGAGGAAATTGAGCAAATTGAGGAAACTGGGAAGATTGAGAAAAATTGAGTAAACGGAAATTGAGGTGACTGATTGAGTTAGGTGAGCTAAGTGAATTGAAATGAGGAAAATGAGGAAAGAGATGAAAATGAGAAAATTGAGAAAACTTGGAAGATTGGGGAAATTGAGGTGACTGATTGAGTTGAGTAAGCTGCGGGAATCGAGTGAACTGAAGGAGTTGTTGAAATAGAAGGAAGCTGAAAAAGGTGGAATTGGAAGAATTGAGTATATTGAGGAATATTAAGCATTTCAAGTAACTATGAGGGTGTTTATTCCCCATCTTCCACGCTCCCGGCACCTCCTTGTGACTAAACTAATACCCATATCCCTGTGCACAAAATCGATTTAATGATTTCCAATATATTAATCCCATCTGGCACGTCTTGTGACGCCTCATGGTTGATGACAGAGCGGCGGTCTGGATCTTCGATATGGCATAATAAATATCGCTGTAGGAAAGTCGCATTAAATAGGGGTTGGGGTGTGTGCAAAAGGGGATGGCTGCAGCCTTCAGGGCTGCCGACGCGACGATGGAGCGTCCCGCTGTCAACCGCAGGACCGGCTGAGTTATGCACCCACTACACCCACCTAGCTCCTGAATGGATGGAAGTTATAGTCCAAGCAAACAGTGAAAAAACAGACAGTGGTGTGAAGATCATTCAGGCAGAATCGACTGATTTGGTAGTTGGGCTCCAGCTATTATGGAGGCTCCAATTGCTTATATTGTTACGATTGTTACTTTGGAGGTAGTTTTGCTTCTGATCGAGCTCTCTCGCTTGACGCTGCAAAGCGCCTATATATATATACAGGGTGTCCGCAAAATTGGGGTTTTCCTTTTCAGAAACAACTACCCTTGAAATAACAAAGGTAATGTGTAGTGAAACGAGGGCGACCAAGTAAAAAAAATAAAGGAAAAAGTACTCATCTCCAGTTGACGAGAAGGGCTAAGTACGTCTCTGCCCGAAATCATACCGCTCCAACAGAAAATGAAATCAGCTGATGCGCTACCGAGCAGACGCAGGCAAAATGTTGCGTAAAAAGTCTAGGTATTGCATCCCGTCCAATCGATTTGGGAGAATAAATGGTCCAATGGGCATACCGTTCACCATGCAAGCCTAAACATTCACCGAAAATGTTTGTTGAAAATGTGCCCGACGGACAGCGTGCGGATTTTCTACTGACCAAACATGAGTGTTGCGAAAGTAATTCACCCCATTACGCGTGAACGTAGATTCGTCTGTCACTAATATGCACTTCAAAAGGTCCGGATTATTGTCATGTTGATGCAACAACCACTCACAAAACCGCACTCTTGCTGGAAAATCGTCAGGTTGAAGGGCTTGTACACGTTGGACGTGAAACGGATACAGCCCCTCTTCACCCAGCGTTTGCCACACTTTAGTTTTTGATACTTGCACTTCTCTAGCAACGTCTCTAGTGCTTGTTGAGGGATTCTCGTCTACGCGATTGCTTCTACACGCGTGACCATAACCGTCGGTGGAAGGTTGCATACTGACCTGACACACTGACCCCGACCCAGTTCTGTCGTCGGGTTGAGCCAGTGACCTTGTACCACTTGGTGTGTGGTGTAGTGGTGATGTCGCGAGTCGCGGCTACAGGACGGTATTCAGATATTTTTGATGTTGCAGTACTAAGAAAAATTGCTTATGTTTTCAAGATCTACACGTCGTGTAAAGGAAAACCCCAACTTTGCGGACACCCTGTATATAGTTGGGTACAAAATACAATAAATTGTTAATTGGGAAATTGGCAAATCTCTTAGGCTTAATTTGACTCTTTTGACGATAAAATCAAGCTTTCGGCAATCTCTATGGAGCCTTCATCAGGATTCTGAAAACACAATTGTGATGCTAGCAAAGAAAACGGGACAGATTTAAATTGTCAGACAACTTACTCGTCGGTGAGGTTGCAGCCACAAGGTGTTTCAGAACGAACGTAGAGAAGATCGAACTTATAATCAGTATAAAAAAAAGGACGGGGACATTGGGCTTGTTGAAAAACGACAGATACCTTCGTTAAATGTTAAAAATATCAAGCCACCCGAACAAGTTAAAAATATTACACGTGACACGACATTTTGTTGGCTGCAACGTCACCGACGAGTAAGTTGTCTGACAATTTAAATCTGTCCTGTTTTTTTAGCTAGCATCACAATTGTGTTTTCAGAATCCTGATGAAGGTTCCATAGAGAATGCCGAAAGCTTGATTTTATCGTCAAGAGAGTCAACTTAAGCCTAAGAGATTTGCCAATTTCCCAATTAACAATTAATTGTATTTTGTACCCAACTGGTCATTGGCTTTGGCAATGACTACTGCTCATATATATATATATATATATATATATATAGGTATATATAAATGTAGGGCTATTGGTTGTTTGTCTAAGGGTTTGAAATCACGAGTCCGTGGATACAGATAAATGGCCGTCTATTAATTAAATACACGAAATGAAATTAGTGTATACTACGCGTCTTTTTATGTCCTTCTTGCTCGGCGGCTGAACACAGACTTCCTTGTCGTCAGGCGACAAAACGTAAGGCGCTTGCGCGGTTGGCTTCTGGATTGTTCTAGAAGGCTTGCTCCTTCAGTGGCGTAGGCAGCACATAGCCGTCGTCAATCGAGGATCAATGGTTACGCATTGACGCAAAATAAAAAAAAAATATAAAATAACCTTATCCTACATATATATATATATATATATATATATATATATATATTTGGCACCGTAGAGCCCAGCTAGTCTTCACACAGGGTAACAAGGCATGATCCCCGAGGGTGAGTGATTCCAACACAATTTTATAATCGATACTATCCCCTCTTCCGCTGAGAAGAATACATCATTTCTTATTATGCATATTCATCGGCGGATCTGGTTGAGCATAACTATTCGTAAGCTTGCAAGCTGGTGCATGTATATCCTTACAGGTTGTCACTTGTGAGAATATCTAGCTTGTGAAGTATAGTGTCCCCCTTTCTTGAATCCGTAACTGCCCCCACGGTACCTGCACTGTTCCTGACCTAGGCGTTTGACGTTGAAGGCATAGGTTCGGTAATTAATTTTCTAGATGTAGCGTAAAAACTAGGTTTTTGTTGAATCTGCAGCTCACTTATTTTGGTAAAATTTGTCTATGATCCTACTTTTAAGAACTACTTACGAAGAAAAACGCGTCATTGTGCTCCAATGCCCTCACCCCAAGTCAAAAAAGGAAGGCGTCAAGTAGGATGACTCCCACACAACGATGTTATTAGCTCATAAAGGATTATGTCCAGCACAACTAGATCCTAAAGATTTATCTAGCATAATTACATTATTTTAAAAAAGGGAGTTAAAACTAGCGTCTCTAAGAATTTTCACTGTTCATGAGATTATAATTTTCTTTCAAGCATCTTTAAATTGAGGGTCTATTATTAGTCTATAAAAATTCCTTCCTTATCCTAACGGTAGTCCATCTGGCAACGTCGCCTCTCCAGGACAGATAACCCGGTCAGACGTGCATAGAAAACTGTGGCTGTGATACGGGTAATACCAGAACTGACAGATTTTAATATTTTTGGATGGCTAAATCTATGATTTGTGATATATGTCTAATAGGTGCGTAGAATTAGAGCGTATAAACGTACTCACATCTAAAAATTGATATATACCCTCCATACTCCCTTATTAAAACTTTGAGCGATTTTTATTTTCCTTTTTTTTTTCGTTTTCGACTTTGTTCCTCCGCCGACGCCGGATCGATCAAAAACTACTAAGCTCTTTTCATCCTTGGCATAGTAGTAACATTGTATAAGAATATCTTCAAAATCCGAGCAGTACTTCTCAAGTTATAGGCCGTTGTAGGATTAACAAACAGACAGATCGCCAGGTAAATCGACAGACAGGCGGATGAAAATGAGTTACATGGTATTCCAAGATATAACAACCAAAAAACATAATATCTAATTCTAGAAAATGTTCGTCAGTAGGCGACGAAAGTAACTAGCGGATTTAAATTCGACAATCTAGACAACCATGACAAATACTGGTGTCGTGAAGCATTTATCTTAGGTAATTTCAGTAATGTTCTTGGCAATACGACTGTATCTGCTACATTTTTACGAATGTTGACAAAACCGACTAAAGGGTAATTATGAAATTTTTGAAAAAATTTACACCTTGCAACCAGAAAATTAATCTTTGCCGGACCTACCTTTGTTTGAACTTTTCTCTCCTTTCCTGGTTTTCAGTAATTCAAGAGATGTACCAACATGATGAGTTCAGTACTATTTACAAATCTTTTTTTAAGTGCATTCACTAGAGAGTTTTGGCATTAACAGCTATCCCATACGGAAGCGTTAACAGTACCAATAATCCGTTGATTTTTTGACTTAAATGTCAACATTAACGTTGCGCTATTTGCGATTACTAAAGCATTGTTCTGTCTATCCAATTTTCTCTTAAGCAAAGAAAACTTACTTTTTATTTGGGATAGTGCAATTATTAGTAATGATTTCTAGCGGTTAGTAATAATCAGTACCTTGGTGGTGGAGTGTGCTATAATTGGCCGAGGATTACATAGCGCCGAGGGATGAGATGTGTATTGTTTTTTCACTACTGGCTATGATATATTACCACATCTAATTTGATTAATTGTGAAATATAGCATATCTAAGAGTTTCCTGAATGTCCGGCAGCACTGTCCGAATAAAGCACACGAAATGGCTCGACCACAGAATCGTGCGTAGGAGAGAAACGCTGATGCTACATGACAGAGTATGACAGATATAGTAGATGATACGTACGTTGACACATTATTGGTGTCCCGCTCATTTTAAAATACTGCAATTTATAAAATAGCATCGAACCCTCAAGCTGTCGGAATGAGATAGATAAATATAATCAAGAAAAAACGTTTCAGTTATAAAATGGATTCTGTATTGATTTGTAATAAACAACAATTCTTGGAAATATTCAAAAATGAGTGAACGATTTAAAAGCAGGCAAAATTCGGGAAAATTCTGCACCCGGCAAGCCAAAGAAGCTATACTTGGCTACACAAATGCATCATTCAACTAGGTAGGGGACTGAATTTGCTCTTACAGGAATGTCGTGAAAAATATAAATTTCTAAGGGCCGCAGTGAAAAAAATATTGTTTTAAGGCAAATATCCTTTATTGATAGATAAGTGGTATAAATTAATGATAATAAATATCGAATACTTCACAAAAACTAAATCGGCACAATTGTAGATGTAAGCTAACTATAAAAAAATATATATTTGCACTTTCTCAGTTTTTCTCAACAAAGAATTAGCACATTGCACTGGGAGATATCATATTCGTATACAGTCCTGAGATTACCTGTTTTAACCTGTAACAATAAATTCAAATCAGTACAGGAAAATTAAAAAAAAAAGATGAGCATGGAAACGAGTGACTGATTTTAACCTTCATTTTTCAACCTACCATAATTACTTTTAAATATTCCATAACAGCTACCATCAAACTTCTTGTCACTATTAACGTTTATCGTAATTTTATTTCTCGGTTTGAACGACGTTTCAAAATCTTCCGTCAAATCACTGGTGGACTTTGTAAACTCCTTCGATAAACTGCTTTTCAACGAAATCCTTACGGTCCCATTGCTCTGAGGTTTTATCTGTTGCGTCGTTGATAACAAGTCATCCTGAAATTAATGAGTACGTCATAGACAACATATTTTATCTAAAGATAGCCAAATATATACTGGCTTCTGGCATCCAAAAAGGGATCTGGGAGATAGTTAACGTAAAAATAATTTTTTTGCAAAGTTGAGTTTGAGTGTTTGGTTCTGTTGCTACCTGAATCTTTTTTTGTACACGTACACAATTGGACATTTAGCACACGTCGTTACGACATCGGTATTTGGAACATTGACGTCAGTTGAGGAGTTATCACCTAAATTCGAAGTCATTATGACGTGCATGTGCTACCTGGAAATTGTGACATTTATGAGGATTTTCGTACCATTGATTCCGTTCTTTTCCTCAAATTAGATCTATTGAGTGTATGCCGTAATTCGTCTGCTAGTCCCGTCCTTGATCCAGCAGGCTTGAAAGTGTCTGGACCTCTTCTCAGAAAGTTCAGTTTACCTGGTTGGGTGTTTGCCTGATATTCTCCTATGATCACACTGACGCTTTTCGACTTCTCTACAGCTGTAAAAAGTAAAAATCATAAAAACTAGATACAGTTCAACCCGCTTATATTGGACTCGGCGGGACTGTGACAAATAGTCTATTATATGCCGATGACCATCTTAAAAGAAATACTTTTTTTAATGAAAAAAACAGCAGAAATAACATATTAAAAGATTAAAATGTGTTTGTTTAACATGTATTACATAAATAAAGATACATACAAAAAGTTATACGTAATTTTGAAAATTGCATTTTTTTAGAATCTGCTACACATACCGTAAATTATTTAGTAAAAAGCTAGTAATTTTCATTTGAACAGATTGCTTTTTTGTACAATTATTTAGAACAGCAAGTTGAATTTTATTTAATTAGGTGTGGCTGTACTGTCTTCTTCTTGCTGAAAATAACGTTGCAACTTTTTTACGCAGTCTAATGCCTCCTTAGTTGTCACTGGAAGCTCTTCTTCATCGTTGTTTTCTAGTTCGTCTTCCTGTTCGTTATCAACGGATCCTTCATTAACCAAATTGGAGTCTGAGAATGCCTGTGTTGCTATTAAATCATACATACATACTTATTAAATTTGTCTATATCGTATATCTAAAATCGTTGACTATTTTTCAGGTATGTTTTTCACTAAGCCAGCATGGCGAAAACAATTACGAATCGTTGCTGGAGTAACCAATTCCCATGCAATAGTAAGCAAATTCATAGCATCTAAAATGATGACAGCTTTGGTAATGTTGACATCTTCTTGAAGCTCCATAATTTTCATCAACATATGTTTTCGACACATTTGTTTAAGACTCCAAATGACACCCTTGTCCATTGGTTGCAGAACTGATGTCACTTTGGGTGGAAAAAGTTTAAGGTTGATGTTATTAGGTGAAATATTTTGATGAGCGGGGCAGTTATCGACCAATAGCAAAATTTTGCGATTTTTCATGACAAGTTCAGCGTCCCACTTGTTTAGATATTCTTCACAAATTGATGAAGTCATCCAAGCTTTATTATTTCCAACATAGTCGACGGGAATTGTTTTAACATTTTTCAAACACCTGGGATTCTTAAACTTCCTTGAAATACAAAAAAGGTCATAAATCCTTTGCAGCACTGCCATTGAATATCAAAAAAATTGGAACATGAATTTCTATTCATTCACTTACCTATTATCAATACTTTCCATTTTTCAGTACCAGAAGCATTAGCACAAATCATAACAGTTATTCGCTCTTTTGATAGTTTCCCTCCATTGCAAGTTTCACCTTTTAATTTATGAGTTTTATCTGGTAGCATTCTATAAAATATCCCGGTTTCATCTGCATTGAATATGTGATCATCTGAATAATCACTGGATATTACGGGCCAAACTTGAGAAATCCGGTAATTGGTAACGTTCTTGTCAACTGAAGCTGACTCACCACACATTTTTCCAAAAACAATGTTATGTCTTTTCTTAAACATGTCTAGCCAACCGGAACTACATTTGTCGTAATCTCCGATCAATTTCCCAAATTCTTCAGCCTGTATTTGTAGCATAGGTCCACTTATTGGAAAATTATTAGCACGCCTTTGTTGAACCATATCATGGACTTGGGGATGCAGCAATAGCCGCATTTTTTCTTTTGACTATTTGATTTCCATTCATTTTTACTTTTGTCACGGTTTCTCCAAGTATTTGATACAGTGGATTTTTTTATAGTCATACGAGCACATATATTTGCTTGAGATGAACCCTGCTCAAGTCACTAATTATTGTGAACTTTACGTGTAAAGTGAATGCACGTTTCGTCATGTTTACAACTCTAATAAATACAGTGTAACACTGGTGGCCAAGTTCGATTGCAAACTGCTAAGCCAAAGCGCCGTAAACGATTGCATCAGCTAAATCTGCTTCCGGGGACTACCAAAATAGCTCGCATATAATGGATTAAAATAGTCCGCTATAAACGAAGGTCTATTTTAAGCGTATAATATCCGAGGATTTTACATGCAATTATTTATAGGACCTTAAATTGTGTCCATTATATACGGGTTTTCATTATAAGCAAGTTCATTATAAGTGGATTCCACAGTAATTTGAAAATGTGAAAAATGCGAAAAATACGGAGATTGCGCAAACTTCAATAAAAGCGAAAAACGAAAAAAAAATGCGAAGAATGGAAAAAACGCCAGCCATGCGTAAAAAATGCAAAAATCTTTTTAATTGCGAAATATGTGAAAAATGCGAAAAACAAAAATGGGGAAAATGACAAAAATATGGGACATTCGAAAGAAGTGGAAAATATTGGAAAATTCAGAAAAGTTAAAAGTGAGATTGTTCGAAAATGCGGATTACGAAGGATGCAAAAAATCGGAAAATGAAAAAGGAATGTGAAAACTGTTGAAAATGAAATAAATCGAAAAATGCGAATAATGCGAAAAATACCAATCATGCGTAAAAAAGGCAAAAATGGAAAAACTGTGCTAATTGTGAGATTGCGAAGTACGTGGAAAATGCGAAAAATACGAAAAACACAAAAAAAGGAGAAATGCAAAAATGTGGAAATTGTGGAAAATGCGGAAAAAGCGGGAAATATTGAAAAGTGCAGGAAATGAAAGACTGAGAATGTTCAAAAAAGCGGAATGCGAAAAACTATAAAGTACAAAAATGTAAAAATGCAGAAATGTGACTTCAACATAATACGAAAATATGAAAATGCGAAACTGTGGAATATGTGGATTTTTGATTGCCAAGTGTTGATAACTGCTGCTCCAAGGTGTCTAAATAAACTTACGTTTATGTCCCTTAATAGCCCCATACTGTCCTTCTTCACCTCCCACCGTCTCCGTCTTCTGGAAATAAGTGCTGGGAGGCTTGGGCTGTACGCCAGTTGGACCATTCATCCTGAATGAGTCCAAGGACTCCATCTCTACCGCGTCCTGATCCTTTTTGAGCATCGTGGAGGTGGACGAAGCTATGCTGAGGGTGTCGTAGTCAGGGGTGGGGCAAGGAGGTGGTTGACGAAATGAGAGGGTTGAATGTTTAACTGGGGGAACGGGAGGAGCTTTAGGTTTAGTTTTGGTCGGTTTCAGGGTTGATGTGTTAGTGGTGGAGGGCTCTTGGTCGCAGGCTTTAGAAGGTGGCTGAAATTGAGCATGAAATATAATTTATTCGAAACCTAGAACGTTATTATAACTGAATCAATAGGATCTCGTCTTGGATGAATCCAGGGACTTCATCTTAGCAACATTTTAAACCTTTTAGGCATCGTGGAAATAGATAAAGTTATTCTCAGGGTATCGTAGTCAACATATCTTGAATTGCTTCTACCTGAAATACCAGTTTTAATGGACTGCATACAACTCTTGCCAAAATAGGACATTCAATATTACTAATAGCTTTCAACAATTTATAAACACTTACGGGTGGAGGAGGGGGAGGTGGAGAATCGGTCGCTCCAGGTTTCTTGCTGCTTTCGGATCTCGTCTCTTCAGCACTCACGAGATCGAACAGCTTGTTGGATAGTTTCTTGGAAAGGTCCTTGTGCGCTAAGCGATACTGAAAAAGTTGAGGCTTTTACAATAGTCTAGAGTTCAACAAGTGTCAACATATACATACAAGGTGGCGCATCGAAAACGAAGCAGACGCATTTACTGGCAGCTCAGTTTTTTTTTTGAAAAACGCTCAGACCCATCGATTTTGTTTTCGAGGGGGACACAAGTTTGGCAAAAAATCACGTTAGCATGTGCAGTCCCCTGGGCGGGGGTGACACCACCCCCAAAATCTTAAATGGAAACGGGGGTCGAGTGATACCTTATTTTTAAAGGTCTTTCAATTCCCTTTATAATGATATAAAATTAATGTACCTCAGTTCAGTAGTCTTGAAGAATTATTGATTTAAAGCTAAACTAATCCATCATCATTAGTGGAAATCAATACATTTGGCAGCAAAGTAATTTAAAAATGAAGAATGAACGTTAGGCAAGTAAATGTTGAAAATGGCCACCATGACTCTCCATTCAATAATAAAGATTTTGGTCAAAACGTTGACGCACATGTTGCAATATTTGGGGAGTAATTTGAAGGCACTCATTCACAATTCTTTGTCGCAGGTCTTCTAATGATGTTGGCTGAGTAGCATAGATTTTGCTTTTTAAATGACCCCACATAAATAAATCCAAAGGTGATAAATCTGGCGATCTTGGGGGCCATTTGATGGCAGCTCTTCTCCCGATCCATCGATCTGGAAACGTCTGATCTAAATATTGTCGAACACGTGATGTGTAATGTGGTGGAGCCCCACCCTGTTGGAACATCAACCTATTCGCAATGTACCGCCAATCATTCTGATTTTCAATTATGGCTGTTAATGCAGGATCTATGGAGTCTTCCAGTAATTCCAAATACATTTCACCGGTCAAATTTCCAGGTAAGAAAAAAGGACCAACTAAATGAACGCCAAAAATACAACCCAAACATTTAATTTTTGTGGCTGCTGTGTATGAACCTCATGATAAATTCTGGGATTAGAATCGGAGCAATATCGGCAGTTATGACGATTTACTACGCCATTTAAGAAAAAGGAGCATTCTTCGGAAAAGCAAGTGTTGAATAGAAAATGTTCATCGTTTATGATTCGTTCACTCATATCTTCACAAAATTGTAATCGCTGATCAAAATCGTCTTCATTAAGTTCTTGTACCAGGTGAATTTTATACGGATGAAAACTAAGGGCCTTTAGAATCCGTTGGACAGTAAGTCGACTAACACCAGACACAGTCTCCAATTTGCGGGTGCTTAACGTAGGATCTACATAAACTTGCCCTAAAACCCCCACTTCTATTGCTTCGTTCCTTATGGGATTTTCAATGTTGCATTTTTTATTGGCGACTGGCCCAGTTTCCCGAAATTTAGCTATACAAGTTCTAAAACATATTTTCGATGCACGTTACTGTTCTCATGCCGCTCATTAAATATTTCTGCTGTTCTATTATCGCACTGATTATTTCATACAAATATTTCGATAATTTCAACTCTTTCTGCTGTGGAATATACCATGGTTAATTTATGTAATAAAGCATTACAAGTTATTTTAGGATCAAAGTTTGGTCAAATCAATCGCAAACTATGTACTGAATTCCTATTTAAAATAAGTACGAGATATTTCCTTATCTTTCTTCAAGAAATAACTTTTTTGCCACAAAAAAACGCTCCAATAGCTATTTCCAACAACAAAATGATAAAAATCCATGGGCGTAGTGAAGAAAAGCATTTACTTATTAGGCAAATTCATTTAGTCAAATTTCTTCTGAAAGTAGTACAAACTAATCTGATGTACCTATTAAGGTCTACTTTAAGCTTTAAATCAATAAATCTTCAAAACTACTGAACTGAAGTACATTACTTTTATATCATTATGAAGGGATTTGAAAGACCTTTAAAATAGGGTATCACTCGAGCCCCCTTTCCATTTAAGATTTTAGGGTTGGTGTCACGCCCGCCCAGGCGGCTGCACGTGTTAACGCGATTTTTTGCCAAACTTGTGTCCCCCTCGAAAACAAAATCGACGGGTCTGAGCGTTTTTCAAAAAAAAATTGAGTAGCCAGTAAATGCGTCTGTTATATATCTTTTTTTCTATACTGTATTCTAAAAACTAAGCCATAGGTAAACTTTCAAAACAATTTTGATGATGAATCACGATTGAAAGATAAAAATCATATCCTACCATTGTTTCTTTTCCAATGACTTCATTCTGTTTGGTATCATCGTTTTCACTGGGTTTAAACATTTTCTGATGCACCTGCTTGAACTCGTTCATCAATTTGTTGTGTTGATGTTGTTGATCGAAAGTAACATTTTTCAACATTTTCTTCACTTGCAGCTGCTCGTCTATAGAATTGTTCGCTTCCTTCGAAGCTTGTTTCTAGAAATAACGATTGAAGTTACCATTTCGAAAATACTCCAAAAATGGCGTAGGTTGACCTTGCGCTTTCCACACAACGCCGTTGTCAGCACAAACTAGATCCTCTGGGAAAAAAGTCAGTCAAACAGGTTCATATATTTAGTCCATTTGGACGTTCCTTCCACGCTCTACCAGTAGTGCATGTGGCAATGTCACGGCCGCGACGGTAGCAGCAGCCGCGGCCGGTAGGTAGGTGATCGGTTTGCTAAGTTTTAGGGGCTTGGAACGTATAAATGTACTAACATCAAAGAAGTACCATTTTCTCTGCTGCCATTGCACCGCTTTCACAAACTACAAAGCTTTTGCGTCCTTAGCATAGTAGTAACATCGTGTAGAAATTTTATCGGAATCCGAGCAGTACTTACTCAAGTTATAGATGGTTATAAGATTAACGGATAGACTGACAGACAAACAGACATACCGACGGAAATGAGGAATGTGGTTTTTCTTAATATACTTTCGTGACTACAATACTTCCCCGCCAGTAAGCGTGGGAAGTAAAAAGGGGATGCTACATATAATGATGTTTTTTAAGCTGGGAATATCTGTGAAACTACTAAAAATTATGATACCGAATGATTTCAATTCCCAGAAGATGTTTTCGCCATACGAACATAAATTGTGTTTACCTGTATCCTGCGCTGTATTTCCATAGAGATAGCAGAAGATAAACTGCTTGTGGCACTTGTAATACTACTCTTACTGGTAACGCTTGCAAAACTACCGACTGAAGCACTTTTCGCTAACATATTGTGACTATTTTCTGTTTCCTCATCTACTTGACTCCTGTGTACTTCTACCACAGTCTGATTCTCCTTTTCCAATTCCTAGAAGAAAATTACAGAAAATCACATAGGTCTATCTAAACGAAATGCAACAGCCAAAACTCATGATACTGCTGTCGTCCGTCCTATCAACAGAGGACTAACCGTGTACAGATGTGTAGGTAGGACAACAAACGAAAGCAGAGCAAAATATCTTCTATGTGAGGTATAAAGTTTAACGGAATGGCGAGTAGATCATCTTCTACAGGGAGTAAACCGCTGACCCAAATTTTGTACATCAGTGCCACAGAGTGGCATTACTTTCACCTTTTTTGTGCAGTGATGCCCTGTGATGCCATAGTAATGCCACTAATTCCGCAGTAAATCCACTAATTCCCTGCGCCCTCGAATTCCTCATTAACGCTATACGTCCATAATAAATACAAAGCTAAAGGTTTTAGTTTGATACCCTCCTCGATATTTAACGTAAATGCATTACTAATAGTGGTGAATGATGTATAATGAAATTAACAAACAAAACGTCAATATATTTTAATCAAATTTCACATGCTAACTATGTTAATTAAAAGTAAGAGCATGTTAGAATCAGCGTTAAAACGTAATTCTATTATACAGGGTGTCCCGAAAAAAGTGTGCAATATTCTACCAGCGGTTTCTGGAGCTTAAAATTGGAAGAAAAGTTTATATAAACATAGGCCGACAAACGTCCCCTAAGGGCGCTACGGTCTTTTAAAGGGGCTCCCCTGAAGATGGTTTTTCCTTAATATTTCCGAAACGTGTTGAGATAAAGACATAAAATTTGGTATTCAAGCCTAGTTTTTTATTCTGAATTTAAAAATATTAACAATTTTAGACAGTTTTGTTTGGAAGCGTACGTATCAGGGACGGACTCAGGTTATTTTAGCCCCAAAATTTTTGTGTGAATCTATTTTTGAAATTCAATTTTAGAATTTGAAAATTTAGGGTTTTCTACATAAAAAAGATACTCTTATTGAGTATCGATAAATTGTGCCATTTTTGAATAAAATCAAACTAAAGAATTTGTCACATGATAGGAAATGTACGGCGAATTTAAATGAATTGTTGAATAATTAGCCATGGCAACGAAAAAACTAATTTAATAATTGGTAAATATTACATAAATACATATTTCTATTGCAAGATACCTAACATTTAGGCATAACATTCTGTATATACAGTTCTTTTCAGAAAGGTATTTCCACTTTACTTATTGTTATTTCTTGGAAAGTCTGGTTAGCAAACTGGAATTCTGTGATACAAATAAATAATTGTAATTTTTTTAATAGAATGGGTGGTCGTGTGATGCTCCATTCTCAAGACCATTATGAATACTAAATTATTCTAGGATATAAAATCACTATCTTTCAAAATGGCGGACTGGCAAGCTGCCTGAGTTGAGCGTTTCTGCACATTGATTCGTTTGTAACTCGACAAGTAATCGCCAAAACTTTATAATATTTTGAATTAATTTTCTTTTAAAAGTACCTACCTGCATAATATGTAATAAAATATACATTTAGTTGACAAATTTTGTCAATTCCTTAAAATAAAATATATCTTTGTTTATTCAATTTACGAAAAATGATCAACTTTAACAGCCTGTCATCTTGCTTATGAGAGATAATTTTTTCACAAGGGGCTTCAAAATGAGGCATCTGCATCGTCGGAAGTTCAGTATTTTATTCTACCGCTGTCCTCTGACAGCATCAAAGAATCACTACCTAAGTTATTGTTTTTACGATTTAAATTCCTCCTAGCAAAGCTGTTGTTTCTTGTCCGCATTCTTAGTGTCTTATTTTCTGTTTGCTTCTTAAAAATATAAAATCCTCAAGTAATGCGAGCAGATTCTTATTTCCCATAACTATTGTGAATAAGCTTGTTTTGTTACAATATGTAGTATCTGGAATATTCTTCTGCGCTTACAATTCTATGTAATTCTTTCCAATCGAACTGCTCAATATTCTCAATATTATCCACAGTAAGGTTCGTAAAGTTTCTAAAGCTTCAAGTATTTTAAATTTCAGTAGTGACTCAGCTTCTTAAACAAAATGGTATGACTCTGTTGCGAGAACAAGTTTGGTCGCAATTTGCTATAGAGGTAGGCCTTTAGCTAAAGGTAGCTAATATAGTTCCACTGCGATCAAATAGGGTTGTTTCTGTATTGATCTTGAATACAAATGTTGACTTTTTTAACTTATGTCTTTTAAAATATTTAAATAATCAAGAGCTGACAGTAATGAAACTGGACCTTTTCTAAATCTTCTTGAAGAAATGAATCGAATAATATGCCAACTGTTTGAGGTAGAACTCACTAGGAGAATAGAAATTATCTAGCGAAATTTCTATTGGAAAAAATGAAAAAATACAATCAATAAAGATAAACCAAACACTGCTCTATTGGTGTAAAAACAAATTTTTAATAGTCAAACAGGTGAAACAAAGGTGATTATCTATAAGTTAGGTGAGGATTAACACTCTTGTGAATGCCCCACAATATTTCGAATCAAGTCGGCCTAGAAATTCGAGTATTCTTTGTAATTTTATCTATAAAATATAAAACTTTGAAAAAATAATTTCAGTAATTGTATCTTCAAAATGGGGTTGGATATTTCTATGGGGACCTTACCACCTCTCGCGTTAATTTTATAGTTTATCTCGGAAAATATTTGACATACGTACACGAAATTTGCGGCCGAGCTAAGGGTAGAAATATACAAAGTTAATTACGAAATCTGGAAAACTTATTTTACCCGGGATTATAAAATTTAGAAGGCAGGTAGCTGGTGAACCAGACACGTCAGCCAAAAACGGCTTTAACGACTGGGCTGGATTGAGAAGGCTAAGGACAGATATATGTAAAAGCAAAAATATCCGCTTCAAGTAATCACGAAATATATTACAATATACAGGGTGTTCCTTAATGATATGCGAATATTTAATGGTGTGAATCTACATGAAAAATGAATGTTAGTTTGCTTTATAAACTATGGTCCAAAAATGTTTCCTTATAAAAACTGTTGAAGTTTTAGGAAAAAATCTAAATTAATTAATATTTTCAGAACCGCTTCAGATATTTCACTGATATTCAGTACGTGGTGAAAGTTAATAAAGCTGCATATGTTTTAATGCAAAAATAATTTTTAGCTTCAAAAGTGGCGTGCGTACGGGTATTGACTTCGACATTTTTTAAGAAAACGATAGTACGCCAACGGTTTTTTGCAAAATAAAAATTGTTTTTGAATCCCCCGTTCAATTTAAAATAAATAATCTCCTTTGAATTGTTTTACTTCGATGCGTCAGTTTTGAGTAAAAAATAAAAACCGTTCTATTGTCCGAGAAAATTAATGTAATAATTAAAGAATGCAAATTTGGCAATAAATATCTAGTTGCTCTGGAATATTTCACTGGCTTTTGACATCTGACAAGTCTCTGTTATTCAAATCTGTTCGCTGTAGCACCTTTTTCATTATTTAGCTTTTACAATCTTGTTAATAATGGTGGATTATTCAAATGCAGAAATGCATTACGTATATGGCCTTGCCGACGCTAATGGTGAGCAAGCCAGACGGATTTATCACCAGAGATATCCCGATCGTGCTTTGCCAGATAGTCGAACCTTTTCTAACATTCATCGTCGTCTTGTTGAAACTGGTTCTGTCCGAAAAGGAATATCTGAAGGTAGACCTCTAAGTGTCAAAACACCTGAAATTGAGGAAGCAGTGCTGCATGAAGTCGAAGAACATCCTGAAACGAGTATGAGGAAGATCGCTAGACACCTAAATATTTGCCATCAACTTGTTTGGAGAATTTCAGTGGATTTTTTGTTATATCCTTAACATATTTTAAAAGTACAGGCATTGCTTCCCATTGATTTTCCAAGACTTGTGACCTTTATTCAGTGGTATCTTCAAAACGTTACACAAAATCCGCAATTGGAATCAATGATTCTGTTCACGGACGAACCTAATTTTTCTGGAAATGCCATTCAGAATTTCCATTGTGGGCAGAAGAAATTCCCTATGCCGTAGCCGAAACCCATTTCCAATACCACTTTTCGTTTAACGTATACGCAGGAATTATTGGCAACCACTTTGTTGGCCCAGCAACTACTTGACGGACAGATTTACCTCAATTTTCTTCAACAACAGTTGCCTTTGCTGCTTGGTGATGCTCCGTTAGTAATAAGAAACAATATGTGGTACATGCATGATGGTGCACCAGCGCATTTCAGTGTAGCGGTTCGTAATGATTTATAAACTGTTTATCCAAATCGTTGGATTGGCCGCGGTGGGCCCCAAGAATGGCCACCAAGTTCTCCAGACCTCAACTGTTTAGACTTCTTTTTGTGGGGCTATCTTAAGACACTAGTGTACACAAGTCCCATTAACACTGTAGAGGAATTAAGAGAAAGAATAGTTGCAGCTCGTGATAGAATAAAAATCACTCCAGGGATATTTCACCGAGTGCGCAATTCCATGAGAAGGAGGGCGGAAACATGCATACTAAGTGAAGGGGGCCATCTTCAACAATTTTTGTAATCATATCGTTGGTTTTAATGCTATAATTATGTTGTCAGTTGTTGTTGTTCATTACCCCTAATGTGTTCAATTTTTCCAATTAAATTAATAATAATTTTGCAAGCTAGACAATAGAACGATTTTTATTTATTTACTCGAAAATGGCGCACCGAAAGAAAACAATTGAAAAAAGATCATTTGTTTTAAATTGAACGGGGAATTCAAAAATAATTTTTATTTGGCAAAAAACCGTTGGCGTACATTTTTTTTCTTAAAAAATATCGAAGTCAGTATCCGTACGCACGCCACTGTTAAAGCTAAAAATTATTTTTGCATTGAAAAATATGCAACTTTATTAACTTTCACTACGTACTAAATATCAGTGAAATATCTGAAGCGGTTCTGAAAATAATAATTAATTTCCATTTTTTTTCCTAAAACTTCAACACCCCGAGTTTTTGTAAGGAAACATTTTTGGATCATAGTTTCTAAAGCAAACTAACATTAATTTTTCATGTAGATTCACACCCTTAAATATTCGCATATGATTAAGGAGCACCCTGTATAATAATAATCTATGAACATGCAATTTTCCAGAATAGTAGTTTATGTATACGATACATCAGCTAAGGATTTTGCGACAAAGGCTAAAATTATAAACCTCAACATCCGTGTTCATAAAAAATATGGAATCAAAGTTGCCAAAACAAAGGGCACACGAACGAATTATATAGACTTTCTAACATACAATATTTGAAACTATTTCCACCGTAAGCCTTTAAAGTTTATTCGGCTTCCATGGGTTCGAGGAATTCGTGCTTTCACGTTCAGCGACTGCTGTTATGGTGCAGTCTAATATGTTTATTTGAAAATTTTCTTTCATTCAAAAATGTTGAGCTTACGGAGTCGCTGTTAAGTTTGTGTGAACATTTATGTAACCTACTGGAATCTTTCTGCTAGGGTTTTATATGTAAAACGAAAGGCACACGAAATGATTATACTGGGTGGCGCATCGAAAACGAAACAGACGCATTTACTGGCAGCTCAGTTTTTTTATATACGCTCAGACCCGTCGATTTTTTTTTTGGGGGGGGGACACAGGTTTGGCAAAAAATCACCTTAACACGTGCAGCCCCCTGGGCGAGGGTGACACCAACCCTAAAATCTTAAATGGAAAGGGAGGTCGAGTGATGCCTTATTTTAAAGGTCTTTTAATTCCCTTTATAATGATGTAAAATACATAAGCTTCAGTTCAGTAGTTTCGAAAATTTATTGATTTAAAGCTTAAAGTAGACTTTAATACTTATATCAGATTAGTGTGTACTACTTTCAGAAGAAATTTGACTAAAAGAATTTACTTACGAGTAATAAGTAATGATGATGTATTAGTTTCATTTAAGCTTTAAATCAATAAATCTTCAAAACTACTGAACTGAAGTACATTAATTTTATATCATTATAAAGGGAACTGAAAGACCTTTAAAATAAAGTATCACTCGACCCCCCTTTCCATTTAAGATTTTGGGGGTGGTATCACACCCGGTTAGGTGGCTGCACGTGCTAACGGCATTTTATGCCAAACTTGTGTACCCCTCGAAAACAAAATCGACGGGTCTGAGAGTTTTTCTAAAAAAAACTGAGCTGAAAGAAAATGCGCCTGTTTCGTTTTCGATGCGCCACCCTGTATATACTTTTCAACATATAGTATTGGATGCATAGCTCACCATGAGCATTTAAGATTTATTTCGCTTTCATGGGTTCCGATGAATTCTTACTTTTACGTCTAACTACTCTCCGCTAGGTCTATAAAATGTTATGGTGCAATTTCAGATGAAGGGGCAAGAAATACCACGTAATTCCAAATTAATGCCAAGTAATTTTGCACTAATGCCAATTAATGCCATAAATTCCAGTGCAATTCCAAGTAATCTCAAAGATTTTTACACCAGAATGCCTCGACGGCTTACCCCCCGATCATCTACTATATAGCCAGAATCGAGGACATCAAGCGGTCACAGTGATAGCTCGGCTGTTGACGACAGTTGAGATGCTTTGCAGGTCCAACAGATGCTGCTGTTCGTTCTCGCAGTGGTTTGCTACCCCACCTAAAATTATCTTAGACTGTACTGATGATTGCCAATAAGCATGAAATAGCTTCTCGTCAGTTTAAACAGGAAAATATTTCCAACGGTTTACATGACATCCATTATTTCAATGGTTGCATTAGTACTTACCTTTTTAGCAGTATTCGCTTCAGATGGCCGGCATTCCTCGGCTAAACTTTTTATCGTAGAACCTGAGTCTGATAGATTTATAATCGTTTTCTTGTAGTATTGACTTTCAGTTTCTTCGTTCCACTCATCCAGTTCCCATTTAATACTATTCGATGAAACTACAATGAAAGGTTATACTGTTATTTCTAAATTGCCTGTTTCCATGTTTTTCAACATTTCCAGCTTTCTAAATTCGCAGTATTTTCAAAATTCAAATTCCAACATTATCCAATTTTGAATGTATTCAGAAATTTCAGGATGTTCAAGTTTCAACATTGTTAAAAATCTTTACAATTTCTTAAACTATCCAAAAAGTGATGGCAAACGTCTCTCGGTCAGATTGATTGAAACTTTAATTTGTTGTTTTTCACACCAATCTGATCGAAAGTCAATAGGCATATGATCCTAATATCAACGGATCTCGAGCTACAAGTTGTTCAAGATCAAATAAATTCATAAAATATATGAGTTGACTGACACATGATTAGGCGTAGCGAACCTTGCAATGGGGGGTAATTTCACTAAAAATGCCGACTCGTAAAAAAATTTGCCGATTTTATACCTTATTTTAATACATCGTATTACAATTAATTGCAATCAAAACTGTAGTTTATACTTTATACATACAATGGACATAATAATTAAGAATTTTTAGAAAATTAAAGGAATATACATCGTCATTAGAGACAGATAGAAAAGCAGAACGATACGCACAAAAAAATGCATACATTTCGGGAAGTTGAAACTTTCATCAATGCCGACTAACACTCAACAGACATTAGCCGAATTTTTTTATAACCAGCACAGCGCGAAGTTCAAATAATTCTTTTAAGACTTTTCGAAAAGACTACTTTTTAGACGGCATTTTGAGAAGTTGAAACTTTCATAAATGCCGACTAGCGACTCAACAGACATTAGCCGAAATTTTTTATAACCACCACAGCGCGTAGTTTAAATAATTTTTTTAAGACTTTTCGAAAATACTACTTTTTAGACGGCATTTTGAGAAGTCGAAACTTTCATAAATGCCGACCAGCGACTCAACAGACATTAGCCGAAATTGTTTTTAACCAGCACAGCGCGTAGTTCAAATAATTGTTTTAAGACTTTTCGAAAAGACTACTTTTTAGACGGCATTTTGAGAAGTTGAAACTTTCATAAATGCCGACCAGCGACTCAACAGACATTAGCCGAAATTTTTTATAACCACCACGGCGCGTAGTTTAAATAGTTTTTTACGACTTTTTGAAAAGACTACTTTTTAGTCGGCATTTCGGGAAATTGAAACTCTCATAAATTCCAACGAACGACTCAACAGACATTAGTCGAAATTTTTCATGATAATAACATACTAACAGAGAAATTAAACAGGAGAGAAATAAAAAGTATTTAGGAAGCTTCCGAACAATGTCGTTTTTATAATCGCGTACATTTGTTTGTATTTAAATATATACGACACTTCCAAAAATGCCGAAAAGATTGGGGGGGTGAGATATCCTCCCACCCTCGCTACGCTACTGATTTTAGTCTACTATATATGACTAGAGATTATTTTCTTCTATATTTCAAGAGAAAATAAAAAATACGCCTAAAAAATGTCAACAGCAGTATTAAAGTTAGTTTCTATTACTTTTCTTAATCACGTCTATACGGTCAGGCTGGATTTTTTCGCGAAATCATTTCTTTGAACTTTCACACCCTTCAATTCGAAAACTATTGATGTCAGGGCACTATTCTCATGAAGACGTTTGATCAAATAAGTATTTTTCAAACGCGAACTATTTTCATCAATATTTTTTGAACTGTACTTGGAAACTATTGATATTCTAACCTTCATACATCATACTATAATACCATTCAGTTTGACAGGAATATACCTTCCATCAGAACTGTAAAGATTAGATGCCATCAAAAAATGTGTAAAAAATGTGTCTGAAAATCGACAAACATCCAGTAGATGGGTCATGTCATCATTATAGAAGTAAGTTTCTAATCAATGGCCAAAGTAATCAGAAAATCCTGCTGGTGTCTGCAGTACACTTATATCTTTTCCTAACTCATCAAGCTTGAACACCCTGTAACTGTAAAGCTGTCGATACTAAGATCACAGTGCAATAGAAAGGAGATATACTAAATTTTCAGCCAATTCGACCAGAAATTTGCGATCACCTTTTCAGCTACTTCAAAAATTTCCAAAATTTTCATATCTCTCAGATACGAGTGCTAGTTAGTAGAACTGGGCAAATCTTCATTTTGGTAGATTTATTCATATTCTCGATATTCTAAAGTCATCAAATAAGTTGTATACTAACTTCTTTTGTTCAGCCTCTCATGCGCTATTCGATCTTCCAGATCGTGATTTTCTTCCTTTACGATCGACAACCTCTTTGGATCGGACCATGCTGGGTTCTGGTCTTCGGTCACCGAACTCGCTGAACTGTTGTAACCGCTGGATTCGCCAGGGAACAGTTCTGAAGCTGCCGACTTGCGAACTAGTAGGTCCAGTTGACGGGATGTTTTCATCAAGTTCACGGCCTAAAAAAAATAATTATGTCAGTTCATCTATAAAAAGTACATTTTCAAAAAATACAAAAAACTGAATTTGAAACGGAACAGAATAAGCACTTATTTGTGCTATCCAGACGAATATAAGGACATTTCAAATGTCAAAATCCATAAAGCCGTTTGGGTTGTAGCTCGCGAAATAGAAATCTCATCCCGTCGTTCTGATTTTCTATAATTTTGATATCGTCAGTGTCACTCGCGCTGCGATTCCAACAACACCTCATATGTCAAAATTCATCAAGACGACCATAACATGGAATTTTTTGTCCGCATACATACAAACCTGAGCGCGAAAAACATAACCCTCCTTCTGAGACAGTCGGATAGAAAGTCAACCAATTTTTCTTTTTAATATTTTTTACTAAAACAGTATTTTATAAATCTTAACTCTGCGCGTTATCATTTTTCGTGATGATGAATGATCCATAAAGATAGAGTCGAGTAGCTTAACTCAGAACTTCCCGCACATCAATGAACTCCTAAAATCATGCAATCATGCATACCCTCAAGTCTTCTTACTCAAAAGTGAGGCGTCCAGAAATGTTTCGGAACGACCAATTTTCAAAGTTTGCGTCACAACTTCCTCAAAGCCCGAGCAGTTCTTTGCGATCCAAGGATCCGGAGCAGATGTCAGACAGACATTTAAAAGCAGCATTATTTCGATTTTGAAAATTATCTCATTTATAAAACTTCGCCAATCGATGTGAGAAATCGAAAATTCCGAATTTTCTCAATCGTTTATTCAAACTTTTTCTACAAAACTCAAGACAGTTACCTCGTTGAACGGTACATCTGAGAAGTCGACTCCATTACATTGCACAATCTGGTCCCCAGGCCTCAGTCCTGCTTCCCTAGCTATCCCTCCTTCTTTGGTGAACTGGATGAAGATTCCTGGTTTCCAGTCTGGACCTTTACATATTCTGCAATAGGTTAATAATTATAACAGTTTCCCAAAAACCCAAACTTCAAATATATTCAGATAAAGTCATTATTTCTTTTTTCGACCTTCCACTTATTACTTTGGTTGACAGATTGATTCAAAATGATTTGATGTCTATCGTAGTTCATTATAAGGTCATATTCCAGTACTCTGCATGTTCATCTCCTCGATGTCTTTCACAAGCCAGACAATATGCAATGATTTTAGAAATGAAAAAACATCTTTACAAATCAGAGAACCAGATAGTTATACAGGGTGTGGCGGCATAACTTCCTTTCCTAAAATGCGCTTAATTCAATCGGTTAAGGCGGCTCCGACGCAGTGAGTTTCAAGCCATTTACAAGGGTTCAGCTGCTTCAAAACTGACATTCCATTTTTCAATATTTTTCAATGAAATTCATGCAGTATGTTGAGAAGATAATTGCACAGGGTGCTATAGGAGCTCTTTTTGAAATTTTTTTTTGCACAAGTTTTATAATGGGTTGAAGTGTGCACTTTTTCTGTTAAACTTCGCGATTTTTTTAAAAAGAACCTAGTGAAAAAAATGAAAAAGTGGCTCTATAGCACCCTGTGGGGTTTTGTTTTCAGCACACTGTGAAAATTTCATCCAAAGAAAATAAAGCGTCAATTCCGAAGCGCGCAAACCTCTACAAATCGTATTTTGGACTAATTTTGTCTACTGTTTCGTGCTGCCAACACGAGCGGTGCGGCGCAATGTACGGACTAAGAAAGGACGTATTCAGATAATTTGGTGGCCCTATTTCATATAATATCTCGTAGATAACTCATTCTGCAAATAGGTACTCACAATTGCAATCGCTGATACTGCTCGATTTTAAAGCCGTTTTACTTCCCACGCCATTGGTGAGGAAGTATTGTAATCGCGAAAAATTACTAAAATGAGATTTTATGTTTTTTTAAGCCATATGGCATCTACATCACGAAAAAATGTATCACTCATCATCAACTGAAATTACCGCTCGGATTTTTATGAAATTTCCACACTGCCAAAGCTTTCTAGTTCTACTCCACTGGCAACGGTGCTATAGGCAAAAAAGAAAAAGTAACAATTGCTGAAACTCCATTTTTGACGTTTCAGAGGTTCCTAATCATTGACAAAAAAAAATTGTACTGCTTAAAAAGGGGGGGGTTGAAATCAGTGAAACACGTTCTATTATTAAGAAGCTTTTGATCCCAGTGATTACACAAAATTTAAGTAACGAAAATCCGACGAATAATGTGCTCACGATTGGAAAAAAATCGGTATCCGCTCTATAGGTTTGACACCAAGAGCCAACAGATCTGCAACTACCGACAGCAGGGAAGAATAAATTCGGATACCACTCCAGTCAAGTATAGGGGAATTTAGCGTGGAACTTTAAAATTATCGATATGTCAAGGAAATATGTTCTTGAGAATGATAATTTGGTAGATTTTATACCTGCATTGTCATTTGAATTTCATGACCCGTGAAATGTACCCATTTCGCCGTTACCTTCAATTTGTGTTCTGCAGTTTGTGATGCTTTTCTGGATATAAGCAGGACATAATTGCCTAGGGTGCTAACAGAGCTTTTTGTATTTGCGCAAGAATTATGGTGGGTTGAAATGCTTACTATTTGTGCCCAACTTCTTGATATTTTAAAAAGATCCTAGTGGATAAAATCTAAAAAGTGAATCGCTGGCACCCTGTGGACTTTGTCGTTGGCACGCTGCAAGAGTTTCATTTGGAAATAATAAAAATCAAGCGTAAGCTGTAAAGTGCAAATCGGTTTTTGAGCGAAATTCATCTACTGTTTCAACCTGCCAGCCCAAGCGTCGTGACGGTACGTTCCGACTAAGAAAAAATGTATTCAAATAATGTTATATCTTTCCTAAAATAAATTCAAGAATTCAAATTCAAATTCGTTTATTCATGTCAATAAACAAAATTATGTTTACAATTGTCATGTGGTAGATAGTAACAATTGAACGAGGGTCATAAAAATATCTTATGCAGTCAAAACAAGAGGAAACAGTTTTTGCAAAGCAATAAATAGATATGCTTATACCTGGATTAAGTACATGTCTTGTCTACTGTAATAGGTAGATAGAGGTGATGCTGCCAGAAATAGAGATGTGTGCGATCAATAAACAAACCACAAGATTGAACTGCCGTGTCCAATGATTTTTGTATTGCCTTTTTTTATTGCCTTACTAGAAAACTCTGTTGGGTATATGATGAAGTTTACTAGAACTTTACAGCTTGTTGACTGCCTTCTTATACAAACTTCACCACATCGAGACGCTATCAACCTTATCCTCCGTTGAAGACGCCACAAAGTACAGTCCTGCGATTTGGTGACTTGTTCGATCTGCAAAATCTCGTCGTCACTTTTTTTAAGTTTCCCTAAAAATTTTCGCTTAGCAACCTCCAAATCAATGTAGTTAATGTCAGGTTTTTGACTGAATTCGCCATAAAACTATTCATTTTCTTTGGAATTGCTATCCGAATTGTTAGTTATTTTTATATCAGCTTTTTTTGGTCTGAGTTTCTTTTCAAGATTGTTGCGTTTGAGTCTTTGTTCCATCTTAGTGATAAGCGAGGTTGGACTAAGCTTAGCACGCAAATGTATTTGGACCACATAGACAGGCCGCTCGGTATTGTGGCTCACTACAGCTGCAGCACATTTTCCATGGTATGACCTCTTCTTGCAATAATTTATTCGCTTACCCCAATGTATTTTGCGATTATAGATTTGAACTGCTCCACATTATTGTTGTCCTCATCATGAATTAAACTCACTGCATTCGTAATTAAAATTGTCGCATATGACCTTTTATTGTCCATTATCAACCTTGATAAAAAAGGCACTCAAGAACAATCACACCTACAAGAGTACAGCACAACAATTCAACAACACAATATCGACGAACAGTAACCAGGGTAGAACAATACTAAATGATCACTTGCTGAGTACCAAAATAGCAAACCATTAACAGGCTAGATCGCTAATGGAAATCCGACTCTGTTATTATATAAATTTACCTCGGTACGCACCCGCAGTCATCCTTTCCTCTTTTAAAGTAGCGCCGACAACCATCTAATACCTGCCCACCCTCGTTTCTTTTTCACCCCCCCGTTACCTCAGCAGATGGTACTCGAGATTGTTGGAGCCCCGTTAATGTCGTAGCGGAGAGCTAGTGGTCTCTTTCGAGAGGCGGGACAATAAAATTTTGTCCCGACACAGTTCAGTCGCCATCATACGTTGAAACAGTGAGTAGCGTGCTTCTGTTGTTGAGGTCTACTTTTCGAGTCGATGTTCTGTGGTCGCGACCCAGCGCGCCTTTCGAAATCGCTTTAATTTAGCCCCGTGGGCACCAACCTCTCCCGGACGGGAAAGCAGTTGTTAAGTATAACACTAAGTTCAGCAGACAAACTGCAACTGCGACAAGACGAAGGTCTGGAGTCGCTGGGTCCATTAGATCATCGGAAAAGGTTGACGCAGAGCGAGTTCAATGTCACGATCACCATGGCGTTCTACACGCAAGCATGTGTCTGCCCTTGGACTTCTGGATGGTTCTGTGAGGAGATTTCTTCATGATGATCATCATTTCCAACCTTATAAGATAGCAATTGTGCAGAAGCTTTATGAACGTGACTTCAATTCTCGAATTAACACGTCTGAGCTCCTAAGGACGCTATTGATTTTTTTTTAGTGATGAAGCTCACTTCCATTTGTGTGGATTCGTCGACAAACATGCGCTACTAGGCTGACGACAATTTTTGAGTATTGCGTCAAAGGCCTTCGCATTCACGTGAAGTCACAGTGAAGTGGGCAATTTCCTCAGCTGGAATTATGGGACCCTGGTTGCTTGAGGAAAAGGAAGTCTGAGTAACAATGGATTTACGATTTACGACGATAGTACGTCCATCTCTCTTGTACGCTGGTCTGGTAGCCTTGAATTAGAACTGAGATAACTAAGGCCAAACTCAATAAAATTCAGCGTTTGGTCTGTACTAGTATTACAATCGCAGTGCGAACAACGCCATTGAGTGTAATGGAAGCGCTGTTGGATCTCGCATCGTTGGATCTGGCGATCTGCGGTGAAGCGAGAGTAGTCGCTCATCGACTGTGGAGTCAGGGCAGCTGGGCTTTCTTGAATCCTGTCAAGGGGCATACTGCCATCTTAGTCGAATTGCAAAGGGAGGACCCCGTCCTTCTAAGCAGGGGTGATCGTATTACCCCTAAATATCGCTTCAACCGCAAATTTATTGTGGAGTATCCAACGAGGGAGGAGTGGGACGCCGGTAGCCGGGGACTCTCCGGAGTGAGCGGGCAGGTCTGGCACATGGACGGCTCCGTCACCGAAGAGTACTCAGGTGCTGGGGTATCTGGGCCTAAAAGTGTGTGGTGTATCTCGGTGGATACACCACTATTTTCCAGGTGGAAATCTTTGCGATTCTGGCATGTGTATCTCATATTCTGGAGGAGGGTGGACCCAGGAGAAGAATAACAATCTTATCCGGCAGCCAGGCTGCAATGAAAGCACTAAGTGCCTGTAAGATTACTTCGAGTCTTGTACCGGGGTACGCTGGGATAAGGGACAATGAGACGGCGGACACTCTGGCGAAGACAGGATCAGCGAGCAAGCTCGTTGGTCCTGAGCCAGCTCTAGGAGTGACCGCGCATAGAGCTAGGAGGAAAGTGGAGACGTGGGTTGCAAGACAATACTCTCAGAAATGGAGAAATATCTCTAGACATCTCCGCCAGGCACGGAAACTCATTGAAGGGCCCAGTTCTAAGGATGGACGTTTCTGCCTATCTCTGGATATAGTCAACCTAAGGTTGCTGGTGGGACTGTTGTCTGACCATAACACGTTAAGGCGCCACCTGCACGTGTTGGGGGTGGCTGAGGATCCCTCGTGTGAACGCTGCGGGGTAGAGGAAGAGACCTTGGCGCACAATTGTGCCGCTGTGATGCTCTGTATTATAGGCAGACTATACTGGGGTGAATTACTTTGGACCCTCAGGACGTCAAGGAACTTCGACTCAAGGCGATTCTCAACTTCGCTAAAAGGGCGAGGCTTGTGATCTAAGGAATGTAGAGGTGCATAAGGGCCCGCTTAAGCGGTCTATGCACTGGCTCCTTATGGTGGTCGGAATGCCTCTAATTTCAAGATTCATTCATTCAACAAGGGATTTGGAACGGTATGTAGATAGGGTACTATAAAAGTTTTGCAACAAGACTTAACAAACGGACGCAGGAGGCTGCATGTTACTTCATGTTGAGACATGAGTGCATAGTAGCCGCCTGTTGACTTAGTTATTCATTCGTATTGACAGTGTAAGGTGCGGACTATTACATCGTGGTCACGTAGTGAGATAAGGGCAGTTTTACGGTATAACTTGACTCTTGCGTTAAAGAATGATTGTTCTCATCAAACGACTATATTCAGTTGGTAGAGAGAATTGCTTACTCTGAAGGACGCTCAGAGGGAAGCAAGGCCCCGAACGTCAGTAACAGATGAAAACATTACTGCTGTAAGCAAAATGCTTGACGAAGACCGGAGAGTGACATACCAACAAATACACCTTCATGCACCAGCAACTCATTCAATTCCGCATGACCTTTTACAAGTGAGGAAACTTTGTTCTCTCTGGGTACCACATAATCTTACGGAAGAGCAGAAGACTCGTAGTACTTCTTGTTGCCGAAAGATGCTGAACATTTTTGATAAGAGGCAATCTCGATATGTGAACAGCATCGTGACAGGTGACGACACTTGGCTCTATTATTACGATGTGTCGGCCAAAGTTTGGGTCTTTGATGATGTGGACACACCGGCATCTGGCCAAAGTTAAAAATGGTACACTTGTTACTTCCACCATGACAGCTCACCGCGCAAAAGCCTGCACCGACTATTTGACCACTACTGGACTGACACTTATTGAGCACCCTCCTTAAAGTGCAGATCTTGCTCCCTGCGCTGTTTCCGCGTGTGGAAATGAAGCTAAAAGGAAAACGGTTTTATAGCGATGAGGACCTTCTGAGGGTTTCTGACAACGAGTGGGTGACACTTGGCAGAGCTGAACTTTTATAGTACCCTTTTATGTTACTTTTCTCCACGCCGGGATGAGTTGACTTAGGAAACATCTGGTTCCAAGAAAACGATGGAACGGCACATACTTCAAAAGGATCGATGGTTCTTTTAAACACTTCCCAGAGCGCCTCATCTCAATTAGGGGCGATTTGGAGTGGCCGGTACGGTCTTTGGCCTCTGTGACTTTTTTCTGTCAGGATTTTCGAAATCCCGTGTTTATGTGAACCGTCCAAGGACAAGATTTGAAGACCAACATAGAGGAATAAATTGCCAACATAACGCCTGTTATGCTGACAAGAGTCATGCCAAGCGCCAGAATTCTGATTACGCAGTGAATAAAGATTGTGGGTCGTCATCTAATTTAATCTTCAAAACTATGTAAAACAAAACTTTAGGCACGCGCCCATATTATAAAAATCAAATAAAAAATGTTCTGATTCATACAATGGGATTTATGTTGTTTTGAAAAAAGAGTGTTATGCTGCCGCACCCTGTAAAAAGCTTGCATAGTATTTGTTACTATTGTAATGAGAAGAATATATCTTTTAGTCTTATATTGTAAGTGGTGTCCTTTCTTACCCACATCCTAATTTTGATCTTGGTGCCACAAAAATGTTGATCCGTACATCCCTCGTTTTCTCACCAAACTGTGGTGACGATCTAGATGATGAGGTACTTGGTGAAATTATCTGCCAACTCAGAGAATCATTCTTCTGCCTAAGAGATCATACAATTATGTAGATTGAGATTTTGGTCATAGCAGTTCTAACTTATAGGATTTAGATATTTGATACTAGTAATGAAGGACCGATATACCTCGCTCCATGATTTAACTAATTTAGAAAGTGTTGGATTTTGTCAAAAAAAAATTACAAGCCCAAATCTTATCGCGTTGGAAGATGAAAGCAAATACCAAGTATGCAGAATTCATGAATATATTAAGTGATATAATTAACGCCCCGCTACTCTAAAAGTATCTATGAGTCTACTTTTCCATGCACTGAGACACCTTGGTCACACTCCAGCTGGTCCAGCTCTTAGATAAATTAATACAGTCTGGAGTCTTTAAAAAATCAGATTCATTATGTGTATAGTATATTGACTAGATTCAAAATCCATTATATTAGTACCTACAAGATTGATATTCTTCGTCTAGTTTTCAGAACAAATGTAAATGTGTCGGAATATACGTAATTATATCTACATATGCGTAACGCATTCCAAACCATACTTTTGCAATATCATTCACATTTGAATGCCTTCTCACAATATTGTGCGGTTTGATTACTAAACAATCTTACCTAGACTTCATAACAAAAAAAAAACAATTCATGCAATTCATTTATAAAAAATGACCAAAATATAAAAAGAGGACATCCTCAACGAAATCGAAAGCACGGTTTTGCGCAAAGTATAAAGAATATGAAAAGTAGAGTCACTGGCATTTAGTCTCCTTAAGCGGAGAACTAACTTTCTCGGAAATTATGTTTTTCTCAGAGACGTAGCGAGACCATTTTTAGAGAGGGTAGGAAATAAGGTGAAATTTTACGTTTTTCAAGATTCTACCAACTTTCGCCTCTCCTAACTTTTTTTATTCTGGTGTGAATTAAAAAATTAAAAAGCGGAAGGTTGCGCTTCTGTGTTTAGAGGAGCGATTGAAAATTGAAAATTGAGGGATGCTTGTGTGTTGCGTCTCCATGATCCCACCAAAATGCAGCAATATGTGCCATTTAATTGGAAAAGAAAATCCTGGGGCGTCCAGTAATGGCAAAAATGAACGATTTAAATTAAAATTGTAAATGTGCACTGATACTTTGAAGTGTCGTATTTCAGTACAAAATAGTCGTATCTAGGTTTTAGGACAACTACCGTGAAGATCTATCTAGCTTTTGGATCTCTAAGTCAAAAAATACTCGTATTTGGCTCTGCAGGTGCTGTACAGTTCTAGGAAATAATGTGGAGAAAAAATTGCAAATTTTTTGATTCCTTTACTTAGATCCATGGACTTTTATTTTATTTCTTCATCTATTTATTCAGCTTCAATTTTCTTTTTTCAAAACCCCGGTACAACCATTTCTTGCTAAGATATCGACAAAGTGCCCTTTTGGCTTTGATCATTGATATCTCAGGAACCGTTGATCCTTCAGAAAATCTAAGTATGTTTTCGAAAGCTGTGATTAATTCTCTAAGGGATCTAAGGACTTATGAAAAATAGTTTTTCCATCCTTCATGAGGTCGGGAGAAAAACAGGGAAAAAGGGGTGATTTTGGTTGTTTTTTCGATCAAATGCAGGATTTCAAATATAGACAAAAATATAGGAGGGTGACTTTCACAACTCCATATATCCACAATATCCCTATAAAAAATCACTTTAATATATCCATACGATCTTTTGTTTTGAACAATCAAAGTCGAAAAATAGTATCTCCATAAATTTGAACGCTTTTTGTAAGCAAAATGTGAAAAAACCTCATAAAAGGTTATTTTCAATTTTAAAGCCTTAGCAGCAATAAACCTGATCATCTTTTCAAAACTTTGATTGTTCATAACAAATAACGTCAATAGATCAAAGAAAATTTCACATTGTAAATTTTATATGGTGGATATATGGAGCTATAAACGCCACGTTCAGCATTAGCCATTTTGTTCATATTTGCAACTTTTTCCAGAAATCCATGAATCACACTTCTCACTTAATTTTTTTCATACATGACAATTAATCCTTTTAGGGAAACCATTTTAGCTTTTTAATCAGCCAATGATTTTCTGTATGATGCTTGGTTCCTGAGATATCTGTCAATGTCAAAAGGACCCTTTTTGATTGAAAATTTTGTATCTCAGCAAGAAATGGCCGCATCAAGGTTTTAAAAAAGCAAAATTTAGTTGAATAGTCAGACTATTGACTTGCAATGGTTTAGTGGAAGAAAATTCCGGAACCGTAGATCCAAATAAACATAAAATCATTTGCAATGCTTTTCTTCACACCGTTTCCTAGGATCGCGTAGATCCTGCATTTGTTGACTAAGAAATACAAAACAAAAAACAAAACGGTGTAGGCTTCAAAGTGCTTCTCTAGAACCTCAATACTATAATTGTTTATCCAGCACAACTCACTGAAACTGTGATCCCTGATTTTTTTCCATAAGTGTGTTATATCACTCTCCAACTTACCATTGGATCGCCCAAGTTTTGCCAACTCTTAAGATCTTGGGGGTATGGAGAGGAGTGGGGTGGAAGGAGCTTGCAAGGATTGAGTCACAGCCTCCTACAACTACAAGCCATGAAGTGAGAAAGGCGCAATACGTGGGCAAAGTAGTCCTATTGTCAAATAGCCGGCCACCGACCCGCAGGGGTATTACGTAAGTTTAAAAGTGACATTATTATATATTATATTTTTTAGATATTACGTAGGTTTTTTATCACATCATGTAGATTTTCCAAAAAGACTTCAACTGGGAACTAGCTGTCGTTCACTTCATGCTCACTTGTACCAAGCGCGGAATAAACTACATATTTGCACACTAGCCTACTTAGTCAACAAGTTGACATTTTATCGTTTTTTTTTGACATTATATAGGCTTTTTACGTAATAACCCTGCCGGTAAACTTCTAGGAAAAATATTAAGTAAGTACTGATTAAAGTCGGAAAAATCTTAAAATAGGTATTTCTGGCTGAACATAGAAGCATCTATGAAAAACTCATTATCTTGAAGTCGAGTTGGTTAAATCATAAATCTATAAGTAACGATTGACTAATGAAAACAATATTGATCCTAGAGAATATGATATTTTATTTAATACCATTAGCAGTAACTGACATATTACAAGCTGCAGAATTGTTTTTGTTTTCTCGTCAGTTAAATTATGTATGATACTATTAATTATGCCACAGGCTTTCTGTATCATGAGTATTGTTGTTACAAGGTATTTCAAATTCGTCCCTCACCATTGGGAAAAGATAAGAGATACGAAGTTGCTCAAATGAGGGCAAAGTTGCGTATGAATATAACCAGCAAAACGCCACTTCAAAGTACTTCCGAAGAGAGACGGAAAAATCGGAACTTTCTGGCCTTAACTGTAGTGGAATTTCAAAATATGTTTCGACAGTACTTTGTAACCTACGTTATTCAAATACTCCACACCTCATGGAGACTTCACTTTGAATGATGACAATTGTTTTTTATTTCCAAAAAACATCGATACAGAGCACAACCAACACCTTTTACCACTTAAAAACAAGTGAGTCACAAGTAAAATTCAATGAGGGTGGTGGGGTCCAGGGTCGTACAGGTAGGTAGGACTACCACAACGTTTCCGAATTTCCTACTTCGTGACTTGTTAGGTATGGATGACTATGATTGAGCTGAACACTTGGCAACCTCAAAAATGATAATATTCAACAGCGTATTCAAGCACTGAAAATGAGTTTCTGAATTTCTTTTACTATTGAGAAAGAAAAAATGGCATAGTGACGCTACTATTCATAATCTGTTTACTTTGGTTATGTGATACCAATTATGAAATCCGCGTTCAGTGAATTTAAATAACAATAAAAAGAATGCATATACTCACTCTTTAACTGGGATCATTCCCACGCCTGCAAAATAAAACAAAATAAAGAAGAATTAGAACTTGTTGATTACCATAGCGTCGGCTAATGATTAGACTTGTGAAACGGTGTAATTATTTTATATAAAAGGAAAAGCGTGCGCGTTTCATCAAGTTTCTGTTTCGGTTGATAACAAAACGGAGGTTGAGGGGGTTTTTGTTATAGTCGTAGTCAATGAAGCATAGAGAAAACGGGGTAGACTGAATGGTAAATCTGGGAAACGTTAAAGAAGTTAAAGTTTACTAAAAGGTTTCTGCCATAATAGTGTGGTGCTTAAGACTCGAAAACAGACCTAATACTGACATTTTTTTTTCAGAATCAGACTTAGCATGAAACGAGTACTCATCACTACCTTTCATTTAAGAAGTAGTAAAGTAGTCACTAATACCTCAATTTTAGAAGGTGGTGCCAAAAGGCTCCACTTGGGGATCCTGGCTACGGATTTTTTCTATTGTTACTGTTTTCAAAATGATTCGACCAGTATTTTAAAAGTTTTCGGGATTCAGTTCATCAACAAGTACTACCCGTGTGTTTCCCATATTTAAGTAGATAGCTGCCAAAATCCATAAAAATATGTTGTCCAACAGGAAACCTTAAGCTATACTGTATTGTATTTTTCAGATCAGCCTCTCACGATTCATTACTTTATGCCGAAGATTACTATTTTCGGTACCTAAACAATCTAAACATATATTACACCTAACGAAGATGAACTCCAGTGCCACCACATAAACACGCCATCTCATCGTGCCCAAATATGGACGCAAATCAGCTTCCACCTCCAATTACTCTCGTCACCAGAAGAGTTCGGCTGGGCACGATGCGCCACAGTCTGGGAGGAAGTATGTACATTTAAACCAAGAATGTCGCAATCTATCACAACCCTCAGCTCAGCTGCAAATGCAAACCCAACTAACAATTATCACTCCTATTAGAGCTGCAAGAATGATTATACAGTATTCCTTAAACAGCATTGTATACTGTAAGAACATTGGCAAAACCCTCTTAGAACTGCTATACAAGCGGAATGGGCACACCTAATAGGACACTTCAGTCATTTGAGAGGTTGTATAAGGCCTGCAGGTAACAGTCATACAACAAAAGTGCAAGCCTCTTGCAGCCGCTATAGGACATTTGCGTCAGTGCAAGATTCAGTTTTTGTCAACTATACAACTATTCTGTTACGTGATTCTACTTTATTGCAACCAAACTATTTCTTATGTATTGTATAGACGAAGAAGAATATATAACTAACACATTACAGTCATCTTGTTTACTTACATATCGGCCATTGTGAATTTCATACACAGGTATATGATAAACTTCTACACTGTGATATAGGGTTATTGAATTACTTGCGCAGCAAATTTTATTGTGATTATCATGCAAATTAGTTACGCAATTTCTACGGGCTTCGTATTTGATTCATATTTTGATAATGATCAAAAGTATGTCTAGATTTTTAAGATGGAAAACTGAACTTATCTGCGTTAAATCTTCCACAAATCCTATATTTAGACGCAATTACACTCATGTTTATCACTTTATATCTGTAATTTCGAACTGAAACATAATTATTTAATATTAAATAGAGGAATAAATGTTTGCCCAATATGGCGGGTGGTTGTGTATAATCATGGCATCGTCCATGTTGTCTTTAGGTTACTAGAATATTTTGGTGTTGCCTGCAGGTGTTATACAACAATTTGACAAATGCCTGAAATGAAATACCGACAGAGTCGAATGATTTACCCAGAATTTGTACCAGATCTATAACTTCTGTTTGAACAGTTGATAAAACATTTTGAACCAATATGCATGCGTTGTTTGTCTTAAAACATTGGTTATGGCATTTTAACAAAAATATGACAGCAGAAAGTTAGGTTATGGTGAAGTTATATACCAACATATTTAGCATATGTACGGCCTTTAACAGTTGTATAAGTGCTTCCGTTGGGAGCAATTTGTTGGCTAAAGTAGTAAATTGCACAGCAAAACAACAAGGCTCGGGTTTGTTTTATAAACGTTACTATGGATGCCACAACACAACCATTTTGACTAACGTGCAAATATGCCGTATAAAATAGTTCTATAAACGTTTATGCAACAGTTAAAAAATTGCCCTATAAGGTGTTGTATAACTATGCTATAAGAATATTTTAAACACCTCACTTTAGAGCAGATATGTTGCAGAAAGCAAATTTGCATTCCACACAACATTAAGCCAGCATTTTGGTGTACAGGCAACAACAATAGAGAGCTTTTATGGCTGAACGGTTCTTTTACCAAAAGCTTATAACACTACTTTGCTAGTGTCGGTGGTTCAAATCTTGGTCAATATAATTTGGCTCTACGAGATATACAACCGCCGCAGCTATGAACCTCAAGTGGTGCCACTTGGGCACTAGTTTTCATAACACACACAATGTTTGGTCCATTACAAAAAGCGCTGTTTTCTTCGTATTTTCAGGTTTTCTAGAAAATGCCCTTGAGAATATCTACTGCAAAATCACTACTCGAATCACTTTGATTGCAGCAGAATAAAGACGTTGGCAAATTTAGGTATGTACCCTCCCCTCAAGCAGTGCTACTTACGTACCTTTTTTCGAAGGTAAGGTACTGATTGTCGTTTATCCTATACCGAGTTTCTTCTCGTTACAGCGAAGCGAAACGGGTGTAATACAAGCGTTGATGACTGACGCTGTTTCCTTCGCATTTTCAGTTTTTCTAGAAAATGCCTTGAAAACGTGTGTCTTATTTAAACACACATCTAGTACTTTTAATATACTGAATCCAAAATAATACTAAAATACCGCAAAATCACTGCTCGAATCACTTTGGATACAGCACAATTAGAGAAAATCGCTTTGACTTGAGATATGCAAACCCCGCGGGCACTACTTTCCAAAAGTGAGATATTAGTCATATCTCTATAATAAGTTTAATACACATGAAACAATGTGGAATGTCCCGCATGATGTAGAGAACGCAGTTCGGCAAATTCTGATTCAACACGTGAATAGTATTGGCAATAAGATGCAGCCATAAATGTGATAGAAATACTGACCGTATACGTCAAAATGTAGAAATCACAAATTTGCGCTTTCGGAATATACAACATCCTGTGTATCGGTCTCTCCTCCAGTGCCGCTTCGGCACCATTTCTTGTATAAAAGGTATTGATGAGTACTAACTCCCATATCAAGCCTCATTCCGGTAAAAAATGTCAATGTCGGACCCCTTATAAGTGATTATAGACCATAAAATCAAACTTTAAAAGTATTAAGTTCTTTGAAAGAGCTTTTGTACTTATATCCTTTAAAATATGATTGACATATCGTGGTATATGAGCTAACTCTTTTTCTTGAGGCTTGAGCCATTATACATTATAAAGACTCCACGGTTTTGGCAAGAAGGTAGCACATTCACCAAAAAGTGAAGTCATCTCTCCTGATCCATCATTGAAATTTCTTAGCCCTTAGATGAGAAGGTACACAAAATGTCTTATAATAACTCAATTTTGATGTTTTTTGCGATTACAATAGTGTTCTCGCCTTTTGTCTTAGAAATTAAAATAGATATGTACAAGGTGTCCCACAACAGATTCAGGACTTTAAAAAATACTGCACATGTTCGGGAAAATATTTCTATTGAAAACAAAGAACCAGATGTGCGGATTTCATTTTTTACATTTCATATATCATCATCATCATGTGACCTATATGAAATCTGTTTGTTCAAGTTTACATAACGCACATACTGAGGATCACTTTGCCTATTTCACGACGTAGATTTTTTGATTGATGATTATATTTGAATCAGCTATATTCTTTAGAGTGTTGACGCGAACTTTGCTCTTGAAGTACCTCCACGGAGGCCCATCGTCATGGAAAATGCAATATCACCAAAGCGATGGCAACTTTTATGGAACAGCAGAGGAAATCATTCTAAGAGCAAAGTTTAAGTTGATACGTTGAATATCTCTGACTTGGGGGACATCTAGATGGATTAATCTTTAAATAATTAAATCCTCACCTCTGTGGGAGTTTTTTTAGCTATATTTTTCCTCTCCGCAATAACAAGAAAATGTTTTGAAAAGTTTAGTGTCATATAGGGCGCGCTGTAACTATATTAGCATATATGAGCATATATGTGCATATTATGGTTGGCTACAGCGCCATCTATGAGAGACTAACAGTTTCAAAGTGGATTTCTAATTGTCGCGAAGAGGAGAAACATAGCTCTAACAATATGCTTATAGATGACGACAGGACATCTCATTTCATTACGGATATTTTTTTTTTGAGGTGAAATACAGTGCTATATAATTGGTTAACTTCAGGAAGAATACGTTAATCACTGCTTTAATTCAATTTGGAAGTCTTAAATATCCATTGAGACACCATGTAGTATTAAATAGGCTCATTCTGTAGGTATATACGTTCAATACAAAATTTCAGAACTAAATAGTTAAAGGGTTTTATCGGACATTAAAGATATTGCTCCTTCAACAACTTGACGATCTGGCAATCGCATTTTGAACTAATATTACTAACAAAGAGAACTGAGTGAACTCGTTTGATGCCATTTTTGATTTGCTTTTAAGCGACCACCTTGTATCTTGGACGCTTATTAGCAACAACTACGAAATCAATCACGGCATTCAACCATTAGGTACTACGACTATATTGTACGCAGATATGTACCGTTTTTTATAATGACCATAGCCATTCCGATCGAGATAGTACCGTTAGTCATGAGTTTCAGGAAGCAGTCTACAGCCCACAAACCGTAAAGATTTATTTATTTATCCATCGATTTCTGTCTGGTGAACGACAAAGGTCAAATATCTGTCTTTCCTATTAGGCTATCCATACACCGCAAGGATATACCTGACAGGTTTGCATATACCGTTACATCCTTCAGGTACACTTTGATCCTATGCCAACTTTCAGCTAAGGCTATTTTGTATGATGAGACAGAATCGCTGGACATCTAACATCACACACATGTTTAAGTGATTTTTATTTTCTTGATTAAATGATGTGCCCGGTCCAACTTCAAAAAAACTGCAACTTCAATTCCTTTGTATTTTTGCTCCAATTTGTTTATGTTTTGAGTATTTTCAGTAGTTTTTGCAGTACCAAAATACCGATAGATGTATGGATAATGTCACCAGTATGCCTTGTGCAAGTTCTATCTATCTCACTCTCCAAATAAGCGCTCGTATTTACAAAATATGGCGTCAAGGGTGTTGACACTACATTTCCCGCGCAAGGCTGTCATCAGTTCATAAAGGATAAGTGAGACCTTCTGAGACAAACCTTAGCTACCAACATGTACATATAGTAAAGAAATTAAATACATCGTCAGTCAAACAAGTCCATATAATAAGTCCATAGCCCCACCTCGTTGCGGTCTAGAATTTCTCCCCTGCCCAAACGACGGTAACGACCATCTGTCAATATTGCTACGACTAACCTCGCCACACGCCAGCCACCAATCGTTCAGACATCGGTGAGGTCTCGACACACATGTAGATCTACATTGGGACGCTTGTGTTGCAAACATTTTTCCATCAATCTAAGTTTTAAGTGTAAATCTGTGATATATGAAACATGTCTAAACGGTGCGTAGAATTACCGTATAAATAAACTAGTTTATAATAATAATTGGACAGTTGGCGTGTAAAGTAAAATAACATCGTTATTAAATACCGAGATAAAGCTTTCATCAATAGATTAAACATTAGTGAAGGAACGAATCACTATAATTTTTTATTTTTAGATTTGTGCGCCATGAGATAATCACATCCGTGAACAAACATTTTGGATGCTGTTTTAATTTATTAAAGATAGGTTTTTTGTTTGGCAATAACACACAACAAATGCAACGGCATCTCCAATGTTTTTAAGAATTCATCGATAGGTAATGCTGCGACAGTGACGGTAGAGGTTAGATTTTTCTTAAATAAAATAAAATTAATAATGCTGTCACTTTTAGAATGATTTGAAATAATGGATAATACTGTCCATAGGAATTTCGGTAAAAACGAAGTGCATCAATTTGGGGGGTGCCTTGGCATTGCTAATTAGTATTCGGCAATTTTAAATTGATCCTAAAATTAATTTTGGGATTGGCTGTTGAAGAAAAATTATAATTTTGGTTGGACCTAAAGTCGCACGATTTAATTTTGTTCACAGTGCGAGTCGCGGCCTTGTGTGCTTGCGAACTTGCTCGACTGTGTAGTCTACTGACTCGCGCAACAAAGGGTTGTTATGCGATTCTGCTTGACTGTAACGTAGCTGCGCCCTTAGGTAAGGGATGTCAAGGTCTCTGTGAAGGGTCTCGTTGGAAACATACCATGGGGCGTTATTGATTGTACTCAAGGTTCTGTTCTGCAAAACCTGCAGGCTACGCAAATGCGTTTTGGTGGGAAAACAGCAAGCCGCACTTGCGCTAGTGATTGCTGGTCTAATAACCATCTTGTATAGCCGAACTTTGTTGATCAAACTTAATTTTGATGTTCTACATAGCATAGGGTAGAGTTGCCGAAACGGGATTTGGAATTTAGTTTTTAACGCTCCAGTGTGCTTCTGCCAGGTTATCCCTTTGTCAAGAGTGACACCGAGATACTTAGCAGAGCTTTCCCGTGGTACCTGAGCTCCATTCACTGAAACCTCAGACGGGGCGCCGCTACGTTTTTTAGTACAATAGATTGCCTGCGTTTTCGAATGATTAATATTGATCAGCCACCGATTCGCCCATTCTCAGAGCACGAGTGGGCCACCAGGGCAGTGTCATCAGCATAGAGATAGGTTTCACGGCTGCTGGGGCAAGGGACGTCATGAATAAAAAGTGAATAAAGGACTGGTCCAAGAACCGAACCCTGAGGAACACCGGCTTTGATGGGCCGTGTTGTCGACAGAACGTTATTAATTTTGATCCGAAATTTCCTACCCTCGAGAAAGGATTTCAAAAGTTTTAGGAGCCATGGATCAATTTGTAGAGAAGGCCCTTGTGCCACACCTTGTCAAATGACTATGAGACATCCAGTAGCAAGATGCCAGTACTTTCGTTACGGGTGAACCCGCTGGTTACTCGTTCAACAAGCCTTATGGCCTGTAGCTCCGTACTATGCTCAGACCGAAAGCCAAATTGCACGTCAGTAATCACATTGTGGTCTGCCGAGAAATTTTCAAGGTGACGTAGAATCACCTTTTCAGTGAGTTTAGAAGGAGCTGATAGTAGACTAATGGGGCGGTAATCCTGGGGGAATATCGAACCCACCTTCTTTGGAATCATTATGACATCAGCGGTCTTCCACGCCATTGGGAAGTGCTGGGTTCTTAGCATAGCATTGCTTATTGCCACGAGATAAGGTAAGGACTTTCGCGAAAGTAGCGTCAGCGCCTTATTAGTGATTCGATCCTCTCCGGGTGCTTTACGCACCTTGAGGTCTTTAATATGACCTTGGAGCTCTGCTGGTGTGGAATGCGGAGTCTCAGGAGATTCCGCTGATGTGCCGTGCAGCTCTTCAATTGAGGAATCTTCTGGAGATTCCTCTGAGGAAAAGTCACTAAGGGACGGACTACTGCCACTGACGCCGTTGGCCCTAAAATATCTCCTGACGTATCTTACAATATGTTGCTCCTCGTCGAGGTCATTTTCAAGGTCATCGTTGGGAGAGAACTGACTTTCCATTGCATCAGCGAAAACCTCGACCTTTTCCTCTGTCCTACAGACTAAGCCCCTAGGACCGTGGATGTGCGGGAGTTGTTCTCGCTTTCCGTTTCTGAGCGACTTTGCAACTTTCCAGAGAGGAATACTTGAGTCAAGCATTTCCGACAGAAAGTCGCTCCATTGCTCATTACGGAATTCATGAAGAGCATTTCTCACTTCATGAACAAGATTAGTTGCTCTGTGAATGTCATCTGGGTGAACAATAGTTCGACTTGAATGTAGAACCTATTGGGAGAAATAGTACCTTCGATAATGAGCTACTATTCAAATAAAAGATTCTTCATGTTCGAAAATCTTGAGATTGCTGTTGAGAAGAAAGATGTTTTACCTGTACGGTTCAACTGTTCAAGCACACCTGTCAGGTATACCCTAGCGTGTGTGGCAAGCTCAAGTCTCAGTTGTCGCTGGAGTACCGAAGTACACATCTCGGCAAGGTCACAATGGTAATGACCTTACTCGCATTGTCTTGGTGACAGAATTTGAACTTATGTAACACAGATTGGCACTAATGATATAAGGTCAGATCCATGTTTGGGTTAATGGTGTAGACTGCAAAGCAAGGTGTATGCTGAGAAGAATAGACAAAGAAGTCAGCTCCTGTTTGTTGAGTTTTGCGTATAGATTAATAACTATTTTTTAAGTGAATAATAATGAGATGTCACCAGAAAGTTTGACAGGAATCTAAGTCATGATTAAGTGACCTGAAAATTAATATTTTGAGTTTTTTGGGTCGCTGATTACGTTTTTATTATCAGAATGATATGTTATACTAGTTCTAGTACCATAATTAATATAACTATACTGAAACAATACCGGCTTTATTAAAATACGGTTTATTTTATGTATGCCAAACGAAGAACGCCATCGTGGAACCATCATTATACAATGTGTAAAAAATGGCGTCAGAGAGGTAGGTTCTGTACTTCAAGTTCAACGCTGTCATCAGTCCTTTAGACTATGTTCAGCACAAGTTAGCCCATATGAGGGGAACGTTTTTTGGCCTCAGATCCTCCACTACTGGGCCGATTTCCGGAAGCTACAAAAGTGTTTCTTCTTTGGTGCACGGACAGATAGACAAATATACGGATTTCAATCCCTTCTACAAGACGTTTGAAATCTGAGCTGAAAAGCTACTATACCAGTAACTGTTTTATGCAATTAGCGGCGTCGTCAGTTTCTAGATATTATTTTAATCAATAATTTTAACTTTTTTATTGTTGCGTGTTATTTGTTTGTTTTACATTTATTTGTTTTTGTACATATTTATTGCATTTTTGATGAATCCAATACACGTTTATGCATGTCTAAAGGAAAATCAATTATTATTGTTCTTATTTTGATGTTTATTATTATTATCGTTCTATGTACGCACGACGTTTCCCAGTCGGATATTCATCAGCTTCCGGAACTCAACAACTGTTCCTAGTGATCCGGATATAACCGGTACGATCTTGGCCTTAACCTTCCACATCCGCTCTATTTCTATTTGCATGTCGTTACATCTTGAGAGTTTGTCTGCGACTTTCATGGTCACGTTCTGATCATCTGCAACAGCTACATCTATCAATAAGCAGGTTTTATTTGACCTGAGATGAATAACGATGTCTAGGCGGTCAGCTGATACTGTACGATCAGGTATGATCAGATGGTCCTAAAAAATTGTGGCCTTTGTCAATTACCGCAGATGGATTATGGTTTTGCCATGTTCGAGATACATCAACTTGGAGGTCTTTACAGATTTTCCAGTGAATATACTGTTATGACGATGGAGATATTCGGTTGCCGCCAAAACTGTACTTCCTGTAAGGACGTGTTGGATTGTTTCCTCTCGTGCACTGCACATTCAGCATCTGCTATCCACTTCCTTGCCCATGATATTTCGCGTGTGGTATCTCGTATTTGAAGCTTGATTTTGAACAGCAATGGGCAAGCTTTCGGTTTCTCCTTTCAAGTCTGAATTGTGTAGCCAAGATGATTAGTTTTGCTTAGCTACATACGGCTTCTCCAGACTATGAAATAATTGGCCGTGAAGAGGCTTGCCCTTGACTAACTTTATTTTCTGTTGCTCTATGCTGTTTCTGACTGAAATTGATTCAGTTGTTGAGTCGTTTGATGATACACCGTGCTCCTCTGGAAGATAACTTGCACGGATTCCGTTCACTATTTTTGATAAAGGCTATATTATTACTACCATTATAATTATTATTACTATTATCTTGACTGTATTGCACTACCTAGAGCAAACGATTAGCTTGACCGGAATTCTGCCTAAGTTCTAAGGTATTTATTCAGAAATGGTCTTCCGCAAGATGTGGGCTGTTCCTAGCAGTGTTATTTTATGTAATTCTGTTGCAAAAAGATATCCGGAGAGTTATTTTATATCTTCCTTGAATGACACAGTGACAGTCCCCAAAGCTCCGATAACCAATGGCACCGTCCTTTGTCTTCCACAAGCATGCTACTTCGATTTCGAGGTCTTTATATTTCCTGGCCTTTTCGGCTTCTTTGATGATGACGTCTGGCACAGATACGATGGATGCCTTTTAAGTTTTGCATATAGAACCTTAACCTCACTCTTTAGTAAACTTAAATTCAAAGTTTCACAAAAATACGTGCAGTGTTCTCACTACAGTGAATTTTTAAATGTCACCAAGTCATTAGAAAAATGGAACTCAACCGAGAACATTTTCGCGCCATAATTTATTACAACTTTCAGAGACAATTATCGCAACAAGAATGTCTTGCTGAGTTACTGTTTTCGGCAACGAAGCGCCACATCAGTCGACAATTTCCCGTTGGTATGGAGAATTCAAACGTGGACGGGTGAGTCTTAGCGACGATCCCAAGGTGGGTGCACTAAAAACAGCAGTCACCCCGGAAAACGTCGATGGTGTGCGCAAATTCATCATTGAAGATAGACATGTGACATATCGGGAGATTGAGACATCCTTGAAGATCTCAAAGAGCTCAATTGAAAAAAATTTACATGAAGAATTAGGAGTAAGAAAATTAGTTTCTCGTTGGATTCCCCACTTGTTGACTGAATAGCAAAAAGCAGCCAGGGTTAATTGGTGTCAAAAAACGTTTGACCGTTTCAATTCCGGAAACCCAAAAAACGTGTACAGCATAACAATGCTCGTGGATTTACTGTTATGAACCAGAAAATAAACGACATTCGGCTGTTTGGGTGTTCCAAGGTGAAGAAAACCCAACAAAAGTCTTCCGTTCTCGAAGTGTTTCGAAAAAGATGGTCGCGACATTTGTGTCAACAATTCCTCTTAATGAGCAACGAACTGTTACTGCGGATTGGTATACCACCATTTGTTTGCCAAAAGTCATCACCGAGCTTCGAAAAGTCAACCACGAAAGAAGAATCATCTTCCACCAAGACAATGCAAGCTCGCACACAGCCCAAAAAACAAGGCAGTATTTAACGGAAGAAAACGTGGAATTATTGGACCATCTTAGATATAGTCCCGATCTAGGTCCTAACGATTTATTTACTTTCCCGAAAATTAAAAACAGACTGCGTGGTCAAAGGTTCCAGTTACCAGAAGAAGTAGGTGACGCATTAAAAAATGCCGTTTTGGATCTGCCAGAAAACGAGTGGACTAAGTGCTTCGAAAGTTGGTTCGAGCGCATGCAGATGTGTATTAATCTTCGTGGAGAATACTTCGAAAAATAATTGAGTCATTTAAAACTACCTACCGTGTTGTTTTATTTCCATATGCAAAACTTAAAAGACATCCCTCGTATCTCGATTAGCAAACAGGTGTTATGTGTTTTATTGAGGTAAACAATGTCAGGTCAGTTGGCGGAGATTTAGGTGGGTAATGACTCCTTTGTCGTACCGGATTGACATTCCATCTGACTCTACTGCTGCTTCAGGAGACTGATAATACCAGTTGTTACTAACTGGTGCTTGATGGTGTTTAAAGATAGCCCAGTGCATATATTTAGCCACGTTGTTATGCCTTTCAGTGTATTATTTATATACCAACAGGCAGACAGACAGACAGACCGACAAACAGACCAACTGAAATGAATAACATGGTTTTAGGTGATGAAGATGTCATATGACACCCAAAAAACGTAATACCTCATTTTCAAGACTTGCGCGACAACAATTTTTCCTCGCTAGTAGCGCGAAAATCAAAAATTAACAATAGCAATATTGGTTAGTATCGAGTTCGGCTCTGGTGGTCCAAACAAATTAAGTTTTCTATTGACGCCGTAATGTGAAGTCCTAATTGGTTACTATATTGTCAAATTTTCGTCGGATTATACGGCGCCATTTAAAAGTTATTTGAGAGATACAGGTTCCTAGTAGCGTGTCACCTGTAGAATACTTTTCATTCTAGGACATCCTATATAGAATCCGATATGTGTACGTAGATTTATGCTGATGAGGGAGGAGTAGACAGTCAATTGACTAGACTATTTTCTACTTTAATCTGCTTATTTGCCCAAAGATCACAAATCATATTACCATGGTATCACCTTGAAAAACCGTAGAGTAACGACCTCTCCACGTGTTTATACAGTTAAACCAACTCTTGTTATTTCTAAATATGAAATAGCACTATCCCACTTAAAGCAAACGACTACATCATTCAACTAAACATAAAAAAGTTAATTGTCCCTTCTATGGCAGATGGATACATTAACCTCTGTCGAGCTCGGCTGTCATTAAATCTCTGTGGACTAAAAAGAAGTTAGACCAGTTCTACGCTGGTTAAAAACCGTCGACTTCCGTTGGATAGCCGCGTATGAGTACATACGAGCTACACTGTGTTATTATAGCTATCAACGTTATAAAGGTTATTGCATTGCTTAGCTTGAAAGGCCACTCTGCCCTCTTGGGATAAACGTGTTTTAACATCCTGCCTTGTTTGATCTATGAGTGTGATACGATCAATCTCTATAACCGAATAGCTTGCTATTCATAGATGTTTTTCTGCATCCTCCCTTTACAGGGTGTCCACGAGAAACTCCTACCGTCGATTATTCAAAAAGTTGATTTGAGACATGTGGAAATGGAAATCTGGATTTATAGTAGTAGTAGTAATTCATGGGAGCAATTCAGATAAAATATTTTCAAAATGGTGGCACTTCCGGTAATACCGTTCGTTCATACCAGATTCCTTATTTTTCATAGTAGGTATATGATTAAATTATCAGTTCTACGCGTGGTTCTAAATACATTTCATTTATATCATCTTATGTCTACGTCTAACTGTCTCTGAGATATCTCTGGTTTTGAGCAAACATTTGAAGACACAAGTAGATAAGTGTCATGTATGGAGAAAATTGAATTTAAACATGTTTTATTGGGACTTTTGACTTCATTGAAAGTTTAAATATTAAGTTCAATTTGTATGCTACTATCTTTTTGGCAAAAAGGTAATCACAGAATGAAGGAAGTACTCCTTAGGGTTAGGTTAATGCAAAAAACTAATTTATATAATATAAGGAGGCTTCCTTTGTCATTTTTATTCCGAATTTGGATAACAAATGGTACAGGGTGGTCACAAACAAGAATGAAGATTAGATTTTATAAAACCTAATGCCATCCATAGGGCTTTTACCGTAAGATAATCTCAGTTGGCCAAGGTGAATAGCACCAAATATCACGCTGTCGCCGCGTCATGGCCAACTGAGATTATTTTATGGTTAAGGCCGTATATGAAGCATTTAAGGCCCGTATCGTCAGTCGTCCCTACAATTGTAGGGTGCGTTTATGGCCTCCTTGATTGTTACACTCCTTTCTCTCCTTCAAAAATTCCTAGATTACACTTGTCCCGTAACAGCGTCAGCGCTCTCCTATTGTTAAGATATGGTTTCCATTAAATTGTAGGAAACTTCAGGCTGATAAAACATGATATAACTCAAAAGCAAGCACAATTTGATGCAAATAGATGTTTGTGACATAACCTCAAAATAGAGCTCTGACACGGAGAAGTAGAAAACTATGACAATCAAGGAGGCATAAACGCGCCCTACAATTGTAGGGACGACTGACGATACGGGCCTAAGTGAAAGAAAAACTATGATTTCCATATATCCTGCACGTTTGCGAAATAGATAACTTTATATAAAATTTACCGTAAAAGTGGTGTTCATTTGAAAAAATTGGCTTCTTGGGTTTTCTAAAACTCTACTTCTTAAATTTCATTTTCCTTTTCTTTTTTTTTGATCGCCAAATGGAGTAAAATCCACTGGACTAGGTCACCTGCTATGAGAAATCCATTACAAAGCATATGGCAAAGGAAAACATACGAGAAAAGAACAGTTAAAACTCACTTGCATTTAAGTATAATTTTTTACGCGATATTTGAGATAAAAACGGTTGGACTTTGAATAAACATGAATCTCGTGTAGAGTTCAAAAAATAATAAATATACAGGTTGTCCTAACTGAAATAAGCAAGCTGGTATCTACTTCCGGTACCACCGGAAGCGCCACCATTTTGAAAATATTTCAGCTGCTGTTATACTATAATCCCATATCCCATAACCGTCTTAAGTCAACTTTTTGCTGCAGTTCTACGAGAAAAACTTCAATAAAAAATGTATACGGCTGCAATGGACATATTTGCTTCCCGTCTCATGTAACCCTGACCATCTACAGACCTTGTTTCGTGCTCATTACCAACTTATCTGTGCTGTATAGGTCTTAGATTAGTCGTTCGACATACGTATAGCAAACAAGTGAGGACGAGAATCAGCTTGGCAAGCCATTAGGAGGTGAAGGTAGTCAGATTTTCATTTACCCGCACAAAAATTTGTATACCGCTGGTTATCGCAAAATAAGTATTGTTTCCTCGAAGCCAGATTGATTCTTCGAGAAAAGTGTATTTCGAGGTTTTGCTATGTCCCTTAAAGAAAGTGCTCTCCTGGTTAATATTTTTCAAACAGATTGGCGGAATAATTCTATTTTGAAAGACCGAAAAACTCCAATGAATGGTTTTTACCTAGAGCCAATCTGGTTTCATGATACAGATGTATTTTTCGTAAAAATAGTGGCATACTGTTGTTTGCTTAGTATAAGCTTTTTCCAGAAAACCATCGAACTAGTTCTGAACTGAACAGAGCATGCGCTGATCGAAATTACCATTACAACAGAAAATGGAACTGATTCAGTTATTAAATTAGGAACTTATTCTGATACGATTCTCATGGTCCTGGTTCTGATAAATGAGCTGGGAAGCTGGATTTTGTAGTTGCTATTTTATGCAATCCTTTCAAGTATCAAACCTAAATCTTAATCGCTTATTGTGCCGTTTATTACACATATACAAATGGGTTATGATGAAGATTACCGTGGACCGATTCAAATGCGGCAGGAGATGTTGAGCTGATTATATGAGTGTCAAGAACCAGAAATGAAAATTACACTGGCGAGTGGTGATAATTTTGATCAATAAATTTCAGTCATGTCATTAGTAATATTAATCTTATATATTTATTTTATTAGAAATCAGTTAATCGCATAGTCTTGTTAACGTTCCATTTAATGTCCTCCTCTGCTGCATACTGCTCCTAAAGTTAAAAAAATTAAACAAAAAACAAAACTTCCGTACTATTTCGAAAAATATTTCACTTGCCATCTCGTTTTCCGATTTTTTTAAGATTTACGTTAGTCAAAGAATAATATACTTCATTTCAAATTCACAGCTCTAGCACACCGTAACTGGGTAATTTGAAATTTTACTTTAATAAATGTTATTTTTACGACAAGCCATATAACTGTCTTTTTTATATCGGTGCAGACAGGAAGTCGTCACTGGTCTTCTTTTTTCCAGCTCAGCGGCGGAGATCGGCTTGTCACTCTGAATTCCTGCATGTAGAGTGCTGTCATCAGCGAAGCTGTGGATTGGGTTGATCGTGCAGGAAAGGAGGTCGTTGATATGTAAGAGAAACAGTGTCGGAGCCAAGGCCGATCGCTGGGGAACACCCGTGTTCACGTTGTGGGATGAAGAGGAGAACCCGTCAATTAGGACGGATATCTTGCGACCAGAGATAAAGTCAGCCACCCATCTGCAAAGCTTTTCTGGAAGGCCATAGGATGGAAGTTTGCTTAAGAGGGCAGCGTGCCACAGCTGATCGAACGCTTTCGTGATGTCAAGAGCAACGACATGAGCCTCACCATAAGACTGGATAACTTTACTCCACAATTGCGTGACGTAAGCTAGAAGATCCCCTGTGGATCGTTGGTGCCGGAAACCATACTGCCCCTCCATCACCTGACTTATAACAGAAAGCAGAGCTTTAGGCCTGTAGTTGTAAGGGTCAGTCTTAGATCTCTTTTTTGGGATGGGTTGCATAGTGCTCCCGCATAGTGTAGGGAGCCCTTTGAATTGAAGGCGCTTGGGCGTTGGGGGGGACATCCATGGAGGAGTTGGCAGCAAATATCTTGACCAGCACTTCCGCCATGGCCTTTGAGTCTAATACAATAGTTCCATCCTGACACGTAAGTGGTGGAAGACTACTGTGTGGGAAGTTCTTTTCAATCTGCTTGGCCAGCGTCCAGAAAGACCGACTGCCATTGCGCTGCGACATTACCCTGTGCCTAACTTTTATAGCGTGCTGGTTTTTGACTTTGCGAACCGCTTCGTTATATTTCTTTCTGGACTCGACGTCGGCTTGCCTGTTCTCTACAGTGGGGTTTTGTAAAAAGGTTCTGTGTGCCTTGATCTTGTGTTCCAACATAATATTTCTGAACTAGTTCTGAGCTGTCCTTATGTCGTGCATGCGCAGAATAATGATACCGACTAGTTCTGAACTAGTTCGGAACTGCTTGTTGGAACAAACCTATAGAGACTTGTCACCACCAATGCTACTGATGTTAGAAAGCAATTTTGTAGACGAGCCACTTTCGAAGTGTTACCGATGCAACAGGGACACCTATGAAATGGATTCCTCAAAGATGTTCTATCGGGAGTGACAGTGAAGAAACCGTTATTTCCATTTCTTTACCTATTGAACTATATTATTTATTGACCTGTCGCTTTCCATGTATGACGCTATCCTTGTAAGATGGTACCTAAGAATAAGGTACGACCTTAAGCCGGAGAGATAATTATGGATTCGATGACCTGGCTGAAGCAGTAATCTGCTGAATAGATCGTCAGGTGTTCTCTGCTCTTCGCAGCCGAGCACACACACATTTGCACGTTTTATAAAAGTGCGCATATTTGCCTTCTCTCGACCACAACGAGATATCGCAGTTTATGTACCGTTTAAATGCCACTTACTCATAGCCTGAGAACCCGATCCTTGTAAAGTCAAATGTAAAAGAAAATCCAGGATATATTTCAAACAAGACATTAATGTCAACGGGATTGGTTGCGGAAAAATGTTATTGCAAAAATAAATTAATTTCAGTTTCGATTCTTCATGTACTTGACAAAAATTCAGCTAATCTTAAAATGATCTTGAAGGTTATGGTCAGGTTCGTTGGCAATGATATATTTGAACTTACCGCCATTTGCATAACAGAAATTAAAAGTAGATGTTTCCTGACAACCATTCATATAAACTTCAAATGACCTTGAGCTTACGGCTTTGTTCTACAGCATGTTTCTCTAGGAGACGTATTGTACATGCTGTTTCAACACCCCGATGCTGACAGACTGGACAGACATTCACATCTAGATAAATCAGGATTTTGTAAGGGGATAGAGAAATCTACGGATGACAATGAACATGTTTTCTTGGCAATTCTCTAATCTCCAGATTTTCAGAAATCTAAACAATGTTAAGACTTTTGAATATATCGTAATCATAGAAGCTTTTAATTTTTTTAGAATCTTTGATATCTTGGATACCTTGAGAGCTTCAAGAGTTTCTGTGGATCCAGTGAAGCTCCGCAGGCAGGTGGCTGACTTTATTTTCGGGCGTAAGATAGCTTTCGTAATCAAGCGCCCTTTTTTTATTCGACAATGAAAATCCGGGTGTTCCTCGGGGAGCGATCTTGCTCCAACACTGTTTCTGTTACGTATGAAACGTACATTATTCCGGTCCACAGATCTGTGAATGACAGAACTGTATATGAATGCCAAGCCGACATGTAACATCTGAAACTTATCCTGTGGTTTTCATTGATAATCCTCCATATTTTTCTGGCCAATCGAAACCACATGTGTTGAAAAACTCTTCATTCTTCGATACTGAACAAAGTCACCGTTGTGGCCGAATGGTTTACAATAAAGAAGATTTTCCCGACACATGTGGTTTCGGTTGGCCAGTGAAATATGGCGATTGAAGCAGAGGCGCCTTCCTCACGCAGAATTTGAGGCTAACTTCTGAAGGCGGGTGGTGTCGGTGATTGAAAATTGGAGAACGGGGTGCGACGACTGCATCAGTGCCTCTAACAGCCCTTTTGTTAATTGAAGAGTGGGGAGGGGGTATTACAAAGACATCAGTGAATTTCCTGCGTATTTTTCTGTTCCAACGATATTTTGATTGAGTCTTGCAGATTACCACATAATGCAATTTATTATTGCCTTTGAGACCCCTTAGTGTATCTCAATCAACAAGAGGCTCCCAAATACGCATTTATTTCAGCTTTTCGGAGTACAGATGATTGGATACCAACACGTCAATCATGGCAACTGATGGAAAAAACATTCACTTTGAAGTTGAGTCATTAATTTTCAGATAATGATTGTAGAAGGAAGATAAACCAAAATATGTGTGTAAAAATAAAAATAAAAAATTTCCCTTGTTTTATAAAGTATCCTCCCGACAAGTATTTCAGTGCGGACCTGTATTTGATCGTGAGGTCTTGGAGCACCGGCATGCAGTCCCCTGTGAGGTCTTAAGTCACCTGATTCACGAGCCCGTTGTACTACATTAACAAAGGCACGAGGGGTTGGTTGCACTCGATTGGGAAACCGATCCGCATAAATATGTGCCATTTTTTATTTCGTTTGAGCCACGCAGCAAACACTCAAGCGTTACCGACTGACACAGACTGAATAAAAACATCGTGATCAGCGTTTCAAATTCTTTCGTTTTTTTGTTTCCCATGCGATGAACCGATAAGGCGGAGTATATCCGTTGTCGCCAAACACGAGCACATAATATTATTATTGAGACAGGGCGGTACTCAAACTTCTAAAGGGCTATAACTTTGTTACTTTAATTTTACCACAAAAATGTTAATGGAAAAAAACATTTCTTTTGATCAGATCTACTCACTGTTAAAATAAATGACTCAACTTCGAAGTCACCCTGTATATGTTCAGCGGACCAATTTGAAAGCAATAAAATTCTGGTAGCAAGAATCTTTGAAATTTCAAATGTTTCGAGACAAAACCATTCGTAGACCTGCATCGAGACCTCAAACTATTTAAACGCCGGTTACTGAGCATAGTCGCCATACTATGTGGCATGCTGGCGTGCTGCGCCATTAAACGATAGATCGGATCGGACTCCCTGCAGCGATTGGCAGACAAAGGACGAACGCCAAGGATGTTGCGACCCTCCCGATCATTTCATTTGTTTGTAATGAGTTAGTGCATATTTGGTGCTGAAAATGAAGATATGTATATTAGATCATCTCGTCTAACTACAAAGCTTGCACTTTGTAAGGTTCTTCAGGAACTACTCTTGTTTATTTCGAATAAAACAATCGTTCTTGGCTGATTTAGCTTACTATGGGAGCAGTATAACCTAACGATAATTTCTAAACAACTAAATCACCGTCAACAAGCTGGTGTTGAAAAACATTTTTAAAGTGCCAGTTTTGTCTTCAATGCTTGGAGAATGCTTGGTGACAATGTGACTTTTGCTATAGTGTTTCGAAAGTTGTCAGTTTCGGCACTGCATCACAACTCATGTCACGTGGTCAAATAAGAGCGCTTCTAATTGAGAAATTCATTTAGTATAAAATTTTACGATTAGAAGAGGCTTGCCCTTGACTAACTTTATTTTCTGTTGCTCTATGCTGTTTCTGACTGAAATTGATTCAGTTGTTGAGTCGTTTGATGATACACCGTGCTCCTCTGGAAGATAACTTGCACGGATTCCGTTCACTATTTTTGATAAAGGCTATATTATTACTACCATTATAATTATTATTACTATTATCTTGACTGTATTGCACTACCTAGAGCAAACGATTAGCTTGACCGGAATTCTGCCTAAGTTCTAAGGTATTTATTCAGAAATGGTCTTCCGCAAGATGTGGGCTGTTCCTAGCAGTGTTATTTTATGTAATTCTGTTGCAAAAAGATATCCGGAGAGTTATTTTATATCTTCCTTGAATGACACAGTGACAGTCCCCAAAGCTCCGATAACCAATGGCACCGTCCTTTGTCTTCCACAAGCATGCTACTTCGATTTCGAGGTCTTTATATTTCCTGGCCTGGTTGTCAGTTTCGGCACTGCATCACAACTCATGTCACGTGGTCAAATAAGAGCGCTTCTAATTGAGAAATTCATTTAGTATAAAATTTTACGATTTAAGTATTTTTTTGTTCAATTTTATCACTCAATTAGTCTTGAGGAAGAATATTGAAGCTAATTGTGTTCTTAAAATAAATCTAGTGCATTTACACTAAGGAAAGAAAATTTAAAAATCTCGAGCCAAATCTCACGATATCTGACCAGAGGAGGAAGTGTGAGGGTCAGAATCATCAACATGCCTCACGTAAGTAATTGACTCTCCCCAGGCCCATTAGATAGAATACACTTTATCGCAACCGCTCATTCTGCCATCCTAGGACACAGGTCTAGTCTAAACACAAGGTCAGGAATACAGCACATTCCTTCAGTATGTTTCAGAAAGAAGTGACGTTTTAGTAGGTGCCTGGATACAATTAAGAACTAGGTAACTAGAAGGCATATCACCACCGAAGGCTAGATGCTAAAGGCTCTCTTGCATTCTACCTAAACCGATGCTAGAAATTAGTTCACTCTAGGTTGATACTGACAAAGCATGGTTAAGCCACAGAATTGGTAACCCAGAAGCTACACTCTGGCAAATTACCCATTACAATATTCAGCATCCGACACGTAAGCTAAGGCGGCTCGAGCGCCCCGCCGTTTACAGCGTCTTGCGGCGGTAAATCAACGGGTACTCCGTACAGGTTCGGATTTATCGGTTCTTTCTAACAATAAATTTATGATGTTATATACCGACTGTTTCAAATTCGACCGTCACCATTTATATCTCGGAAACACAGATACGAAGTCGCTTAAATGAGAACAATGTCGCGTATTAGGTAACTTACAAAATGTAGCTTAGAAAGCTTTGAAATCCAAAGTACTTCCGGAGAGAGACGGAAAAAATCGAATTTTCCCGAAATCGTTTTTTTTTTTTGTAGTGGGATTTTAAAATAAATTACACATTATTATTGTCACTTTCTTCCTCAACAAGACTGAATAATTAGAATTTCAATATAACGTTTTGTCTGTTATCCTCCAGCTTCAACTTTGTTTTTTCTTAATAGCGCCATTTTGGATGTTTCCACAGGTGAATAACGTGTTTGATCCTGATTCCAGAAAAGTGCAATATGTCATACATTGGCAAGCCAAATGTTAGTTATTAAAAAAAAACTAAATTTCTTAGGTAGGCATTCAAAATATCAGATAGTCATTTGTTTGATATTTGTCGCCAAATATTGTTTATTTTTTCCTGACTTTATTTAAGACGGGATTTAATAATTAATTGCATGTCGTTATTGCTACGTTTTCCTCTCTACAAGATGTCGTAGTAAAATTTTCTATTCTTGTTTGAACGATAATTAGAAGGAAATAAAGAGGTATGATCAATTTATACACACGGCGCATAGAGTTTGAAAGGCCGAAAAAAAGGGAAATAGACCGAGCAGTAAAAAGCGTACTGAGAAGCATAAGGCTTTGCCTACAAAATAACGGAACGTTCTAGAAATATTATATAAGTTACATCTACTAATTTATTATTATTGTTATTACCATCAATAAAATTTTCATTTTGAATTCAGGTTTCACCATGCCCTTTTATTTACTTATAATTTTCGTTCCATCAACAAATTCATGGCCAACTAAAGCAAAAATGTAGTACTGAATAATACATTTAAATGTATAAAACTCAAATACAGCGTCTGTGTGAAAAAACAAAGTTGGTGATGGAAGTCGAAATGTCAAAGAAAATCAGGAAAAAATAAAAATGAGACCTACTGATTTATAAAATTATGTTTATTTTTTTGAAATAATCAAGGAGTATTGACATGTTATTCATTTTTGGAATCAGAATTAGAAACTCTACTCACATGTGCAAAAATTCAATATGGCGTCCTTATGAAAAAATATGGATGGTGGAGGACAAGAGACGAAACGTCATATTGAAATTCTAATCATGTCAAAGTGCAAATGCTAGTGTGCAATTCAATAATAAATCTCACTACAAATGAACTCGGGAAAAAATTAATACGAATTTGGGAACATTCGTTTTTTCCGTCTCTCTCTTGGGAAATACTTTGAATTTCGAAACTTTCTGAGCGGCATTTTGTTATTTACCTAAATTCGCAACTTTGCCTTCATCAAGCGACCTCGTATCTCTTACTGTTTCCCAAATCCCAATGGTGAGTGTGGAATTTGAAACTCTGCATACCAGACCCGACCAGAACTCATATCAAGGCAACTTCATGATATTAACTTGTATGGATGTCTGATAGAAATTGTTTATTGGAAATAGGGGAATGATTTAGTGAAAGGATCGACTCGCGGGAGTAAAACAATTTGAAGAATGCATGAGTAGGAATGCATCAATAAGAAGAGGATATTGAGATCTGACAACTATGTAATCATGTCGTCATTGGGCCTAAACTGCCTCAATGTTAAATATAAAATTTTTTTGTTAATTATTAATTTGTTTATAGCCACACAATTTTGCGAAATGGCGAAATTTCATACATTTTTGTGAATTACCTGAGGATTGATTGTAAGAAATTTGAATCAAGTAGGTCGCTTTAGTTCTCTCCACACACTGATATCTATTTGTACACTCTTCCCATAAATGTTAAGATAATCACATTTTGCAAACTTAGAGATTTTAGCTACACAGAAATTCTAAGCGTGGTTTGCGACATATGAATTTTACGTTTGCACAGAAGTTATAACATCATCAAATAACAAACTTTTGCATTTTCTAGGCAGTTGACCCCTATGAACTTTTGGACTACGTCAAAGAATAATCAGCAGCCCCGAGCACATACAAAATATTAAGTTTGTTGAAATTCTCAATTTTTTTTTAATTGTTCCTGTGCCTTTGTTGGTGAAAGCATTGAGGGAGTTCTGTCATTAACATAGCAGTGCTTTTGTGTCAAAATTGTATTAGAACTCGAGCTTCTCCGCTGAACTTGTTTTTTAAAGCCCTGAAAACACAGTCCGACCCTGTACCGCTGTGCGAGTGCGTCGATAGCTTGGGTTACATTAGCTTTTTTCGAGTTCAATATTCTGTACTGTCACAGAACGGTTCTGACACAACGCAAGACTAAATGCGTAAAGGGGAAGATCTCTCAAGCGGTTATGAACAGTCCGTGAACTATCAGAATTTTGCCAAAATCCGAACATCCTGAACCCAGGACTACGGAACAAAGAAGATAACTGTGCGAAGAGAACATTTGTCAGTAACTATAATCACACTTTTTTCTTATAAAGTTGTCACAAAAGTTTTGTACGCTGAGTGTAACTGCTTCAAGTTCATCATGTCAGACGTCGATGATGATGAAGAATCAGAATCCAAAATGATCTGCATTGGATCCATTTGTCCACTTTTCATTTAATTTTAAATAAAAAACACTCCTCAAACTGCAAAAAAGTAAACAGCATTTGAAGCAAAACACGTCAAATAATTTTACTAACATTGGCAGAAGGAATACGTACGTGAAAAATCAGTTCAAATATGGTCCCGGTAGTAAAGCAAGAACTGCTTGAACGATTCTCGAACCATCCTAGAACTGAACCAGAATATAACACGAACACCAATTTCAGTTGTAAAACGGTTCGATAGTAATCCAGTAGAAACCCGAACACGTCGGTTTCTTCTGCGCATGCTCCTGATAGTTCTAGTACGGAAATGATAAAAACGAAGAAAGCTACTATTCGTCATTATTCGTCAGAGCGGTCCGGTGGACCTTTGCTCTTAGTTAAAAGTCTCGTCGGTCTGTTAGTCTGTCAGGTCTGGCTACCCAGATACCAAACATGTTTAAGGCGAAAAGGGAAAGAAGGAAAGAAAGGAAGGAAGAAATAGAGCAAAGAAAAGAAGTAAATCATTTGAAATAGCTTAAGCATTATTGCTTTGACTACTCGAATTATTTTGTGTAGTCTACTGAATCACGCAACAGAGGGTTGCTGTGCGATTCCGCTTGATTATAACGCCACTGCGCCTGTTGTTTTACGTAATCCCTTAAATATAGGATATCAAGATCTCTGTAAATAGTCTCATTTGACACGTACCAAGGGGCGTTAGTAATTGTGCGTAGCGTTCTGTTTTGCAGGACTTGCAGTCTCTGCATGTGCGTCTTGGCAAGAAAACACCAAGCCTCGCATGCGTAGGTAATTTTGGGTCTTTGACCATTTTATACAACCGAATCTTGTTGATCAAACTTAATTTTGAATTTCTGCGCAACAGAGGATAAAGCTGCCGAAAGGTTATTTGGAATTTTGTTTTCAAAATATCAGTATGTTTCTGCCAGGTCAATCCCTTGTCAATGATGACTCCAAGATACCTGACAGATGATAAATGCAGGTTGTCTATTGTACTTAGCCATTCAATGACTGCGGAAAGATCGCCTGCAATGCCTGAGTGGCGCTAATCAGGGGACTTATTATTTGTTGAAGGGACCTAAGCGCAGTTGCTAGGTCCACATTCTGCGTGTTCAAAGTGGGTTGAACAGAGGGGGCAGCCGACGATGTTGAGACGGCTGCTTCCGCGTATGACTTGCTTGCGCTATGACTTCCAGATTTCGCCTGGGGGTGAATCTGCAAGTGGGACTGTTAGCGGGATACGCCCCTCCACAGTTAGCACACTTTCGCTTCTCTTGTCCTGTGAGGGGGCATAAATGTGTCATGTGGTCGGAAGCACATTTTAAGCATTTGGGAAGTGCTGTGCAGTAAGACTGCGCATGACCATACCTTTGACAGCGGGACTTTTCAATCTTGGGCAGTATCACGACCACCAAAGGCATGGGTGCGCCGCCACTGCGTTTGAGTCGGATAATGTAGAGAGGAGTATATCCCCTCTGCTCTAATTCCCCTTTGATCTCCTGTTCCGAAAAAATTTTTCGTTCTGAAGGAAGAGGGAACGTATGATGGGGCATGTCCTTCTCCCTGAACAGGCGAACGATTTTTTGGTAGTCATCCTCAGTTTTCGGAAAAATCCTGATTTCCGCATCAACGGCAACTGCGCGTTCTATCTTAATGCCTAAGCTTGTAAGGGTGCAGTTTAGATGTCGCCACTTGGTCGCATCACGCAAAACAATGGGCGTGATTCGCACCTGGCGGAGTGCTGTGCTGGTCAACTCACCAGCAACGTGACATTGTTGAGATAATGCACAGTCAGTCGATGCAGTGGCCAAAGATTGAGAAGATGTGATCGCTGCATCGACCGTCATAGGACAAGTGGCAGAAGAAGTTGATACGTTTAATGAAACAGAAGGTTTTGAGAGGACTGTCAACTTGAATTTTGATTTTGCTGTGGGAAATCATCCGTCTTGTCGGTTTTGTTCGTTTTGTCGATGCGTCTTTTCCTAGACTTGGCCTGGATGAATCCGTCATTCTGTATTTCATCGTCGGTCGATGTCACGTCAGTTAAATTTTCATTAGGTCTTTTTAAATTGACAGCCTTGTCAGATTTAGAATTAAAATTTGCATTATTGTTTAACTGTGTTACCTGGGTGGTCAGGCAGTCTATTTTACTGTTTTGATCCCTAACTGTCTCAGTCAGCTCCTTTATTTGCTGGGCCTGGCTTTCGATGATTAGGGTCTGGCGCTGGATGGTTCTGTCCTTTTCGTCTGCTACAGCTGGTGTCACCAATTCCTTTGATTTCATGGTCTCAGTCAGCTCCTTTATTTGCTGTGCCTGGCTTTCGATGATCAGGGTCTGGCGCTGGATGGTTCCATCCTTTTCGTCTGCTACAGCTGGTGTCATCAATTCCTTTGATTTCTTGGTAATTTCTGTTCTCTCCTTCTGGCTGGGTCCATTCATCATCGGGGACGCTGGGGGATCATTACTTTGACCTCCAGAGTCTCTCCATCTCCATGTTTTTATATCGGGTTTTCTATTGAAAAACTTGAAAACTTTCACAGGGCGAGCGAAGAAACCTATTTATGCTCTCTGTACTGGAACCTGTGCTGCTCTGCGTGCGCGTTCAATCCACTCGTCTGGCGAATATTAGCCAGAGTTGTTCAACTGGCCCTATACTGTGATAATAACAGTAAGAAAGCCAAACAGTTTATACTAGTTCATGTTAATTTTAAATGTTAGCAAGAGGATGTAACATCATTCCAGCTCTTAGTATGTCGTGTATTCGGATATTGAGAACATGTACGAGTAGCTTTATATCTTAAAATCAGACACATCAAACATATTATTCCAATCCCTTCTCAAAGAAATAATAATTCCCATTCATAAAATCGGCCTCTCTGAATGTAATCATCTCAACACCCATTCATCGATCTAATTGGTTCTAGATATAGAAAGATCGTAGAAAGAGAAAACTGTCGATATCCAGCCTGCGGTCTTGCAATAACGCTTACTTCATTTTTAATTAGAGAAAAACAACAACAAAATAATTATAATATTGATTCGTACCTCTCACTTTCAGCGTTAGATGCGTGTGATTGGAGATCAGCTGCAACACTTCTTTGTGCACAGCATCCTCGATTGTGAAGCCGTTTATCCTTATTATTTGGTCTCCGACCTGCAAAGAACGATTATCTGTTATAACATGTAATTTTCTTAAGGATAATTTTCATCTATCATTGGTTGCTTAATTAAAGTAGCACGCTCAATTGAGTAGGAATACGGAGTATTTCAATATACGAGTGCGTTTGGATTCATATACAGAGTGGCCCGTAATGAGCGTGTCAAAAAGGCTAAAGTCGGTTTACATTTTGAGGTACTGATTAGGCGACAACAGAATCGAAAAAATGTTCGTAAATAATATTTATACTAATAAACGAGACATTATGAATGGGCTTCGGCTATTCTTCCACTTATACTCTTGTGTGACATTTATACAGGGTGACTTCGAAGTTGAGTCATTTATTTTAACGTCACGTAATTGAGTAGATCTGATCAAAAGAAATGTTTTTTTCCTTTAAAATTTTTGTGGTAAAATTAAAGTAACAAAGTTATAGCCCTTTAGAAGTTTGAGTACCGCCCTGTCTCAATAATAATATTATGTGCTCGTGTTTGGCAACAATGGATATAATCCGCCTTATCGGTTCATCGCATCGGAAACAAAAAAGCGAAAGAATTTGAAACGCTTATCACGATGTTTTTACTACAATTTTATTCAGTTGCATTCAGTCAATGTGTCAGTCGGTAACGCGTGAGTGAATAGTGGTGTTTGTTGCGTGGCTCAAACGAAATAAAAATGGCACAATGCTGAACTTGTGAACATGATTCTTATTTACGGAGGGGGGGTCTTTACAAAATGCTGCCGCGGCATCACGGATTTATGCGGATCGGTTTCCCAATCGAGTGCAACCAACCCCTCGTGCCTTTGTTGATGTAGTACAAAGGGCTCGTAAATCAGGTGACTTAAGACCTCACAGGGGATGGCATGCCGGTGCTCCAAGACCGTACGATCAAATATAGGTCCGAACTGAAATACTTGTCGGGAGGATACTTTATAAAACAAGGTAACATTTTTTTTTTAATTTTTTTTTATTTTTACACACATATTTTGGTTTATCTTCCTTCTACAATCATTATCTGAAAACTAATGACTCAACTTCAAAGTCACCCTGTACACATATACACCAAAAATGTTAAAATAGAGCAATGTGAAAGTTCAACACTAGAAACTATTACAATTATATATGCAGCGGATTCAACTTCAAATTTAGTATATATTTCTTGGTCGAGAATTTTATGAGATTGCATTAAATGTTAAAGACCTTGTGAACATAGAAGTCTTGTCTTGAGGCATAGTTAATATTTCTGGAAATCTAATAATTCTGTTCAGGTGTACCATATTATGACGAGGAATGAATTTTCTGAACAAGTATACAGGGTGTAAACGTTATGGTAGTCAGTATTGAAATGGGTAATAGGGGGGTCAAAACAAGTCAAAAGGTTCATATGACCTATGGTCCAAAAGTCAATAGATTTTTGTCTGAATGGCTTTATAGTTTACAACTTTAAGTGCTTTATATCGACCACAATCTTACTAATTTTTATAATCTAATCTAAAGCATTTTCAAGTTGTGTAATTAACAAATAAATGCCATTAAGTTTTTCTAAGTTAAGCCAAAATTTGTAGTCAGTAAGTAAGTAAGTTTCATTAAATTAAATATTTAAAACACACATAACAACAGCGCGTCGGTCTTTGATCACTCTTATCGAACCGGCAGTCGATCGCAAACGGTAACAGTGGTTAGTTATCGTTTTGCATAGCACCGGGCGTGTCGTTTTGTTTTTGTTCGCGTACGTCGTCGTGTTTATTTACAATGTCCTCGAATCAAGAGTTCGCCGACATGTTGTTAGTTTACGGTGAAGCTCGTCAAAATTCAAATCTTGCAGCACAAATTTATCGCGACAGATTTCGCCAACGGGTACACCCAGACAGAAGGACATTAGTGCAAGTGTACCAAAGACTTCGAGATACAGGAAGTGTTCATCTCACTAATATTCGCACTCGTGAAAGACAGGTTACTGTAGAGCAGGAGGAACAAATTTTAATTATCGTGGAAATCAATGCAGACATCAGCACTCGGGAATTAGGCCTCCGCGTAGGACTATCGCATAGCATAGTCCATAGAAAATTTACTTCATCCCTACCATGTACAACGAATGCAGGCCTTGTTACCAGAAGACTATCCTCGCATACTAACATTCTGTCAGTGGTTTTTGCACGAAAACATTGAAAATCCGGATTTTTTTAAAAACATTCTAGCGACGGACGAATGTACTTTTACCCGAGACGGGATATTAAATTTCCATAATACTCATACGTGGGCCCAAGAAAATCTTCATACCATTCGTGAAAGTCATTTCCAACAACGTTTCAAAATAAATATTTGGGCGGGGACTCTTGATGATCAGGTAATTGGCCCTTTCGAGTTACCCCCAAAGTTGTCAGGAGAAGGATACCTTAGCTTTGTAGCCAATAACCTACCAGAACTTTTGGAACAGAGCTTAGACAACATGCCATTACAACGGAGACAGAATTTGTGGTTTCTTCATGACGGGGCACCACCACTCATTTTTAGAGGGGTCATTCAGTATTTGAATGAACATTATACAAATCGCTGGATCAGTCGAAATACTGCTGATCCTCGAAAATGGCCAGCAAGATCTCCTGACCTCAATCCGATGGATTTCTGGTATTGGGGATAACTTAAAGGGGTGGTTTAAGGGGCTGGTCCAATAACAACTGAAGCACAACTTTGCGAAAAAATGTTTAATGCGGCTGAAATAATAAATAGACAACTTCGAGGACCTAGAGTAAGAAGAAACTGGGTTCGTCGTAATGAAGCTTGTGTGGAAAGTGGGGGACGACATTTTGAACACCTGCTTTAAATACAAAAAAGTGCAGTGCAAGAAAAACAATGTATGTATCAAAATTATGTTGCCTATTTATAAGTGGATTTTTTTAATACGTTCAATAAACTTTCACACACCAGGTGAAGCGCTGAGACAGTTAGTGGTAAGTCCGTTTTTTTTAATTGTTTGGATTTTACGAGTACATTATCAAATAATAAAATAATACCTAAGAGCCAAAAATAACAAACTACATCTATATTTACACTGCGTTCCGTCGAAATTTGCGTCTGGCATTGCGGCGTTGTCAGATTTTGTTTTACTTTAAAGTCGCTTTTCTCTAAAAAAAAGCCGTTATGACCCCCATGTTATTTGAAACTTTTTGCTTCTTTTAAACCCCTCTATCACTCATGTAAATAATGACTATCATAATGTTTACACCCTGTATAGGTTTCTTGTTGACCATTATTTTAGTCTTTAACACTTAGCCAGTTGATGTCAATGAAACTTCATTTATGAGAATACTGTGACTTAGTGCCTTATTGAAAAGAAGCTGTACTCCTAGGATAATTTGAAGTAAAGACATATGATCTGAGCGTTCATAGAGGGAGCCTCGGTAGCTCAGTGGTTAGCACGTCGAGCTTTCAACCCGGGGCTCGCTGGCTTAAATCTTCGCTGTGAAAGTTAATACCTCCCATGGATGTTGTGTTGTGGGTTGTCTATGTCACTCACATGGATGAAATATAACGATGGTACAGCTCATCGCTGGCTCTTACCAGTAGATGACTCGCCTCCCCACTACCTCTGCTGCTACTACTGCTACTTGCTAGACTTAAAACAGCACACTTCACTAAATTTGAGGAACTCCTCATTTTGGGTGAGGGGTAAGGGTAGCTTTGACCTAAACCTCGCCTTTTGTAGTTTATAGCAATGAAGACGATGATTATTAATATCACAATAATTATTAACTACGTTAAAGCCTGTAACAGATGTTTTTAAGTTCAGTTTGTCCAATAGGACCGTGTCAGATGCGTTATCTCTTTCGAAAAAGTTATGAATGCACCCAAAGGCTGAAGAAGGTCACAAGACGCACAAATAAATTGATTTGGTAAATAAGGGCATTCGTCAAAAATTACAAATTATTGCCATCTGTTGAAGTTATTTATGGTCTTCGATGGTCATTCTCAATGATATACAGTGGACCTCCGGTAATCCGACAAACATTATGCAGGGCAGTGTCGGACTATCGAATTTGTCGGATTATAGAGCACTGCCTAAGATCCCCTATAGTCCGGAATTTTTTACAAAAGAGTACCTTGTAATCCGACAAATTACATATCCAATGGTAAGATTATATATGTTATGTATATGTATGTACTTTGAAGTACAAATCATACATAGTTTATGTATGTCGAATTTAGTAAATTAAATAACAATAGAGAGCTTACGTTTTATTATAAAATTAAGCATAAATGCACATACATATGTACCAAAATAATCAAGAATTATTAATCAAAATCATTAATGAATTTATCAAATTATGAAGCTTGGAAATATTCATCAATTTTTTTGTTTGTTTGGTTGTTATAACGCGAGATAAGAGCTTTGTCCCTCAGTCTTCTCAAAAGTAAAAGTTCGTTGTAGGATGTGCCATTCTCTTTAGCCCTTTGTAAACCTAGCTCAAAGGCGTTAATTGCGTCTTATGTTGTGACTTGTGGAGCAGTTGCAATCACGTCGTCGATATTTCCCTGATTGTTTGTTGTATAATTTGAAACCTCTTTTATAATCTCTTCGTCAGACATTACATGAAAAACATTTTCCTCTTTATCCATTCCACGGCACCAGATTTCCAAATCTTCTGGACTTATCTGTGTTTCTGTAGCGACTTGTTCTATAACTTCTGAAGTTACACTGATTTGTGGAACGTTGCTAGGAGTGGTGACTATATCTGGCCATAACTTTTTCCAAGACGATTTAATAATTGATGACGGTAACGCATTCCACGACTGACAAAGAGCAAAAACCAAGTCTTTCATATTAAATTCTTTTAAAGTTTTTTCTATTGGTTGGTCTTTTGATACGGCTCTCAGAAGTAGGTTTTTCTTATAGTCTTGCTTGACAAACTGAATGATATTCTGGTCCATTGGTTGAATCAGTGCAGTGCAAGTGGGCGGAAGAAACATCGCAGTGATGCATTTATCCTCAGTTGTTAGTTCTTCATCAGACGGATGACCGGGAGCGTTATCAAGAAGCAACAACGCTTTTTGAGGAAAATTATGATCTTTTAAACATTTTCTAACTTCAGGTACGAATCATTCATCAAACCACTTTTTGCAAAGGTATTTTGTCATCCATGCACTTTTTGTCCGTAATAGTAAGGTAAATCAATGTTTTTGAATGCCCGTGGTTTATTAGATTTCCCAATGACCATCATCTTAAGCGCGTGTGTGCCCGCAGCCTTAGCACATGGTAGTATGGTTACACGCTCTTTACTTACTTTTCGTCCAGGTACGGATTTTTCGTTACAAGAAACGAAAGTTTTGTTAGGCATCACACGCCAAAAAAGCCCTGATTCGTCTGCATTGTACAGCTGTGACGGGTCAAGATTTAAATCGTTCACCTTTTGCAAAAATCTTAATTTAAAGGGCTTAATACAGGTGGCATCGTTAGAAAGTTTCTCTCCTGAAATAGTCATTAAACGTATGCCATGACGACTTTTAAAACGTTCTAGCCATCCTTTGCTGGCCGCAAAATCATCTTTTTTTATTTCCCTATACAAAAACTTAGCTTTCATGGCCAACATGGGTCCTGAAATTGGTGCATGCCTATTTCTTTCCTGAAGAAACCACATGTACAAAGCTTCTTCCACTTCTGGATGTTCAGCTTTTTTGAGTGTCTGTCTCTTGCCTGGTCCGCAGTCAGTAGTTGACACGAACTTCTTGGTTTCTTTTAATATCATAAATTGTAGATCGGCATACGCCGTATTCACTTGCTAAACTACTGAAAGTTTCATTGCGATTTAAGCGGTCTAAAATATCACATTTTTCTTTAATTGTCAATGTTTTGTGCTTTCGCTTCTGAGTTTGTGATGACATTAATAGGTAATATAGGTACTTAATACACAATGAATAAATAGTAAACAATGAATGCATGCTAGGCCGTACCGCTATCACAAGTAGTCAATTTCAAACTAAGTAAAACAATGCTTACGCGTCGAGCACGATAGCGGTGGCGCATAGAAGTTGTAACCTGTTCAAACCTGCGTGATCTACATTAACGAAGATTGTCAAATACGTATGTATGTACAATTCAAAGACATGTCGGATTACAGGGGCGCCGGATTAGACAGGGGCCGGATTATCGGGGGTCCACTGTATTCTGATAAATAGATGGCTTAAAATCATTATCTAGTGGTATTGTGAAGCAAATACAAAAAATAATTCATTATCAACACATTTATTTATTCGCCTGAGGTACCCGCTCAGAGTCACTATCATGATATTGTTTTCACCATCGATTAAATTCCGTTTGACGCCCATCTTGGAACTTACGTGGCTTATAGATTTCTTGGATATCGTAGTTGTTCAAAAATGCCCTTTAGAAATTATAGCGACATCTATCAGTCGAAAAAACAACTTTGGACTTTTAAATGAAAATGTCTTACACAAATGAGGCTTAGGTACCTTGTTGCTGTCTCAAGCCCTTCAAATAATCTGGTCCGAGCAGCATAGGATTCTCTCTACTATAGATTGAGAAAGAGTTGTAGTGAACAAATGTGCCAAAAAGCACATTATCAAAATGCAAATATTAATCATTGATCAGTCACATCCTCATGTTTTGCATGATCAACTTCTCATTTCTCCAGAGCGCTTGAAGACCTGCATCCTTATTAGCCAACTACATAATCATAAATATTCATTTACGTTTCAGGAACTGCAGTTTGTTATAAAAAGCTTTCCACATAAACTGACCAGTACCAATTCTTATAAATGTAACAAATTTACGCAACCGGTTATTTCCTAGTAGTTCAAGGAAATTATATAATTTAAATAAATAACTTTAGCGGAAGGTGTTCTCCTTGCATTAAACTGCAACTGATTAGGTTACTGTGCCAACAACAACTAATTGAATATGTTTCAATTCCATGCATTTAAGCGATAAATTATTTTATTTCGAAAATTTATTGACAGCTTGTGTTACAAATGCGGAAATTTGTGTATTCGGTATGCAAATCAGTACAGGAAATATTAATTTTGCTGCTACAATATTTCACCTTTATTCAAGCTTTCATTATTTATGTAAGGTGCTAGAGTGAATGCTGCTCAAGCTAAAAAAATATCTAGGGCAAGCTGGAAATGCTAATACGAGGGTGGTCTCAGAAGTACCCGGCCTGACCTAGAGATGGCGCTAGTTGTTTGAAAAATATCATTGTATTCGAAAGTATGCAACCTATAAAGCATATGTGTCAAGTTTGAAGACGCCACGTTGTTTAGTATTTGTTTGGCAGCGATCAGTACTGAACGTTTTCAGTGAATTTGTGAAAATGGAGAAAACTGGTCATCGTTATGTGGTACAATACTTTTATTTCAAAGGCCTCAGCCCAACCAATATAAAAGCTGAACTGGATTCTACTCTGGGTGAGTCTGCTTCTTCGTTTACAACAGGTAAAATATTGGGTTGCAGAGTTTAAACGAGGCCGTATGAGCTGCCAAGACGAACATCGCAGTGGTCGACCAAATGAGGTGACGACTCCAGAAATATGAATATGTTTCAATTGAGTGTTTAGCGAAGTTTCACAGCAACAAAGCAGAATTTTTGCGTCGGTTCATAACCATGGATGAAACATGGGTCCATCACTTCACACCCGAGACAAAAGAACAATCAAAAAAATGGACACAAAAGAGACAACTGGCTATAAAGAAGGTGAAGACCGTTTCATCTATAGGCAAGGTTATGGCGTCGGTTTTTTGGGATGCGGGTGGGATAATTTTCATTGACTATCTTGCAAAAGGTAAAACTACCAACAGCGAGTATTATGCCAACTTATTGCAACGTTTGAGCGATGAAATCAAGCAAAATCGGCCGCATTTGGTTAGGAAGAAGTGTTGTTTCATCAAGACAATGCACCAGCTCACAAATCCGTTATTGCAATGGCAAAAATTGACGAAATAAAGTTTGAATTGCTACCTCATGCAACCTATTCACCAGATTTAGCCCCCCTCGGATTATTCTCTGTTTCCAAACTTGAAAAAATGGCTCATTAGTTAAAGATTTTCCAACGATGAAGACAGTTCTTATTATAAAAGGGGTATCACACTTATTGAACATCGCTGGGAAGAGTGTATAGAGCTCAAAGGAGATTATGTAGAAAAATAAATACATTTTTTACAAAAATTTTGTGTTTTCTTCGTTGGGTCGGGTACTTCTGGGACCACCCTTGTATACCATGGCCCAAATTTAAATGCTATAGAAAGTTATTGATTTGTTTTGGGAGCAGATTGTACCAGGAAGATATGATGTATTTATGTATATGTAAACATATATCCTTGTGCCCATCGTAACTCATTTTTTCAAGATATAATCGATATATTTGGAGATACCAAAGAGAGAGAGGTGACAGTAAATGGCATGTTTTCACAAAAATCTCTTTTGAACACAGTTATAGGAATGATCCTATGTATTAATCTCTTCTCTTTCGTATTTCCAAATTTCTTACGTACATCCCGGAAAAACATAAGGGTTTTGAAATAACTGCAAATTGTTCCTTCAGAATGTTGGACTCCGTCAAGTCCTAATCTCTCGTATGCCCAAATGACTCCTTCAAGCCTCTAAAAATAACTGAGTTATGATGGGCATAACACTTAAGGTATACCATTGCGGACCAGTGTCCATTACCTAGTTTATAGTCACCCTAAAGATCCTAAACCCTTGTTGAGCAGCTTCCGACTTCTGTTCAACATAAACGATAAACACCCCAATCTAGCCCTAATGTAGAACCAAGAACCCAAGCACCCGCTGTATAAGCAAGGCAGTACTTATCATAATAGTCCCTGGTGATGTGTATAGAACTGTGAAGTATTCACCCTAAGTCCCTGCTGATCAGCTTACGACTCCGGCTGAATACGACTGACAGACACTCCGGTAACATGCTCATAATAGCACTTGATACTGGAAGGTACTACTTACAACCCTGTGTAGTGTACTTACTCTAAAACCCTGCTCATCAGCTTCCGACCTCGACTAAGCATGGCTGACGAACACCTCTTTAACATGCTCATGATAGCTCTTGATAATCTGAAATGTGCTACCTGCAACCTTGTATAGTACTCACCCCAAGTCCCTGCTGATCAGCTTCCGACTATGGTTCATCATGGCTGACAAACACCTCAATCTACCTCTAATACTGCACCAAGAACCCTAGCACTGGCTATATAAACGAGGCATAACTTATGATAGTAATCACCCTAAGTCTCTGCTAATACGAGTCCGATCTGCTTAACATCGCTGATTAACACCCCGGTTCCATGCTCATGGTAGCCCTTGATGCTGAAAGGTGCTACTTGCAACCTTGTATATTACTCACCCTAAGTCCCTGCTGATCAGCTTCCGACCCCGGCTCAACATGGCTGACAAAGACTCCGGTACCATGCTCATGTCCGCCCCTGATGCTGAAGCCCAGTGGCGGCTGAAGATGGTGCGCCCTGCTTAAGGTACCACTCGCACTCCCAGCGTGTCTTCGCACAAGTCGTACTGTCCGCACGCGGTTGTTGCGGCTGCCGCACGAGCCACTCAGGGTTTCTGAGGACACCGCTGAGCAGGAGTACTTTGAGGTTGAAGATGCTGAGGTGGTGCTGGAACGGTGTTGATATTCGGTCGCAAGCATTTCCGGGCGAATGATGGCGATCTGGAATGATGAAGGTTTCGCTTAAAAGTCATCGAAAATAAACAACAAAACAAAATAAGATTCTAAAGCCCGGTCGTCTTTTTATATTTTTAAAACGTTATTGGCGTCCGGCTTATAAAATCATTTTTACTGAAAGATATTACTGTATGTCTCCATTGATAACGACTTATCTAATAAAAGGGTGGACCCCAAGGCTCCATTCTCAGTCTTCTTCTATTTTCTGTACACATTTTGGATTTTTCAAAACATTCAAAATTCATAACTATGCTATTGACGATATGGCTCCCTCTTTTAGTCTAATTAACAACGATCTGGACTTACTTTTCAATATCTCAGCAGCTTATAACTTAACACTAAATGATAATATATCTAAAATAATGTTTTTTTGGTCCAAAAATTAAATGTAATATAGCAAGAAATCTTTGTCAATTAGCAATTAATAGAATTCCGTTACCAATATTGTAACTGTTAGCAAAAATTTAGGGTTATGGCTGGACAATGAATTAAAATTTGATTTCCATATCAAAGAATTATGTTTAAAACCATATACCTCAAAAGAAATATCCTCAAAGAAACATATTAAACAGTAAACTGAAGTTGCTGTTGTGTGATGCTCTTATAATGTCAAGACTTTCATACTGCGCAAATGTACATGGCCCAGCTATAATGAAAAGTGATAAAGACAAGTTAAAACGGCTAAAAAATTCTTGTTACCGTTTTTTTTTCTCAGGTATATGGAATCTTGATCGTATAAGCCATGTTGTTTAAAGAGAATTATAAAATGAGCTGGAGAATCTCAGAAAATACCAAAGTTTATATTTGGTTCATAATATTTTAGTGAATATGAAAACACAATATCTTTTAAATAGAATCAACAAATTTGTTGTTACTAGTTATTTCTCAACACTTTACGTCTCTCTCTACAAAGAGAGCTTCTCTTATACTGCTGCCAAGTATATATCTTCCATGTCAATTTCGAAATTATACTCTAACGTCCTGGTTACTCAGAAGTGTATAACTCCGTCACCACTCTGTCACCCAATCTACTTTGATAGCTCTGAAATTCACTGGTCACAAACGATATCTTTATCTACTTTTACAAATAACATAAATCTATATTATTAAATAAAAAATACCGTCGTGGTAACATTCCGCCGATCCGGTTGTCAAAATTTTAGTGACTTACCAATGCTTATTGTACTATCTTAGACATACTTTGTAAAAGAACCGAATAAAGATAATTTATTATTATCATTTTATTTTCTAAGTGTTTAGGTTGGGAAGGATATCTGGAGAAGATGTACATTTTCTGTCTGGGTCTGCAAAAAATCAAATCAGTCGATCATCTGATAAACAACCAAGCAACTCCAAATGCTGAGAACCCACAAAAAAGTAACATTGCCCTGGACTGCAGGGTATAAAGGGAACCAAGGGAATGAGGAGACGAATAATCCAACCCAAGAAGTTACGCCCAATGGACTAGTAAGCTTAGCATTTTCGCCGTTTGAATAAGCATCGAGAAGTCCATGAAAGACTGCACCTAAAATTGTGGAATGACTAACCAGAGGCGGACCAATGTGTTCATGATAGAATGGAATCCCTCATTAGATTTTGTTGTCTAAATAGGCATATCAGGCTTTTGAGCTTAGCCTGAGATATAACACGCCGGTTCTTCCAGGACTAAGAAAACTCGATGAAAGCAAGTCCCAATTAAATAGTACTGCTTTTGTCCATCCTATTAACAGAGGACCAACCGTGTACAGCTGTTACATGCTTATCAGTAATCATCAGCACGGTCTAGACTTGGTCTCTCGGAGAGTCGTCAACCTCTAGCAGTCACAGCGGCAACTAGGCTATCAAACGCGAACTGAGATGCTTTAGAGTTTCAACAGGTAGCTGATATTCACTCTCGCAGTGGTGGATTCTGGTAATAGACGGCATTTTGTACTGTAGTATTTCGACAGATTCCAGATGTTTAGGATCAATAATTCAAAAGCGGAGTGCTATATACAAAGCTGAGTCAAGGCTTTTATTATGTGTATAATAAGATATGTAAGGACGTCAAGCTCGTATGCCAACCCATAACTGTAATCTAATCTAATGTAATCTAAATACCCTGTATAGATGGTTCAACAGTCACGTGAAATTTATGCATGACGATCTTACAATTCGCCGAGTTGAGAAGAAAAAATTGTTTGTGACAACGTTTAAAAGTACCTTAGAAAGACATGCATAAATAGGAGCCTTCAGCGATATGCCTGGTTTTTTGTACTGCAACACAAAAAAATGTGTCAAGTAGGTGGACTCTGCACTTTCCATGCAACGCCGTCATCAGTTCATAAAAGATCAAGCATAGTACAAGTTAGTTACGAACGTGTACAGCAGAGAAATTAAACGGATCAAGTCAGTTCAACACGCACATACAATTAGTTCATAGACATTATTTCTCTACCCTACCGAAAGCATCGTCCATCTAGCAACGTTGCCCAGTATGGGGAGAACAGTCAACCTCATCGGTATGCAGGCCGGTGAACACAGAAAGCAGAAGCAGCAGGCATATCCAAAATATTTCTAAAACATTCTGAATTTTAAAGGCAAATTACGGGAAAATCTATCATGTGGATAATATGGTAACATCAAAAAATTGAGATATTGCCGCCCCCACACCTTACAACCCCTAACTTTTCACCCCTACACAGATTTTCCTGAAAATGATCAGGAGCCTCTGAAACGACCAAAAACGAAGCTTGATTGATATTAATATTTTAGGCGAAGTTATAGAGGGGTCAAGGATTATCGGACCGACATGCCGAAAGACCGACAGACCAACAAACCGGCGGAAATGAGTGACATGGATTTTTGTGATGGCATGACACGTAACATCCAATCCAAAGCCCATGTGACAATTTTCGCGATTACAATACTGCGTAGCCAGTTAGAGTGGGAAGTAAAAAGTCGTACTCAAGATTCATGTAGAAAGCACTAAAGCAAAAGGAAAAAGTTTTGAGGTCGCTTCGTCTGCTACGCGTTCTTCAATGAATAATCGAGAGTGACCTAAACGGACGTCGCTCTGCACCAGATCACATTCACTGTTTCTTGTTGCATACATTGGCGACGAAAATGTGGCCAGGTTGCTGTCGCTTGCCGCTTTGCCGCCTGTGCCGCTGGCGCTGTGGCATCAGACGCATTATAGTTGGCCATGACGCACTTTCACTGAAAAGGCGTGAGGCGGTGGTCGCGATCTTAGTAGGCTGTGATATTACGGTTACTGCCCGCGTTGCCACACACGAGACAGAAAGAAATTGCAATGTACAGGGTCCGGCAATGAAGTATGGTGTTTTTGAAAAAAATTACAAACTTTCATTTTTAAACATACATCAAAATTTATTATTTTAATACATTAGTGGAATGATGCCATTTAAGTAACATAACATAGTCAGGTGCGAAAAATTACATCAGTTAGGTGGCGTCCATTCTTGTCGATGCATTCTTGGAGACGGATTGCAAAATCATCCATACTTCTTTCTAGCATGGCACGAGGAATCCTTTCAATTTCGCGCGTTATGAGTTCCGAAAGAGCCTCAAGAGTTTGCGGTTTGTCTATGTAAACTTTGGATTTTAAATAGCCCCATAAAAAGTAGTCACAACATGAAAGGTCTGGTGACCGAGGTGGCCATTCCACATTTCCATGCAACAAAATGAGGCGCCCAGAAAAATGTTCCCTTAAAAAGCCCATTGCAGATCTTGATGTATGGCAAGTCGCCCCATCTTGTTGGAACCAAACTGTCTTGATGTCAATGCGTCGTCTTCTTAGTTCGGGCAGAAAATAATCACGCAACATGGCGCAATACCGATCTGAGTTCACTGAAACTGTTCGTCCGTTTTCACGAAAAAAATACGGGCCAATTATGCAATTTCGAGATACGGCACACCAAACAGTTACCCTCTCAGAGTGCAGAGGTTGTTCATGCAGTTCTCGTGGGTTTTGTGTGCCCAGCATCGGAAGTTTTGTTTGTTTACCATGCCCGATAAATGAAAATGGGCCTCGTCACTCATGAACAAAACGATGTTGCCGTGTAGCAATTCCAGCATCCTTTCTGCGAACCTGTGTCGTCTCACAAAGTCATTTTGGAGCAGCTTCTGCACAACCATAATTTTATACGGATGGTAATGGAGGTCCAAATGCAAGATTCTGCGAACTGAACCATCTGACATTCTAAGAGCGCGAGCGTGACGTACCGCTGAACGGTGAGGGCTAGTATCCACCGCTTGTTGCACTCTTTCAATGTTTTCCGGAGTTCGCACTGTTCGATCTCTTCCCCTTGCAGTACCAGGTCTTAACGATCCGGTTGTTTGAAATTTATTCACCCACTTCAAAATGGTATCGCGTCTTGGAACGCGACCATGCCGACCAACGTTAAAATGGTTTCGAAATCGTCGCTGTGTGAGCACAACAGAACGACCAGTTTCAATAAAAGTGTTGTAAATAAACACGCGATGTGCCACAGACCACGGCTCCATGGCTACTAAAATGGCATCGCGGAACGAGTAGATATCAATCATCGTGAAAACATTGGCTCGACAGTGCTGCATGTAATAGTCGTTGCAAAAACACCATACTTCATTGCCGGACCCTGTACAAACAAGTTGAACATCGGCAAAACGCATCCACTTGCTTCAGTCATTACAAGACTTTATTTAACTTGACCCGTTTGTTAGTATGTTTGTGTGGGACAAATCTTGAAACTCAATTTTGAACCAAATATCCCTAATCAATTGAGCTGAAATTTTGTATACACGTTTGGTTCGCGTGATAATATAAAATGAATTGAATACCGCCATTTTGAATCTAATATGATGCTACAAAATGGCGATTTATAGTTTCCAGGCTATAATCTATCTCCGTACCAAATTTCGTCCAGATTCCTTCAGCCGTTTCAGCGTGATTGAGTAACAAACATCGTCATTTTTTCCTTTACCTATAATATTAGTGGTGAGTCTTGAGTATCCGTAAAATAAAGAAGACTCATCCACAATAAAGACGTAGTAGAGGATTATAGAACGGTTGTTGCTCAATTTACTAAAAATGCATGCCCATTTCAAATAAAGCTTTTTAAGCTCTTGCTGACCAACATATCTTACTAAATATCATCGTTTTCATGCAGAAGTCGCTAATGAACAAGAATGCAATTTCACAGAGGTTTTTAACTTACCGCGGTCATTTTAGCAAAGTGTAGATATGTAGATGTTACGGGCAATGACGATAATCCGGTAATCGACGTTAATGGCCGGGCAATGCATGAATACCGGGCTGAGCAATGTTCACAGAGACAGAGGCACTGGTAGTTAATTTTCAGACAATTTTAATATTCATACCGGAATGGAATTCTGATGAAATGTGCCGACGATTTGCATAAAACATAAAAGTCATTTTAGATACTGAGGCCAGTGACAACAAATCGTTTTTTAATGTCGAGGAATACCATACTGTTATTTTCATAGCCGTGTTGCTCAGATTAGAGAAGTAAGAATTTTAACTTCAACTCCAGGTTTTAGGTTTTAATAATAGGTATACTTGTTCTGTTCTGGTTGCTCCTTTTTGTTATTTTTTTGTTCGTTTCTGCTTATGTTATTTATTTTTCATCCGCTGATCAATATTGTCCAGTCCTGACTGGCCATTAACGTCAATAATCGGGCAAAGTCGTTAAAATGTGAATATTAACCTTGTAACGCCCGCACTAGGCTACCATGTTCCGCCATTGACGTCAATACCCAATTATTTTTATTGTCTGTAACACATATAAAGGCTCTCCGGAGTCAACATTGCTTCTGCATTTAATGAAAGATGGCTCAATCTATCGTTTGCTGCAAAAACGCGAAATTGATAAAATAATCCTTCATCCTATCTAAATTTGATTTTGTACATTTGTCAGAGTCATCGTCATCTTAGCACGTTCCGACTAAAGAATCTTGGTATGGAGTGAAATTCAACTAATTCGATTCAATCGACCTTTTTGTATCAAATACGAATAGGACAGTAACACATGGCGAAGTCTGGCCAGTGATCACTCATTCCTAACCATGTCATAAAACTTTTTAGTACCATAACCTGAAACCTAACCTAAAAGGAAACAATTAGGTAATAGACAAAATGTGATCCATAAACAGAGGGTCTAAATAGCCTTGGTACCACTCCAACGAACATATAACTGAAACTGGAGAGAATAAATAGTTAGTAAGCAATTCTTATACGTTTTTTTTTGAAAATTTGCTAATAAGTGAAAGTGATTGCTAACTCTATATTGAGAATGGTCTTATGTATCTAGATTTAAGCATAAAGCCGTGGAATTAAGACTAAACTATATTAATAATTAATAGAAATCTGTAACTCATTTTTATCTTACCAGCTGCCAACAATGAAACTTTACTAGAATCGATATTTTTCCATAACCGTTCACTGCGAGCACAATGATTCAACAAATCATCGACGCCTAACTATACGAAACACTGATTTTTTCTTATCAGTTTTGGCAGCAAATTTGATTAAACACGCGTTGTTGAACGGGTACTCCCACACATTTGCTACAAAACGTTACTTATTGTGATGGCGCTAATCAATATCGAATAGCTAATTTATCCACAGTTTTAAATAATGTCCAATGTTTCACAAGTATAACTGCAGAAAGCAATGGAAATTCAAAATATGTAAAACGCCAGAAACTGTGTATAGTCAACTTCCGTGCGTTCTGATGTCTTTCCTATTCACCGGCCATGGAAACCCTTAGAGCTAATGATAATATAAAATAAATATAATGTTAATTTAAATTTTCTGAAATAATCGGCTCTTATGTGAATGATATCTGAATAAGTTTAGTGTTCTAGTGTCATAACATCCTCACGCGGTAGCTGGTATTGCTGATGTCACAGCCGTTAATTTTATACTAACTATGTGTGATATTGTGGTCAACAGATGAGTAATACTACCTGGATCTCAAATTTCTGAACAATAAAACATCTCCCACTGATATCAGAGATGCAACGTTCACAATCTCTTACCCCGTACAACCTCTAAACCCGAATATTCAGCCTCTACAAGAATTTTTCGAAAATTGTCAGGATCAGGCTATAAGTGACCCCCTATAACTTTTCTATGACCGTCAGTACTTGCCAACCAGGGGGGCGCGTTTCCCAAGGGGGGGCATAGAGTGATGTCAAGAGGGGCGGAAAGCCTTTGCATTTTAGGAAGAAAGAACAAAAAAGATAAACGAACAACATGTACAAATAACATTACAATGTAATGTTTAATTTACACGCATAAAATTAGAAATTAAATACCATATTCACTTATTTTGTCAACCGCTGTTTCAAAACCCACTTATAAAACAATTGTGTACCTCCCAGACGTGGCTGAGCATCTGTGATATTCATTCCCACAAACTTGCGAAAAATTTGACGTTTCGATGTACATGTTTTGTTGAGAAATCTGTTTGAGTATGTCAAATTATTGTGTCTCACTGTTAAAAAAGTTTGAGGGAGTCAATTTATAGTCGATCACGTCAAATTCGATAATTTTTCGCGATGACAATTCATCCTCGCCAGTGGCGTGGGAAGTACAAGCAGGTTCAATCAATGGTAAAATTGTATCAGTAAGGAGTTATTCTGTCTGAAATTATTGTTAAGGAATCTCGCAGTTAGTTACTTCAAGCTCCTTATATCACTTAAACGCAATACAAGCCCAACAACTGCGTAGTATAAAGTTCATTTCGTCTGAATTCCATCGCTAATAGCATTTACTTGGAAGCAAAGAGCTACGTTGAAAGCCAAAGATACGTAACAAACGCACACCTGTTACATTTAAAGATTAATAATATAATGAGCTGAGAAGAAGTAAAAGTTGAAGAGGTCAGCGATAATGTTCAGTCGAGTCAGGTTGAATCATTGAATGAAATTGTTGGAGCAGCCAGCGAGCGGTCTTCGCAGGTATTTCAACATTCACTTGTTAAAGGAACACCCGTTTTTATACAGGGTGTTCCATAATTATTGCGACAAAATGATAGGGGTTGTAGAGGGCATAAAAATATGCAATTTTGCCTTATAAACCCCTGTTCGTAAATATGCCGTTTGAGCACTACAGTTAATTTTACCTTAAGAGCTCATAGGAGAAACAAAAAATTCACCAGCTGCAAAATGTTCGTCTAGCACATTTCATGGTCTCGCCGGTTTGTAGAAAAAGCCTGCTGTGTTTACATTTTTGTTATCGTACACCCGTACCACCTTTTAAAAGTCCAAGCCATGGGTCCAGCAGACTATCTGCCGCGTCGACGTTTTTGTCGTTGGTGGCTGCAGCAGGAGTTGAGGCAACCAAACTTTGGTCGCTACGTTTTGTTCACTGACGAGTCCTGTTTTACAAAGGACGGTTATTTTAATAGCCGTAACAGTCACATTTGGGATGAAGAAAACCCTCATGCCATAGCCATCCATAGAGACCAACATCAGTTTTCAATTAACATCTGGTGCGGCATTGTGGACGAGCATATCATCGGGCCATATCTGCTTCCACCACGTTTGGATGGGCATGCTTATGGTCGATCCTTACAGCATGTGCTACCGGAACTATTAGAAAATGTGCCACTGAATATAAGAGCCAACATGTGGTTTCAACACCATGGCGGTCCAGCCCACTTTTCTTTACAAGTGCGGCAGTATTTGGACGACAAATTTCCAAACAGGTGGATAGGCCGAGGTGGCCCTGTGCCTTGGCCTGCGCGGTCACTTGACCTGACTCCACTGGATTATTTTATCTGGAGCTATCTGAAAGCTTTAGTGTACGAAACTCCTGTTCCCAACCAACAAGAGCTACTGGGAAGAGTGATGGCCGCGTCCGCACATGTTCAGGATATACCGGGGGTATGCCACAGAGTTCGCCGATCATTGAACAATCGTGCACAGGTGTGTATTGAGCAAGGTGGAGGACACTTTGAGCAATTACTGTAGGTAAGCTGTTTCAAGAAACTGATCTTTTTTTTTTGCTGCAGCCCAAACGGCATGTTTCCGAACAAGGGTTTATAAGGAAAAATTGTTCATTTTGATGCCCTCTACAACCCCTATCATTTTGTCGCAATAATTATGGAACACCCTGTATAGTACACCCAACTTAAAAATTGCAATTAAGTCCGTTGATACTTGCTTGATAACCTGTTTAATTTGTATTATATATTTTTATTAAGAATTTTTAAATAAGGTATTAAAATTGTAAGAACGTCCCTCTTTAGATCACCACAAAACTTAAACCTCTCTCTGGTTTTTTGTCTAGATTTCCTAGTGCTAATTTTATGGTGTCAACGAGCAGTGGCGGATCCAGTTAGGATATCGTGGGGATTCGGACCTCTCCCGGAATATCCAAGCTTAATAAAAATTTTAACGTGTTTCAATTTTAAATCCTTGATCATCCCCTCTCCGGAAACGGATATTGTCCGGCACTCATGAATCCTGAGAGATCCCCCCCCCAAACGTTGAGCTGTTAATTTCAAATTTATCACCCGAACCCTGCGAGAATATTTTCTAGATCCGCCCCTTCCGACGGATATTAAAGGGCGACCCAAAATTCACACAAGATTTGATTCAAATAGGAAATAGTTTTTCGGATTGTTGTTTCTCTTTTGGATTATAAATTATACACAGGATAGAGATATATTTGGAAAAGGCGGATCCGATAAATGATCTTCTCGGATTTGCTGGTACATATGCGCTATTTTGAAGGAATTTTGCATCACTATTTTGCATAAATGTGGCTGAATTTCAATAAGGCAAGCGATGGATTTCCTCTTTCAATGTACGGGTGTCATTGTGCTTATTAGCGTTAACATTCAGCTTCAAATAACCTCATAAAAAGAAATCTAATGGTGTTGTTACACAATCTAGTGAGGCAATTTTGACAACAGAAACAAGAGAGTACACGACCAGGAAATATTTTATGTCGCATTTTTTTGTATACCGGAACCCTAAAACCGATGCACCGCGGCTGCAATAAGCAGCTTAAACACACTTTGTTGATCCGATGTTTGACCTACCTAAGGTCAACAGAACTAGAAAAAGATTCCTCGGGTATATTAAATAATAATAAACGCTTATTATTATTACTAAATTACCAAAATGTATGAAACATAGCTATAGGGATACCTAAATAGCACAGCATAATTATCGTTTGTGAAAACCAAGTACAGTCTCGTATTTAAACAATCTCACGTAAGCGACAGAAAACACTAAATTAACGAGAATGCGATTTTCGATACTCCTCAGAGATTGTTTGATTTCACAATGACAGAGTTATTCAGCGTTTATTCCTATAATTCATAAAACTTAAATAGGTTGATTATTGATGGTCGTTAAAAATAAATGCTTCCAATTATTACGAAACTAACAGATACACACGTCGTTTGTGAAAACATAAAATTTCAACTTCTATTCTAACATAAGCACTACAAAATGTCTTGAATCGACAAGACAGCATAACAATACTTTTCAGAAAACGTCTTATATTTTGCAATTTGCATCGTAGTTTAGAGCTTGTTCCCATAATTATTGAATCAACGTTATTCTTTTCAAAAATTACAAAAGATATAGATAATAATAAAATGAGCGACACTAATTATTTTAGTATAGAAAATTACCGGACACACCCAAAGCATGGCCTACTACTTATTTGTGGAAACATTAAAAGTTCCGACTTATATGTAAACATTCTAACATAGAAAAAGTTAAATCAACGAGAGAGCGTTTTTGAATGGTTCTCAGAAAGACTTTTCGATTTCACAAAAGCGTCCGGCTGAGCGGCATTTTTCCTAATTTACAAAAAACAAACAAGCTAAACATGCCGCTTTATATGGCTAATACGCTTAAAGAAGCAGGCAATAAAAGAATTTCTAATAATTAAACACGAATGAAATGCACTTTCTCACGAGGCCTACTTAGCAGCGCTAGAGATGGGTCGTTTCGGTTCGAGTCGTTATCAACAAAATATAGCCGAAGATCATTTTGTAACTGCTAGTCCGAGTAAACCGCCATTATTGACCGTAATGCCTTATTGGGAAGTATCTCTTATTTCCCTTTGTAAGTAACGATAACAAAAATGATAAATGTCGTTTAAATTTATATACAGTGGACCTCCGGTAATCCGACAAACATTATGCAGGGCAGTGTCGGACTATCGAATTTGTCGGATTATAGAGCACTGCCTAAGATCCCCTATAGTCCGGAATTTTTTACAAAAGAGTACCTTGTAATCCGACAAGTTACATATCCAATGGTAAGATTATATATGTTATGTATATGTATGTACTTTGAAGTACAAATCATACATAGTTTATGTATGTCGAATTTAGTAAATTAAATAACAATAGAGAGCTTACGTTTTATTATAAAATTAAGCATAAATGCACATACATATGTACCAAAATAATCAAGAATTATTAATCAAAATCATTAATGAATTTATCAAATTATGAAGCTTGGAAATATTAATCAATTTTTTTTTTTGTTTAAGGTTGTTACAACGCGAGATCAGAGCTTTGTCCCTCAGTCTTCTCAAAAGTAAAAGTTCGTTTCAGGATGTACCATTCTCTTCAGCCCATTGTAAACCTAGCTCAAAGGCGTTAATTGCGTCTTGTGCTGTAACTTGTGGAGCAGTTGCAATCACGTCGTCGTTATTTTCCTGATTGTTTGTTGTATAATTAGAAACCTCTTTTATAATCTCTTCGTCAGACATTTCCTCTTTATCCATTCCACGGCACCAGATTTCAAAATCTTCCGGACTCATCTGTGTTTCAGTAGCGACTTGTTCTATAACTTCTGAAGTTACACTGATTTGTGGAATGTTGCTAGGAGTGGTGACTATATCTGGCCATAACTTTTTCCCAAGACGATTTAATAGTTGACGACGGTAACGCATTCCACGACTGACAAAGAGCAAGAACCAAGTCTTTCATATTAAATTCTTTTAAAGTTTTTTCTATTGATTGATCTTTTGATACGGCTCTCAGAAGTAGATTTTTCTTATAGTCTTGCTTGACAAACTGAATGATATTCTGGTCCATTGGTTGAATCAGTGCAGTACAATTTGGCGGAAGAAACATCGCAGTGATGCATTTATCCTCAGTTGTTAGTTCTTCTTCAGACGGATGACCGGGAGCGTTATCAAGAAGCAACAACGCTTTTTGAGGAAAATTATGATCTTTTAACCATTTTCTAACTTCAGGTACGAAACATTCATCAAACCACTTTTTGAAAAGGTCTTTTGTCATCCATGCACTTTTTTGTCCGTAATACTGTACAGGTAAATGAATGCCCGTGGTTTAAATCATCTTTTTTTGTGTTATTTCCTTATAAAAAAACTTAGCTTTCATGGCCAACATGGGTCCTAAAATTGTTGCATGCCTATTTCTTTCCTGAAGAAACCACATGTACAAAGCTTCTTCCACTTCTGGATGTTCAGGTTTCTTGAGTGTCTGTCTCTTGCCTGGCTCGCAGTCAGTAGTTGATCGATTTGTTTAATATCGTTTTTTATTTTTCCCTGGCTTTATTTGAGGTGGGATCTCACAATTAAAAGAACAGTAAGCAAAAGCCTGAACGCAACGATATCATATCGATACAGACTAGGCACTAATTGTATGGGCCTGGTCGACAGACTTTTTTTGCTGGTTGGCTTCAGGTTGTAAACCACAGCCACAGGTTTTTAAAAAAAAAGTTCATACTTCATATTTTTATTTTAGATTTAGCTAAAAATCGAATAATTGCCTTGTAAATGGATTTTTTATTCAGAGCTAGCAAATGAGTTATGTTGATGGGTAACGGTATATTCTCTGCAATCACGGTCGTTATTAGTTCATTCGTATAGAAAGTGTTGATCAGTCAAGTCAGTCAAGTCATCGTTGGTTGTCAGAGCGGTCCGTGGGACCTTTGCTCTTGAGTCACAGTGTCAGTTTGTAAGTCTGTCAGGTCTGGTAACCCAGAAACCAGACGATTTTAAGGAAGAAAGTGTTGATGGGATGTTATGATTTAGTTCTGCCACAGTGATGTCACAAGGACAAGTGTCTTTGTCGAAAACACCTATTTTTTCAAATGTGCTGGAAAGCACCCATGATTTAATTGCATGCGAATAATCGTCGAAATGGAAAATCTATCAAGGTCTAAGTTAATCACAAGCGATTCGTGGCCTAGCCGATTAGGGTGGATAAGGGCATAATGATTAGATGTTTTTGTAGAAGGTATATTTATTCCACTGCGAGTCCCATCTGCTATTTAATTGTTTCATCAAAGCCGGCAAAAGGTTTGTGGGTTTAATTATGCTTTCTGCTGATTCAAACTGCAAGTTTGTCCACATGTTCACCTCTAGCCCAAATAAATGATATTTTTGTTTGATTTTTCCCAATCCGAAATACTCTTCCTAATCTGCCATCAGATAATATTTTTGTAATGTGCTAAAGGTTGCGACGATATTGTTTGTAATGCAGATTTTGAATCGGATACAATGATACTGGTTCCAACCCCATTATCCATTATACAGGGTGACTTTGAAGTTGAGTCATTAATTTTCAGATAATGATTGTAGAAGGAAGATAAACCAAAATATGTGTGTAAAAATAAAAAAAAATAAAAAAATGTTACCTTGTTTTTTAAAGTATCCTCCCGACACGTATTTCAGTGCGGACCTGTATTTGTTCGTGCGGTCTTGGAGCACCGGCATGCCCTCGTCTGTGAGGTCTTAAGTCACTTGATTCATGAGCCCTTTGTACTACATTAACAAAGGCACGAGGGGTTGGTTGCACTCGATTAAATAAGAATCATGTCCACAAGTTCACAAGTTCAGCATTTTCGTAAACATGTGCCATTTTTTATTTCGTTTGAGCCACGCAACAAACACCACTATTCACTCACGCGTTACCGACTGAAACATTGACTGACATCGTGATAAACGTTTCAAATTCTTTCGCTTTTTTGTTTCCGATGCGATGAACCGATAAGGCGGATTATATCCGTTGTTGCCAAACACGAGCACATAATATTATTATTGAGACAGGGCGGTACTCAAACTTCTAAAGGGCTATAACTTTGTTAATTTAATTTTACCAGAAAAATATTAAAGGAAAAAACATTTCTTTTGATCAGATCTACTCACTGTTAAAATAAATGACTCAACTTCGAAGTCACCCTGTATATGCAAGGGCCAAAAATATAGCATACATCTCTGCCGTGTATATTGAACATTGGTCACTAATCCTAGCTTGAGTTGATGTATTTTTGGTAGGGATCCAAAGCGCACAATCGGTGTGGTGTTCATCCTTGGAATTATCGGTATAAATTATTGTCCCACCCGCGTAACTGCTCTGGGTCGACAGACTTGATTCATATAATTTATTCGTTACACTTGTTCGTAGCTAACTTTCTGTAGTTAACAGAACCGTTTATGAGTTGTTGACTATGTTGTGTAGTAGTAGTTTTCATTTTGCGCAAGGTTGCTGAAAGGGGACAAATTTGGTCAAATAACAAGCAAATTACTCTTAAAAAATCTTGTTGTCATCGATATGGACTGAATGATATGTGTTAGAATTACGAATAAGAATCACAGCAGAAATCGAGAACGAATCGATTCAACCGGTTTCAAGAAAGGCCCAGCTTTAGCAGTTTAATCTCGAAGCTACGGCCGCTGAAGCGACCTCAAATCTCACTTTATGTAGAAACCCAAGCATTGTCAAGAAGGAACGTGATACGTTTCAAAAAATAACATTGCACGATGACACATGATAACGATCTCACTGTTTTCTGTTCGTATTTGCAAATATTTTCATTTAGGTCATTTTAGATAACCTTGAAAGAAGACAAAGCAGGGACGTGATTGAATTCTCGATTTTTTTTCTCTACTCTCCGCGCTTAAATAGCGAAAATCTCCTGGCTTAAAGAGAATACCGGGCTGGATCCGGAAGCGGAAACTTGACTCAGAACATGGCATCAATATGGGGAAGGATGCCGATGAAAATTGCTGTGTGTTTATCAAATCAGATATTCAATAACTTGAGTCCGGTGTGGACGAATTACTTTTTAAAATAAGTGAAAACTACGTGAAAACAGAATTCGACGTGATCAGATATTCTAGTGTTTGTAGGACAATCCTGCATTAAAGCTCGTTTTAGCTAAATTTCGTATAGAAAATAAGCACAATAATCATCAGCTTATCATCATCTTAATAAGACGCAAGCTGTAAAGGATATATAGAAATATGAATGGTCCAGAAAATTAATTTAATAATACTTATGGACGATTTTAATTTTGTAAATCCAAACTGCTCGGCTTGGTTCTTTATGTTAATTCCTGTCGCCAAAATCAATAGCATTCACATTTTTATCTGCTATTATTTAAATTTTTAATTCTGTAAATTTTTGTTGATATCCGTGAAATTTTGCGGTACAGCTGTACCACCGATGTTTATTGTAATTACGAAAGCAAAAAATTGATTATTTCGTTGAAATTACTCAATCTGTATTTCTACGGTATGGGCAATCGTGAACTGCACTAGGAACCTAACGCAACTTAGGATACTTCCTACATCTCTATACATGGTGTTCCCTGATTGAATGTCAATATTGAACGTGTGTCCTAAACGTCTAAGCTTTTGAGATACATGGTAGTAAAGTGGCACGCCACTAAATTTTCTTGAAATAAAGAAAATATAAAATCTGTATTCATTTATGAGCCGATTTATTTGGTCTATCTACTGTTGACACAAATTCATCTCATTCTCATATATTAAAGTTATTTGCGGTCTACGTCAGTCGTTATCAATAAAGCAAATGATTTGTTCTGATAAATAGTTGTTTGAAATCGGTACCGGATGGTATTTGAAACTCATACAAAAACTAGTTTTCCTAGACAACAAAAGCATAAGCCACATCTACAGGGTGTTTCAGTTTATTGTTACATAACTTTAAGATTCGATAGAACTTTTAAAATTAATGCATAAAGTCTATATAAACATGGGTCGAAAAATGCGTGGCTTCCGAAATACATGGTGTTTAAATTTACTTTCTAAAATAGTTTTTTTTAAATATTTCGAACAATATTTGATGTATAACAGTGAAAATTGGTATACAAGGGTTTTTTGGTACGACAAAACGAACCATAGTTTTACTGTAACCGCTAGAGGGCATTCTCTACTGTACCTGTAGTGTATTAAAATGACCGAAAAATTTTTCTTATTGCAATTTTTTGCTTTTTGAATAAAAAAAATACTGATTCTTCGCACTTTTCAACATAAAAAAGCTCTCCTGTGAGTTTTCGTTATAGCTAGCCGTTTTTGAGATATTTCGATTTTTAAGGTTCGATGCATTTTTAATTATTTATGATAAAATAACGTAAAGAAGTCAGTATCTCGATAATTTTTATAAGTAGGCTGTGCCTGCAAATATTTTTGAAATTGAAAGCAGAATAAGGTTAAACGTCAATTAGTTGACAGTTAGTTTTGTTATCTGTTGAAACCTGAAAGGCTTTTTTGCAATTGTGAATGCACGAAATTTAGTTTCTTTTACCTGTTTTTTTTTTTTGTAAGTTTTATAAAAATGCCATTTTTTATTCTCCAATCAAGAGTTAGCGGATATTCATTTTGTGTATGGCTTTGTAAATGGAAACGCAGCAGAAGCAGCCAGAGAATACGCACGAAGATTTCCAAACAGACGACATCCAACTCGCTCAGTATTTGTAAGAGTGCATCGCCAAATAATTGAAAATGGTTTTGGAGATCTCCAAATGGATCAAAACGTAAATGTTCGTCAGCGCAGATTTACCCGTATGATTTTGCGTGAGTTTGATAGAGATCCGATCACAAGTGTTATGAGAGTTTCTGGTGCCTTGGGAATTTCAGCAAGCCATGATCACCGTGTTCTTAGAAATGACCATAGACGTCCTTACCATTTGCAACCTGTGCAAGGACTACAGCCAGGGGACGGAGAACGAAGAATCACATTTTGTCAGTGGATTCTTGATAGAACTGATAATAATAGGGAGTTTTTAAGTAACGTATTATGGACCGATGAGTCATGCTTGACTACTAGACGTGGAGTGGTAAATTTTCATAATCAACATATTTGGTCGCATGAAAATCCGCATGCAGTTCGGGAAATAAATTTTCAGCCTGAATTTAGTGTGAACGTGTGGATTGGTATCTACCGTAATCGACTATTTGGACCCTACCTTTTGCCTGCAAGGTTAAATGCTGCGACCTTCTTGGAATTTTTAAAGGCTGAACATGCAAATATGTGGGATGATGTTATGTTAGATTTAAGAAGATTGGCCTGGTTCCAGCTTGATGGTTGTCCAGCTCATTATTCGAGAATACTTAGAAACTGGCTGGACGAAAATTATCCAGAAAGTTGGATCGGCCGTGGAGGACCAGTCGCCTGGCCTCCACGATCCCCTGACCTAAATCCATTAGATTTCTTTTTGTGGGCATTTCTAAAAGAAAAAGTGTACCAGACTCCCGTCACCACAAGAGATATGCTAATAGACAGAATCAGGAATGCATGTGATGAAATAAGGCCTTATTTGAATAATGCTATACCACGTTCGATCATTCGTAGATGTGAGTTGTGTATTGAACAATTGGGTTTACATTTCGAGCAACTACTTTAGATTTTGTATGTTTGTCCTAACTATCCAATAGCATTTTAGTTGTAAATAATTAATTTAAGTTGTTAAACATAATATTGGAAAATTAAACAAATTAATATTCTGTTTTTTTGTGTTTATTTGGAGTTAGGAATTATTGCTGTGTTTAAAAACACAATAAACGATCATCTTAATTACTTGTAATGCCCAAATCGAAAATGTAAAAAAAATATTATTTTCCCATAAATAATTAAAAATGCATCGAACCTTAAAAATCGAAATATCTCAAAAACTTCTAACTATAACGAAAACTCACAGGAGAGTTTTTTATGTTGAAAAGTGCGAAGAATCAGTATTTTAATCCAAAAAGCAAAAAAAACTATTGTATACCAATTTCCACTGTTATACATCAAATATTGTTCGAAATATTTAAAAAAAACTATTTTAGAAAGTAAATTTAAACACCCTGTATTTCGGAAGCCACGCATTTTTCGACCCATGTTTATATAGACTTTATGCATTGATTTTAAAAGTTCTATCGAATCTTAAAGTTATGCAACAATAAACTGAAACACCCTGTATAATGGCAGTAAAGTCATATGAGCCACAAATTTAGTTATCTGCCTGAACTACTCACTCAGAATCACTATCAGAACTGCTACCAGTTGGAAGATAGTATCCGTCCTTCACACTGTCCTCCGAACCAAATCCAGAACCATCTTTGATCTTTGTATAATTGAAACATCCATTGTTTTTGACCATCGACTAGTTTCCATCAAGAGCGTACCCAGGGGGTGCATTTCCTCTAACTCGGCAAAATTTAAATGCAGAGAACATTTTTACAAACATTAAATTATTATAAGATGAGAAATTACTAGGATTAGTTGAAATCTATGTTAGATATGAACTTAATTTTACTGAAAGCACTATATATGTTACGTGTGTTTCAAATTCAAATCTCGCCTTTGGGATCTTGGAAATGGTAAAGAGAATGTCACACGATCAGGATTTACTTCTTCCTTTGAAGTGGCGTATTAGAATATACTAAAAGATGTACGGTGATCCATTTAAAAAAATCGTTATCTTGTCGGTATGAATCACCACCCGGTAGGGAGCGGTATACTTATTCCAAATAGGTAGCGTCTAGTCCACAATTTCTGTGAATAACATTTTTGATTATGATTTATAGTAACGGAGATAATTTCACAATACATACTAAAAACTCAATTTGTATGTCTAACTTGATGCAGTAATTTCGTCGCTGGATAGCTTGAGCATTTTTGAAGATTTTTTTTTGTTATTCACTCCAACGGCTTTGATTTTGTATTTACTTTAATGTACTTTTCGGCCAAAAATGAACGATTTTTTGCCATAACCAAACTTCAAAGTTTGATAAAAAAGTAGCACATAGTTTTTTATTTGGAAATGATGGGCTTTCGCATTGACTCTAAAGATATATTTGTATAAATCGTTACAATTTCTTTCACAACAACGTTAGCATTTGGATAGTTAGCCATATCAAACAAGTTTTCCGATTTTTTAACGCAGATTCCACTCCACATATATATTTTCGAATTGCACACCTCGTGCTGCTCGTTGGAGTTATACAGTGACTGGATGATTAGAATTTAGAAAAACGAGTTTAGCCGGATTTCACAATCTTTGAATCTTTGAAATTCAATCTTAACTACGTTTTAATATATATCAACTTTGACTTGTTTCTGAATTTTGTCTCATCTAAGAAAATTTTTGATTGCGTTCAAAACCATGAGAAACGTGAAAAAATGCAGGTCTGGGGGAGTTTTTTTGATCATAATACTGGTACCGTTAAACATGCCTTTCAAAATTTCTTCAAAATCCAGTGATACTTTCCAAAAATTATTACTATTTTAACGCCACAAAAAATGTACCTACTATGTTGTATCAGAAGTATTCTTCCATGGAAGTTTTTTCGCGATTACAGTACTTCCCTGGCCTATTGACTTGACTGAAGAAATGAGCAGCCTGCTCGAATTTTGAGAGATATGTACGCCCAAAAATAGGTATATTAAATTTACAGTCAAACATTTATCATATGTTATCTTAAGTGTTGCTTTCAAGTATTGAAAATTATTTGCTTGATAAAACAATGAATTAGAAACAGAAAGAAAAATGTCAAGCATAGATACGTAGATATGATATGTGGAACTTACACCAAATTTTTTTTCCTTTCTGAGCTGGGTACGCCCTTGGTTTCCGTTAAGTACCCATTTTGGAATTTAAGTGGCTTATAGCTGTATTGGCGTAATCAAATCTGGGACAATTTAGAAATTATAGCGACATCTATCAAAACATCAACTTTGGAAATAGATGCCCATATCATAGGTACTTTTACATAGAAATGTAGTTTTTTTATTCAATTTTGACTTAGGTACCGTATTGCCCAAGCCCTTCAAATAATCTGTTATCAAACAGACTGTTCAACCAAAAAACGTTTAGCTACTAAGCAATTTCACGCAGCATGACAGTGTCAATGTTCTCTTAATCATCAGAAGGATATTTGTTCTTTTTCTTCAAATAGAAAGTGAAAGAGTGACAAAAAACCTAAACGATAAAAACGAAAACAGCCTCTTATGACTTGTGGCTAGACTGCTGAGCTTTAATGGAATTATTGTATGTTGTTTAATTTAATAATTTCCTTCTATTCGCACTTGACAACCTAGTTTTCATCTCTTTCAAGCTGTAAACGGTTGAGTGATACCTATTGTGTTGCATTCACAAAGGATTGAAAATTTTGAGATATGTCTATCGATTAAATGGTAGATAAGTATCCATAGAGGAAGTGCAGCATAATTGGAATACTGCATGTAACTTGGAATACTTAGGCCCGTATCGTCAGTCGTCCCTACAATTGTAGGGCGCGTTTATGGCCTCCTTGATTGTCATACTCCTTTCTCTCCTTCAAAAATTTCTAGATTACACTTGTCCCGTGTCAGCGTCAGCGCTCTCCTATTGTGAAGATATGTTTTCTTTTTAAATTGTAGGAAATTTCAGGCTGATAAGACATGATATAACTCAAAAGCTAGCACAATTTGATGCAAATAGATGTTTGCGACATAACCTCAAAATAGAGCGCTGACACGGACAAGTAGAAAACTATGACAATCAAGGAGGCCATAAAGGCACCCTACAATTATTGTAGGGACGACTGACGATACGGGCCTTAGTTATCTAAATAAATGCAAACGCTTTCTGTATTTTTTTGCCGTTAATATACTGTCGTAAATCACACCAAACCACAAGTACTAAAAACAGGACGCCATCTTGACATCTCCTGGTACCAGCCACACGGGAACGGAACGTTTACTTTGAAAACTTTTTCGGTAAGAATGCAATCGTTGATAGTAATAATAATTCACTATGATACGTAAAATCTTCATTGCAATTATTTGAGCTGTTATGTGTCCTTGTCAGTTTACAATTTTGTTTCGATTTTGTGAATATATTTGGAATTAGAAATATGGATTTTTTTATGTTTATGTTGTTAATTTGGAATAAGCACAGTGCTTAATGTGTGAATTGTGGATTCACGCTGCTTGTAGGCCTTATGAATTTGGTGTGTATATCTGTGATTATTGAAAGAACAGTGACAAAGGACACTATAAGTTTAGACTAAATACTGTAAAACGGTTACATAGTTGAGAAATTTATTAGTTTCTTAGAAAAAGTGTAAACAATTGTCAATAAAGGTGTTGAATTGTTTATATCATTAAAATGTAATGATTTCACAATAATTTAATGATTTTTTTATTTTGCTGTCCCGTTTATCTTTATTTATTTCCAAAAAACGAACCAGTCTTCCAAATATGCTGCAGTTCCTCTACAGTTTGAGTGTAATATTTATGCAATGATTTCATTTTCATTGTTATTCTCTGTACCTATGTGATCTCTGCCGGTGAGCTGGAGAGAGGAAGATTAGCATCCACGCAATAATCTGGCACCGCTTCCAAAAACATGGTACTGTACCGTGACTAACAAGAAGAGCCCTACGTTCATCCGGTTTCCATTGAAGGCCAAGTTTTGCCAAAGATCCGATCATTTCGCGTAGGTATTTGTTTAGAGCTTTTCTCCACATAACCTCACTCTGTACAAGGGCCAGATAAGACCTAGTCTCGAGTACTGTTACTGTTCACATATTTGGGGTGCTTCCGCACCGACTACATTATCCATGCTCAAGGCAGTTCAGAGGAGGGCTCTAATGGACCTTTTCGCACCGACAGGGCGATCTAGCTCTCTTCTACCGCTATATCAACGGGCTATGCTCCTCAGAGCTCTTCTCCATGATGCCGCCGCGCGATAAGTCATCTTAACCGGATCGACATCTAAGACTGGGCGATACGACCGCTCCTTTGTTCCTAGGTCATCGAGAGTGTGGAACAATCTCCCTGAGCAGGCTTTTCCCAGTTTTACTAGCCTTAGGCAGTGCAAGTATCAGATCAACAAAAACTATTTAAGCTCCTTATAGCAGCTACGGATCTAAATTTTTTTATCAAGTGTCCCTAGCGTATATAATCCCTACTTTCTCTACAGCACGTATATTATAAAGGCAAAATGCGAAAAGTGCGGCTCAACCGATTTTGATTATTTAAACATACAGGGTGGCACATCGAAAACCAAACACGCATTTACTGGCAGCTCATTTTTTTGGACAAACGCTCAAACCCCTCGATTTTGTTTTCGAGGGGGACACAAGTTTGGCAAAAAATCACGTTAACATGTGCAGCTAAATGGAAAGGGGGGTCGAGTGATACCTTATTTTAAAGGTACTTCTATTCCCTTTATAATGATGTAAAATACATGAACTTTAGTTCAGTAGTTTTGAAGATTTATTGATTTAAAGCTTAAAGTAGACTTTAATAGGTACATCAGATTACTTTGTACTACTTACAGAAGAAATTTGACTAAAAGAATTTACTTAATAAGTAAATGCTTTTCTTCACTACGCCCATGGTTCGTTTATCATTTTGTTGTTGAAAATAGCTATTGGAGCGTTTTTTTGTGGCAAAAAAGTTATTTCTTGAAGAAAGATAAGGAAATATCTCGTACTTATTTTAAATAGGAATTTAGTACATAGTTTGCGATTGATTTGACCAAACTTTGTTGCTAAAATAACTTGTAACGCTTTATTGCATAAATTAACCATGTTATATTCCACAGCAGAAAGAGTTGAAATTATCGAAATATTTTTCGGAAATAATCAGTGCGCTAATAGAACAGCAGAAATATTTAATGAGCGACATGAGAACGGTAACGTGCATCGAAAATATGTTCTAGAACTTTTAGCTAAATTTCGGGAAACTGGGTCAGTCGCCAATAAAAAACGCAACATTGAAAATCCCATAAGGAACGAAGCAATAGAAGTGGGGGTTTTAGGGAAGTTTATGTAGATCCTACGTTAAGTATCCGCAAATTGGAGACTGTTTGTGGTGATAGTCGACGTACTGTCCAACGGATTCTAAAGGCCCATAGTTTTCATCCGTATAAAATTCACCTGGTACAAGAACTTAATGAAGACGATTTTGATCGGCGATTACAATTTTGTGAAGATATGAGTGAACGAATTATAAACGATGAACATTTTCTATTCAACACTTGCTTTTCCGACGAATGTTCCTTTTTCTTAAATGGCGTAGTAAATCGTCATAACTGCCAATATTGGTCCGATTCTAATCCCAGAATTTATCATGAGGTTCATACACAGCAGCCACAAAAATTAAATGTTTGGGCTGGTATTTTTGGCGATCATTTAGTTGGTCATTTTTTCTTACCTGAAAATTTGACCGGTGAAATGTATTTGGAATTACTGGAAGACGCCATAGATCCTGCATTAACAGCCATAATTGAAAATCAGAATGATCGGCGGTACATTGCGAATAGGTTGATGTTCCAACAGGATGGTGCCAACCACATTACGCATTACGTGTTCGACAATATTTAGATCGCCAGATTTATCACCTTTGGATTTCTTTATGTGGGGTCATTTAAAAAGCAAAATCTATGCTGCTCAGCCAATATCATTAGAAGACCTGCGACAAAGAATTGTGAATGAGTGTCTTCAAATTACTCCTCAAATATTGCAAAATGTGCGGCAACGTTTTGAGCAAAATCTTTATTATTGCATGGAGAGTCATGGTGGCCATTTTCAACATTTACTTGCCTAACGGGACAGTTCATTCTTCATTTTTAAATTACTTTGCTGCCAAATGTATTGATCTCCACTAATGATGATGTATTAGTTTTATTTAAGGTTTAAATCAATAAATCTTCAAAACTACTGAACTGAAGTACATTAATTTTATATCATTATAAAGAGAATTGAAAGACCTTTAAAATAAGGTATCACTCTACCCCCCTTTCCATTTAAGATTTTGGGGGTGGTGTCACCCCCGCTTGGGGGTGCTAACGTGATTATTTGCCAAACTGGTGTCCCCCTCGAAAACAAAATCGACGGGTCTGAACGTTTTTCAAAAAAAGAACTGAGATGCCAGTATAAGGAGCCAGTATAAGGGGTTGAAATAGTGTATAAAGGTTAGAATGGGTATATGAGTGGGTTTTTATATTTGGTTCCTTGGCATAACCTAATTAGGTACTTACACAGAAATTTTGTAAATTCCACCCCTTGCAGCTGTTGAATTTATCACTTTTCATGTCAGCTTTATAGAAAATTTAGGTCGAAAACGGTTTGGCCTATGAACAAGAAATTCAGCCAGGAACGGATTTTGCAGCAGAGCCATTAATCGCAGTACTTTAAAGACTATTTGACCTATGAACCTGCGAACATGAAATCTGGCAGAAAAATGGCTCATGTTAGCTAAGAACTTATTTTGTGACAGCGAGACACCGAAATGCTCTTAGATTTCTTGTAAGGGAAGATTTGGTCTTTAATTCAGGCACTTGGAAACGAGTTTAAAGTATTGGGGATAGCCATGTTTTAGAAGTTTTCAGACTTTAAAATGCCTATCGCTCGATAACGGTCAACTTTAGATGAAGACCTTTCTTGCTCAGGATGTTCAAAAAGAACTAAAGAAACCTTGTTTAGTGTAATAAATCTTTTTTGTGATTTGTTTACTGCTCGTGAACCTCTTAATTCATGTTAAAAAAACGTATCTCTGAATAAAATTGAGTCAGAAAGTTTCCTCTATATTATGAAAAGTTCAGAACCTTATTGTTAGACATATCACATGGTTTTTAGAAGAAATCAAAAGTTATGTAACACACTCTTTGACTCGTTTTACTTCCTACGCCACTGTGGAGGAAGTATTGTAATCACGAAAAAGTTAGAAAATGAGATACTATTTTTTTTTGTGTGATATGTATGAGTACATGATGAAAAACCATGTCACTCATTTTCGTCGGTCTGTCTGTCGGTCTCTCTATCCGCTTACCCTTGACCCCGCTATAACTTGGAAAGTACCGGATGAAATTTGATGAAATTTTGACACAAGGTTACTACTATTCCAAGGACGAAAACACTTGTAGTTTTTTGAAAATCAATCCAGTGGCAGCAGAGGTATGGGCAAAAAAATGAGAGAATTAAAAGTCGATCAAACTCCGTTTTTTGACTTTTCAGAGGATCCTAACCATTTTTAGAAAAGATTGTGTAGAGGTTATAAATTTGGGGTTGCGAGTTGTGAGGGGGAAGGGTAAATCTTTTTTTTTTGCGGTAGTATATCTATATATGTTTTAAGCTCCGGTAATTCTGCGCACCTGTCAGACATATTTCACACACCATAGTTTTCCCCTTACATTTTCCTTTGAAACCTAGAATGGTACAGAAATATATTAAATACACGCGTCTCACGCAATGCATCTAACGCCGATACACCTGTTTCGAGGCGTGATGTCCTGGAGCTTGGCTGGGGAATGACGAGGTTAGTCATAGCAAGGTTACCAGTTGTTCGGAAATATGGATAGGGGATAAATGTCTAGATCGCAACGTGTCAAATGGGTGGGTACTATCGATTAATTATATAGGCCTAATTAACTGACTATCTACAGGGTGACTTCGAAGTTGAGTCATTTATTTTAACAGTGATTAGATCTGATCAAAAAAAATGTTTTTTTCCTTTACCATTTTTCTGGTAAAATTAAAGTAACAAAGTTATAGCCCTTTGGAAGTTTGAGTACCGGCCTGTCTCAATAATAATATTATGTGCTCGTGTTTGACGACAACGGATATAATCCGCCTTATCGGTTCATCGCATCGGAAACAAAAAAGCGAAAGAATTTGGAACGATGTTTTTACAATTATTTCATTCAGTTGTATACAGTCAGTGTCAGTCGGTAGTGAATAGTGGTGTCTGTTGCGTGGCTCAAACGAAATAAAAAATGGCACATGTTTATGCGGATCGGTTTCCCAATCGAGTGCAACCAACCCCTCGTGCCTTTGTTAATGTAGTACAACGGGTTCGTGAATCATTTGACTTAAGACCTCACATATGGTCGGCATGCTGGTGCTCCAAGACCTCACGATCAAATACAGGTCCGCACTGAAATACTTGACGGGAGGATACTTTATAAAACAAGGTAAATTTTTTTTTTATTTTTTTTTTTATTCTTACACACATATTTTGGTTTATCTTCCTTCTACAATCATTATCTGAAAATTAATGACTCAACTTCAAAGACACCCACCCTGTATTATTTTTTTTTGCTTTATACATTCATACCTAACTTTTTTCTCAAGGGGGCTATTTTGTGTCCTTTATGAACTGATAACAGCGTTGCGTATGAAGTGCCGAGTCAATCTACTTGACGCGTTTTTTTAGGCTCGATAAAATGGATCGTTCTGTTATATTCCTCAATTATAATAAGCCTTACCTTGGGAAAGTAGTCAAACCTTTGCAGCTGCAACAATATCCTCTACAATTCACACTAAAGCACTAATAAAATTCTCGTCTTTTTACACCTGTCCCAATATCCCTAAGGTTACTAAACAAATACACTTTTAACAAGGGAGTCCCTCTGTGTCATAGAACACTTGATACTTCCTGCCATGGCACCGTCACTTGTTTTATCAATACCGGAACTGCGGCCGCTGGTCCATCGCGGCCAGCCGTGACCGAAAAAACAAAACGAAAACGCTTCGCGCAAGCTAGCACGGCTTGCTCGATATTCGCGCGGCGCGATTGCCGAAGAAGTCGCGGCACCGCTGATGGCTGATAGGTACCGGTGGTTCTCTAGCTAAGATCCGCAAAGGTTCCCCTTCTTTGGGTGCTCTTGGTACTTGTTATGCTGCAGTTCTTGTAGGAAACGCAGCCGCAGTAATCTGTTCGAGTTTTTGATACTCGAACAGCCATTAAGCCTTAGTATCACTTTTTTACGAGGGGAAACTCTAGAGCATAGATTTGGTGTGTTGATGTTAGCAGGAATTATGTAGAAAAATAAAAAACTATTCATAATAAGTGTAGTTTTGTTGTAAGTGGGTTAGGGGAGGAGCGCAGGAATCAATGCTTGTAGTTGCTTGGAGCGCGTTTTGTTTTTTTTTTTCAATTTTACTTCTCGCGCCACCGGCGAGGAAATATTGTAATCGTGAAGAATTTTGAAAATGATATCTGTTTTTTTATCTAATACAGGGTGTGGCCAAAGTAACGGAACAGTTTGATAACTCTCTGGAAATACATTTTAGGAGGAAATGCTTCTGATAAAATTTGTAGGATTTTCTCTCAACTATCGGTCGGTGACCATGGATTAGACCTTGCCTTTGACCTTGAAGATTGTTTGAAGTCCAACCTTAAAATTCTAAATGTAAACCCCTACTTTTGATTCCGGTAATGGAACGAGCGGAAAATTCTACGATTAAACATGACCTTTAAGAATGCATTTTAGGGGGAAAATGCCGCGATAAAGTCACATGAAGCTGGTTATTTATCAAAACCTATAAAGCACGATATCGCTTGCAACCGATAGTAGTCGTACGGTGGTACACTCAGTTCCCTAACGTGTGATCACGTCTCGCTTTTCACGGTATTTTGTGACAGTCGTAATTCGTGATTTAGAAATACCAATTACAAAATCACAATTCGTGAAATATCTAAATATCTGCAGCCACTAGTCAAGCCCAATTATTTTTAAAAAAGCGGTTTCCATTGCTGACAAATAATGAAAATACCAGGCCGTGCAAAAGTTGACTCAGATAATGTACATGGTGCATCAATTATTTCAATTTTTTAAATCAACAACACGATTTTCATAGCCATCGAATAATAAATATACCATCAGAGTATACAGAAGTTGACTCGGATACTTCGTCAGAATTCATGTCGCTTGACCAGAATTGTGCAGAATCTACCTGATATCTTTTGTTGATCAAGTTGACATTCAACAAACTTAAGGTCTTCTAACGAAGATCCTGGTTTATAAGGCGTCTAAATAGACAAGAGTGGGAGCAAGCTTTGCTGTATCTCCATTCAGTGCGACGAAGAAGAACCGTGGTGTAGTTGGGCAAACTGTACATGTTTACGTTCTGGTACTACATAATTTTTTGAAATGAAATGACATAATGTCACCGGCCTATAGCGTAACGTTCTGGTCCGCGAACTCGGATTCTGGTTTCCCGTGGTCTGGTGTCCAGCACGCTTGATCTCTTCGAGGTATTCGCGAGGTATGCGACTCGGCCCACTGTACAGGGTAGATCAGAAAGGATCACGACTATGCACCGGTTCTAAAAAAATGTCTCCTGTCATCATCGAGTGATTTCAAGTTTCTGAAGATTTCTTTGAAACAAGGCTTCTGGATGAAATTGACAATGTACCTACAAACTACGACCAATGATGTACTTATAGAGATTTTCTCTTGGCCATTCTATAATTAATCCTGGATACAAGTTATAAGTAAACTACAGAAAATACACTTATATACTTTTTATACTGTGGCAACGCTATATGTGATCATTTCTTTATAGAAAATTATCAGTACGATATATTACACATCACCTTTTCGATTTCTTATTGATTTCAACGACTTCTAGATTTTAAACTGAAGATTAATTTCGGTAGGTATTCTGGAATCTCTAAGACAAGGGACATTTTTTATTAGCCCTCGATTTTGAGAACCTGAAATGCGGAAAAACATTTTGCTCAATAAGAGTGTTATTGTGATAATTTGTTAAAAAGACAGTTTTATGTTAGCTTAATTATTTCATGCCACATGTGCTTTTTATCCTTTTCGGGAACCGTCCGACCAAAGTCCTCGATGGCACTGCGGCTTCTAAGGTTTGTAGTACCCAATCCAGCAGTCTAGTGTTCTGTATCGGTTGGTACAGTTCCCCTGTCGGTACTGTTCTAAGCTCCCTCGGTTCTAGTTTTGGTTTCCCGAGGAGTGGATGTCTTTTGTGATCCAGTGCCTATATAAGACATGTAGGGCCAATTCTGTTCCTTTCTCCGCATTATCTGCACCTCTTTCAGGTCATTATGTCCTGTTAGAAGTTCTGTAACTGCACAGAGTTGGTTTATACTCTATAAGCAGGTCCGCAGTCTTATTTGGACATGATCCCGAGATGAATTATTTACCATGCCTGCATTCAGTCGCTCAGATCCAATGTTCGTTGTGCTGGTTTCTTACCCATTCTTTGACTTGGTTCCGTATAGGGTGTGGATGATCCTTTCCTTGCTAGCTCATCCGTCCTTTCATTTCCTCAATGTCCTGGCACCCACATCAGAGTTATTTTGATGTGTTCCGCCCAGTGTATTCAACTACATGTGCTTCCATTTATGGTTCTTCACTTAAACGTTGATATTTGAACTGTGGGAGCCCAACGCTCTATTCCAGTATCAGACGTCACCGCTCTTCTGCTGTTGAATTAGCTACAGACCCCTCACATAGCAAACTAGTGTATTTCTATCCCATAGACACAATCAAAAAATATTTGTTGTGTTGTAATACTATAATTCTTCCACCATTCCACACAATTCTTCCATGCACAAAATGTGACCAGGCCGACGGAATAACAAACTGACTGACGTACTTTGACACCAAGGCCTACGGACCGCCTTGTCAGACAATGAGGAATAGATGAAGTATTTTTTGGTCAAGTTATGTTAAACAGACAGCTTCGAACTTGAAATTAAATGCATTTTTGGCAATGGGAATCCTAGTTTAACGATTTTATATATTTTTCTAATCTGAGGTATTTTTTTGTTTTACAACTTCTATGTCTTGTAAATGTACGCCACTCATTTGTAGTTTACAGGTTCCGTTAAATACATTTTTCTATCTTGAGCTTTCGAACATTTTTGGATTTTTATTATATCTTTTATACAAAGAATTTAAATTTGCAATGAAAAAATCAACCTTCCTGATTATTTTAAGGGGTTCGAAAGGGTTTTCGGGGCTTAGGCCCGTATCGTCAGTCGTCCCTACAATTGTAGGGCGCGTTTATGGCCTCCTTGATTGTCATCCTCCTTTCTCTCCTTCAAAAATTTCTAGATTACACTTGTCCCGTGTCAGTGTCAGCGCTCTCCTATTGTGAAGATCTGTTTTCTTTTTAAATTGTAGAAAATTTCAGGCTAATAAAACATGATATAACTCAAAAGCAATCACAATTTGATGCAAATAGATGTTTGTGACATAACCTCAAAATAGACTTCTGACACGGAGAAGTAGAAAACTATGACAATCAAGGAGGCCATAAAGGCGCCCTATAATTGTAGGGACGACTGACGATACGGGCCTTAGTGACTTAAAATTTTCAAACCTCAATCGATTACTGGAACCTTATATGAGTAATAGGTAAAAGAAACCACCATTCCACAATAAAGTCTTTATTTTCAAATCGATTTTGATCGACACAATTAAATACTGCTTCTGCACAAATAACAAAAAATAACATAATATATCTCATAGATCGTAGATGATACAATTCATCCTCAATTATTATTACCATGTACATACACATTATTGACGGTGCAATAACAATTAGCGCTATATATGTATACTACCAGATCTTGAAATAAATAAAATGCTTTGATTCCCTGGATTACCTGCATGAAAATCTAGTTTTTATACAGTATGTTTGAAAATCGAAATATATCTTAAAAACGTATTCGTCCCTTAATAAAAGCTAAAAGGAAAAAGTTTCGTGAATATGGTTCATTAAAGTCATAATAAACGCCTAATGCACTAATGGAAAAAATTAAAGGATCAAATAAAGACTGTATATTTTTAACGATTCTTTGAAATGCTGTGTCTCAGTAAAAAATAGTCGTATTGGGATTCTAAGCGAATTATTTTAAAGCTTATGTCTTGTATTAGTCCAGAAATTTCTGAAGCTAGAGGTTCTACGCAATCCTAGGAAGTACTGTGAACAAAAAAAATTTTTCCACTGAGCCATTCAAACGGTTTTCCAAGACCATGGACCAAAATAAAGATAAACAAAAATTGCAATGGCAAAAAATCTTCGCTTTTCTTGAAGCCTCGTCTCGCAGCAAGTTGAGTTTTCAAGAAAGGCAAAGATTTTGCGAAAAGGAAAAGTGATAAGAACAAAAGTAATCACACGATTCATTCTTCCATAAAAGAGGAATATTCACAGTCAATTTCAGAGTTGTACGTAGATTTTTAAACAAGTTCCTTTAGAAGGAAAAATGCACAAAAAAATGCATTTTTTGACAAAAAAGTGAAAACATTGTTTTTTAGTAATCTCTATTCACACCATGAAACTATAAGTTGAAAAATCAGTAAAAAATGGTCATATTGGACTTCTAAGAAAATCATTTTAAAGCTTCAAATGTCTGGTCTTAGTCCAGAAATGTCTGCCTCGTCTCACAGCAAGTTGGGTTTTCAAGAAATGAAAAAATTTTTCGAAAAGGAAAAGGGTAATAACAAAAGTAATCACTCGTTTCATTCTTCCATAAAAAAGGAATATTCACACTCAATTTCAGAGCTGTCCATATATTTGTTAACAGTTCCGATTGAAGAAAAGATGCATGATAAAATGCACAAAAAATACATCTTTTGACAGAAAAAAAATGAAAACATTGTTTTTTAGTCATCTGTATACACACTATGAAATTATCATAGATGAAAAGGATTTAGAATACTGCTCGCAGAAAGTTGAAAAATATCTTAAAAAAGGAACGTGTCACTTTAATAAGCACTAAAAGGAAAAAAATTCGTGAATAAAGTTTCGTAAAATCATAATAAAAAGCACTAATGGAAAAATTAAGGGATCAAATAAAAACTGTATTTTTAGCGATGCTTTTAAATGCTGTATCTCAGTAAAAATGGTCATATTGGAATTCCAAGAGAATCATTTTAAAGCTTCAAATGTCTGGCCTGAGTCCAGAAATGTCTGCCTCGTCTCACAGCAAGTTGGGTTTTCAAGAAAAGCAAAGATTTTTCGAAAAGGAAAAGTGATAAGAACAAAAGTGATCACTCGTTTCATTCTTCCATAAAAGAGGAATATTTACACACAATTTCAAAGCTGTCCTTATATTTGTTAACAGTTCCGATTGAAGAAAAAATGCATGATAAAATGCACAAAAAATACATCTTTTGATAGAAAAAAAATGAAAACATTGTTTTTTAGTCATCTGTATACACACCATGAAATTATGACAGATGAAAAGGATTTAGAATACTGCTGCAAGCAGAAAGTTGAAAAAAATCTAAAAAAAGGAACATGTCACTTAAATAAGCGCTAAAAGGAAAAAATTTCGTGAATATAGTTTCGTGAAATCATAATAAAAAGCACTAATGGAAAAATTAAGGGATCAAATAAAAACTGTGTATTTTAGCGATGCTTTTAAATGCCGTATCTCAGTAAAAATGGTCATATTGGAATTCTAAGAGAATCATTTCAAAGCTTCAAACGTCTGGCCTGAGTCCAGAAATGTCTGCCTCGTCTCACAGCAAGTTGGGTTTTCAAGAATTCACACACAATTTCAGAGCTGTCCTTATATTTGTTAACAGTTAAGATTGAAGAAAAAATGCACGATAAAATGCACAAAAAATGAATTTTTTACAAAAAAAAAAAATGAAAACATTCTTCAAAAATCTAAAAAAAGGACGTACCACATTATTTTGCTCCATTAGTGTAGTAGGTCTTTATTATGATTTTGCAGAACCAGATGCACAAATGTTGTCCTCTTAGCTCTTAATAACGGAAGAATACGTTTTGAGAATATATTTCGATTTTCAAACCTTCTATCTTTTTTTAGGATGGATGTTCATTTATTCAGGTTTCCTAATAGACATACCTCTATTATTCACGAGAATACGCTTCACGTATTATTTTGAGAATAATCAGCAAAGAACGACTTTGCTTTATCGTCTGTAAAGGAATGCAATAAATTCGGAAACATAGGAAAACCGGTGATTCTTTGGTGCTTTCAGAAATAATAATGGAATATCCGAGTTTATTTCAAAACAAAAAACTCAATATAGCTAGAAATTGTGACGGGTAGCACACACACGTAGTTAAATATCTGTACTACAAATAGGAAGTCTTGTTACTGACTCTTCTTCGACTCAACAGGCTGTTTGGGCGCGTCTTCCTTTGGAGTATCTTCTGTTGAAGGGCCTTCTTTTAGAGCTTCAATAGCCCCGTTAGGCGTTGGTTCCGGTTCGGCAATGAATCCGAACTCGTTCATTCTCTTCTTGTCTACTGGGTAGATCCAACGTTGGTAAAGGAAGATCAGGAATACTATATCGTCACGGAAACAACCTGCAAATAAAAATAAGATTGTTCTTTATGGCAATGAGTTTCTGGCAGACCTAAATGTTTCTCCTTTACAAGGCGGCATAATTAGAATATCAATATGACGCTTCATCTCTTGTCCTCTAGCATCAACTTTGTTTTGAATGGACAACGTATATAGGATTTTTTCACATATGAATAGAGCTTTTGATTCTGATTTCAAAAATGTATATATGTATATATAAAGTAATGGACAAAAGTATATAGACAAATTAATATTGCGCCAGACACCGTCTCGGCATAGATTGTAGAAGTTTCTTGATATAAGATCCATCAATCTGTCTCCACTTGCTCTAAAGCGGCAAAAAGTTCATCCTTGTTTAAATAAGTTTTATCTCGTATTTGCTTATCTAAGTATTCCCATAGATTTTTAAGGGGGTTTATATCGGGAGACTGTGAAGGCCATTTGAGAACTGGTATTTTTTCATCCAGAAAGAATTTCTTTGCGAAATTGGAAGTGTGCTTCGGGTCATTATCTTGCTGGAAAATTGATCTTAAGGGCATATTGTCTTCCATATAGGGTAACATGATAGGCTTTAGTATGTCTGTGTATACAAACTTATCCATAATGCCATCTATTCTATGTAAAGGTCCCATCCCAAACCCCGAAAAGCACCCTCAAACCATAACAGACCCGCCTCCATGTTTGACAGTGGGCAAAGTGTACTTGGGGTTCAATCTTTGTCGACTAGGACGTCTAACGTAATGAACACCATCTGATCCAAACATATTGAATTTGGATTCGTCACTGAAACATACCCTCTTCCAGTCACAGATGCTCCAATCAAGATGCAACCGTGCAAGTTGTAATCGGTCCTTACGGTTATTCCTCGAGATTAGCGGCTTCTTACTTGGGCGACGTGCAAATAACTTTAAATCATTTAATCTTCTACTTATAGTTTTCCTAGAAACACTGACAATTCCTTTTGTCTCGATTTCGGCTTTTATTTGTCTTGGGGTTTTAAACGGATCTTTGGACGAAAGTACTTTTATTAATCTAACTGATCTAGCATTAAATTTTCTAGATCGACCACTTCTCTTAGATGCTTCCAAGATAGCTTTTTGTTTATATTTGTTCAATATTGCCCAAACTGCTTTACGCTTCAGCTTCAAATTTTTGGCAATATCGACTTGACATTGACCATCTTTGTATAACTCAATGATCTTAGTTTTCACATCGAATGAAATTTCTGGACCACGCGTCATGGTCTTAAAATCACTCAACTTATTCCACAAACTTGATGAACACAAACTAATCCTTTTCTGACACGAAACTGTACTAAAGTAATGTTGAAAAGAATTTGTCTACATAGTTTTGTCCCTCATAAAAAAGTGCTAATATTCAGACTTGTATTGTGTTCATTGCAGATAGTGTAAATCAAGGAATTTAGTTTTTCTACGAACAACGCATTTGTTTACGGAGCAATGAAGTATGAATTCGTTTTCTAAAGGTATTTAGGTAAATATTCATATATGTCTATATACTTTTGTCCGTTACTGTATATATATATATATATAAATATACACTGCCGGTCAAAAGTTTGAGACCACTATAAAAAAATAAGAAAACAAACAAAAGTCAACATATTTAAGAGTTTATGAAAAACAGTTTTTATTTCCATGTTACACAAAAGATTTAAAATTGAAAAATTACATGGTCTTGACGAATACAATGTTCTGAAGAAAACACACACAAAAGAGTTTATATAGATTTTTCATTAAAATATCCTCTGCATTTTATGATCTTGGCATGCGAGCAATTAATTTATTCATAGTCTCTTGCGAGATATTCCTCCAGCTTTCTTCTAATGCATTCCGCATGGCCTGCTGTGAAGAAGTACATTGTTCCCGAACGTTTCGGTCAAGCTCATCCCGCAAAAGCTCTATAGGGTTAAGTTCGGGGCTTTGGGGTGGCCATGTCCTGTTTTCCAACACTTTTTCCCACTATTTCTCGTCAAAATAGCCTCTACATAATTTTGCACTGTGCTTTGTACCATTATCCTGTTGGAAAATAAATCCCTTGCCGATTAACTGAAGTCAGGCGGGAATAGCATTTTTCTCCAAAATTATTTATACTGCTCCTTTTTCATAATTCCTTTAATTTGGACCAGATTTCCAGTCCCATAGCCTGAGAAACAACCCGAGACCATAACAGAACCGCCACCTTACGTAACAGTCGTGACTTGACTCTGTCGTATCATCTTTTCGTCTTCATTTTGAACCGAATATTTCAAATTTAGATTCGTCACTCCAAAGTACTTTTTTGAAATCCTCTTCGGTCCAGTCTCGATGGCCTAGGGCTCATTGCAACCGTTTTTTCTTATTCTGCGGTTTGAGAAGAGGTTTTCGCACAGCAACGCGACCAGCAACTTGGCGTCTCACAATCGTCTTTGCACTGTAGACACGACACAGATTTTTACCGAGATTTGTTGACTTCAACACAAATTTCTGGGGCTGATAGGCATCTATTTCACTTGTTCCACTTGCTGGTTACCACAATAAATTTGTCTTCACTATAAGTCTCTGGGTCGTCCGGAGCGCGGACGATCTTGGTGACATAGTTTCTTTGTACCATATAATAGTGTGATGAACACAAATCTTCGATAGCTTGAGTTGAGATGCAATCTCACATTCAGATTTGCCTTCATTATGGAGTACTAAACGGCTAAAATAAACATTAACCCTTTCAGTATGCATGGCATACATGCGCGCCAGCAAACTTTCACCCGTGGTGCGGCTTCAAACAATAGAATATGAAGGTGTGCAGATTACTTTTTATCACCAATATTTTGAAAATATTTACTAATATGAGAATAAGTGTTTTATTAGTGGTCTCAAACTTTTGACGGGCAGTGCATATACACTAAATCTGCCGTTAACATAGCCGGTTTGTTTTACTGCCAACATTATTCGCCATATAGCAGGAGCGGACCATAGGAATTAACCTTCGTATTTTTTCTTCAAGTTTTATGTAGTTTACGTACCTAGTCTGTACATGGTGGGCATTTTGATAACGAATGCGAACATATCATCTATGAAAGTGTTTAGAAACTTGTACGTCAACATCCTCCACGGCAGATGCGCGACAGATTTCAGCTTATAGTTGATAAACAACTGCGGCGTCATCATGATGAAGCCGAAGGTCAAAAGGTACCCGTACAGGATGTCCAGGACGAACGAGTACCAACCTTTGTGCTCCATATACAGCAGGGCATATGTACTGAAAGTATACAAGACATAACGTTTGAAAAATGCAATGAATAAAAAATAAATTCATCAAAATAAAATAAATCATATTTTATAAAATTATAAACAATATAGCGCCAATTTATTTTAGCAAATTTATGTTGCAATGATCCGGTATGCTATCGTATTACTTAAGAGCTTGTAATGGTTTACCACTAGAAATAAAAATAGCACAAAATGTAAGAGGAAATTAAGTACTTTATATTTTAGACCCAAGTGATACGCGATTGTTCATTTAATATAATAATGTAGCTTAAAGCTAAATAAGAGCGTAAACACCAAAATATATACTTTTCAAAAAAAAATTCTAAGTAGACGGCGCGTTCGGAAAAGATATGATATGAATGAATCAACTTTTCAAAACTTCTCATTTTTCGCGTGAAACAGGATTTATCGTTAAATTAATTTCTTTACCTGTAACCAAACAGAAGTGGGAAACACAGCCACGAAAGGTACTTGAACGCCAAATTATCATATTCTTTAGTACTCGACTCCACGTACGAACTTTTATCTTCAAACTTCAGCCTGCCATTCTCGAATTTCACATCTACCACTTTCTGTATTTTCCACAGTTCTATTCCAAGCCCGACTAAACACGAAACTCTGATCAATGTGTTAGTTTCGTTATCCAGGACGTACAGTAAGATCACGAGTGACTGGAACACCCCAAAGAAGACTGATTTGACTGAAAGGCCTTCTAGTGTGTTTCTGTTGTTCCAGAACTGGATGTCGTTTTTGAAAGCGAGCACTTCGAATACTGAGTGTACTATCGAGACAAGAACTGTGATGCCTAGGAGGTACGGGTTCGTATCCAGAAGCGTTTCTTTCATTGTGTCTTGCTCTTCATCACTGTGTGCCTGAAAAACGATTTCAAAATGGAGTGACTATACATCTCCTTTTGAAGTAAGAAGACATAAATAAATATATGTTGAAAAGTCAGATTTTTTAGTAAAACCATTGACTAATACTGGGCCGGTATTCTCGTTCTTCAAAATACAACGCTCAGCGAATATAAAGTCATTTGCACTTGTTTCCGATACGCTTATAAAAATATGGTATTCTCGTTGGTTTCACATGATTTGCCTAGAGATGATTGATATTGTGATTTCTGAACATCTGTGATATCTGACTTTTTGTTATCAGTGATTTGAAAGCGTGACGTCGTAAGGAACGGATCGCGAAATAATTATTTCTAACATCGATGTTTGTTAAAAGTTTTGTGCATTATATCGTCATATATGGTATCTAGTAATGTACACAGAATGGTATTTTTAATTAAGCTAGTCTAAGATGCATAATTAATCTTCCATGAGCTTATTGAAAGTCATTTGTAATTTGGGCAGCTAACGGAATCGTTTGTGCTTTTTTTCGATAGATTGTCCAATATCTCAACAATTTGAAAATAAAATTTTATAGTATGTTATAATACCTATTGCTTCATTTGAATTGGCCTATCCAAAGATGCAATAAAATGTTTGTCTTTCTGCATGAAAACTACTTGTTTGGTCACCACGTACTTATGAATCACTCTCTAAATTTAAAAATGTTTTAACCAAGTAAGGAACATTCTGTTGGCTACAAGTTTGGTATTCAATTTTCTAGATACCATGCGTAATGACTGAGTTATTGACTGAGCCCACACTATAATGTCCACAATGGCTTAAGTTTGCAACTATGGGTTGTTGAATTTTTAAGAGACAAAATATCCTCCAATGTACTACAATATTGTTTATTTTAAGCATGTTATCAAGAGGAGATGAAATGAGATTTTAGCGTGAAAAGTTATTCTATTGCATTACCAGTAGCGTCCATGTCTGCACGTTTACTACTGGTTTAGTGTAAGCAAAAAAAATGTCAAAAAAGTAATCCCTGATGCTGGATTTCATATAGCTATTTTCCCAAAATTCTTCTTTCCTCAATAAGCCCAGATTTCCTAACATAAATAAATGTTCCATTTTACCTGTTCATTATCCCCGAATAAATTCCAAGACTGCTTCATGTATTGAGCAGCATACAACTGCCATTTGATCATACTCAATGGTTGGAAGGTTATTCTCAACCTGAACGTCTCATTCAGAGGCTTGTAATCTCTGGCCATATTCCAAAAGTCGTTTGCAAACAGGACTGGTTTGTACAACCTTCCATCATCTGCAAATCATTTTGATCAGATCATGCAATCTCTTTTAAACACAATGTCACCAAGATCACCGGATTTAACAGCTTCTGACTTTTTGGGAATTTTTTTAAAATAGGGTTTATGCCAACAAACCAAATACTCTAGAGCAGCTGAAGAACAATATTATGGAAGCGATTGAACATGTTCCTACCGAAACCTACCAAAATGTGATTGAAAATGTAGTCAAGAGGGCTCAGGTTTGGGCGGCTTCTAGACCCGGACATTTGTCTGATATTATTTTTCATACATAATTTCTAAGTTTCAATAAAATATTAAGATGAAGAAATTAGACGTATTTTGTTTCATTTCATAAATATTCAAGATAGAAACCAGTCAGTTACATATCAGCCACCCTGTATCAAAAATATACCATTCAAGAATTTGACAAATGTTTCGGTATACGTAGTCGTGCCATAAGTTCTGTCCCATGATAATCTCATGATAAAAATGAAACAAGATAAGATATATTTATATGAAAGATATTATTTATTCGACAACATTTTTAGAATTCATAATCAAACAGTTTTATTCAAAATGTCCCCCCTTGGCCTTCACACACTGCTTCAATCTCGCGGGCCACTCATCTATCACTGCACGCACAGCTTCCAAAGGAATAGCTGCCGCTGATCGGATCAAATCCGCTTTCAGGGACTCGATATTACGGTGGGCTTTGGAGCAGGCCAACTGCTCTAGCAGGTCCCACAACTTGTAGTCTAAAGGATTGAGGTCCGGACTCCCTGAGGGCCAATCTTCCGCAGCAATGAACTCTGGCACATTGCTTTCCAGCCAGCGCTGCGTACTCTTAGCCTTGTGAGCGGGGGCGGAATCCTGCTGGTAGACCCAGTGTTGGTTGGCAAACAATGTACCACTTAAAGGCTTGACGATAGGATCCAGTATGTCGCTCTGATAGTTTGCCGCTTTTGTTTTCACGCCCTGTTTACAGAAATGGAGCTGAGTGACCCCTTCGTAGGACACCCCCCACCAAACCATGACTGACGCAGGGTGGTGGCCTCTCTCAACTCTCGGAATGATCTCCGAAGCTTCCTGTGAACTCCTTGCATACACTTTGTCATTTTGTCGGTTGAATTTTTCTTCTATGGTGAAGATTTTCTCATCCGTGAACAAAATCTTTCGGAATCCCCCAGCTGCGTACCTCTCCAAGAGCTTCTTGGATCTTGTCGCCCTGATGTGTCGCAAGGTGGCCGTAAGTCGCTGGCCCGTACGTCTCCGGTAAGCCCCTAGCCCTAGGTCTTGTTTAATGATGCGCGACATCGTCCGGACAGGAATCTTCATTTCCCTGGATAGGATCTTCTGCTTCCGGAGTGGATTCCTTTGAATCCTGGCTTTTACGGCTTTGATGGCTGCTGGAGTCCTTACTTGACGAGGTCTTCCGCTTCTTGGCCTGTCATCAACAGAGGACGTCTCATTGTACCGCTGAATGGTCCTAGACACAAATTTACGCGATATTTGAAGGCCGCGTAAGAGTTCAAAAATCTGACTAGCACTGTGATTACACTTATGTAAAGCTATCACTGCAAGACGGTTCTCTGCCTTGCCCCACTCCATCGTTATGCTTCGAGAGATCAATACAAACTGAGGTATATGTAATTACCCGAAAAGCGCTTAATCAACTGACACCACAATGTAAACAATCGGACAAGTATTAACAGGTCTACACTTGTTTGAAAACGAGGGACAGAACTTATGGCATGACTACGTATTTCACATAAAATAGGTAGTATGGTAGAATAGGACTATAATCGGTAGATCTACCGAAAAATCGTTAGACCTGACCGTTCATGAGACTGTAGCAGACCCAAACATATCAACTATTTTCAAAGTATCAATTTTCTACATCCATTTTTATGTTCTGACACTGTCTCATAGATGGTGCTAGTCATATTTCAGACCTCTTGTTGGACGCCCGCCACAGAAAATGATTTTCTATCTTGAAGTGGGATTGGGATACAATGATGTTATCTAATTGAAAAAGAAAGTGGAAGCGTTAATGTGTATGCCTAATTTCATATTATCTTTCTCGACATTTACGTTACACCTAAACATTTAACCCTAGCACATTAACGCCAAAAAGGTTCTAGATTGTTGTATATCTAATAAGTTCCATAGATCTAATTGACTTTGTACACTTCTGTCAGACCTCTATACACTTCTCTCAAACATGTGTACACTTCCTATACAGCAATGTCAGTCACAGAACTAAAACTGTTAGCTTTAAAACATTGCTTAGATGTTTTGTGGTAGTATTTCTTAATCAAATATCATTTATCAAGTGAAAAAAAATATATAAAAACTGAGGATTTCAAGATTATTGTACTGACACACCCTTTCTCATAGACCACCATGTATTTTCCAACTTTTTCTGCAATTCTTCAAATTTTGATAAAAATTCGATCAAAACCCTATAAAACATCTAGTTCTGTTAAAATATGGTGCTAAAAGTAAAACCCAAAGGGCACTTTTTACAATTTATGGAGAAGCATCACCTGTAAATTTGAGATACTGATCTAAAGGCGCAGGAACTTGACCATAAGTCCAAGGGCTCTGATCAGTCACCAAATTCAAAGTAAAATTCGGATGCCAGTGTGAAATAACTTTCCCTTGATCCAGATCTGTGTGCTCTGTCTCACCAGTAAGCAGGTTTTTTGTGTTGGGTTGTTTCACTTTGCGATACCTAAACACATAAATGTAAAATACAATGTAAACACCAGAGATATCACAAAATATAATGTACACAATGATAAAGTTTGTTCAAAATCGACTAGTATAGTCTGTTAAGTCTATTAACAAGATCCTATTTTGGAGGAATGTTATGTGACAACTATATCAGACAATATGAAATTCCCAATTGTTTGTAAAGGAGTTGTCCATTCAGAGGCAATTTTTCCAAAAGCAATCACCTGTGTCGGGATCTCTTTGTTTTCAAACTAAAGAAATGTCCATGAATTTTGTCTAGCGAAAATTATTTTTTCAACTGCTGGCCGTCAATGTAGTTAATATGACTCTTTTCTGGAATTAAAATTTTCGATGACACGTCAGTGCATTTCGACTGGTATCTGGAGAATAGCGCAACTTCTAGTTCGTGAGTTATACTTTCCTATTGATGTAGTTACAGCCACAAAGAAAAAGGTCCATAAGTGCGAAATAAGATGATCCAGGTGCCAGTTAATCGGGCCGAAACGAGAAAATAGCTCATCGCCAAATCGTTATAGCAGTGAAGCAATGGCTTCGTGGGCTGTGCTGCAAGTAGCACCATACTATCTTATTGAAACCAAACATTCTGGTCATCATGAGATTGACTTTTAGGCAGCAAATGAATTACTATCATGATGAGAGAATGGCCACCAACATTCTACTCAAGATGCTCGAACGCGTCATCGAAAATTGTAATTCCAGAATGGACAACGGTAACAGGTTTAATAATCAACATTTGAAAGAAATAAACTTCGATATTAAGATAAACTGCAATACTGATATTTTTTTATTTAAAAAGGTCTTTTGAATGAATCACCTGTTTTATTATTGCTATTGAATCCAAATATTTATTTTTATTTATTTAGATTTAGATAAGCATTCTCGGAGCTGATACAATTTATATAATAGTTTTTTAACTTTATTGTGATTTTACTATAGGCTCCTCTTTATGTACTATCTTTGACTTCTACACATATAGTTATATGTTCTAATAAACATGACAGTCAATGCAAATCAAATGGGTTTAAAAATAATATATGTAATCTCACCTATTCAACTGCTTCATGACAGAAGACATCTGATAGCTTGCATAATTTTTGGCATTAGGATCAGGACTGAACCCATACTTTGTGAGGAATGCATGTAGAAAAAGTGAACCATTATTTCTCATATTCTGAGTGATGGGAACATCTTTCTCTATGACATAACTGCCATCTCCGTATATGCCTGAGGTCCAGTCCCCATAAGTTAAACCTTCTTTATACCAAAATAGGTTTGAAGGATGGTAGTTTTCTACACTTTCATTTTCTAGAATTCAAGAAAATGTTTGAGTGTGATTTCCAAATTAGTATTTAGTATAATTTCAATGATGTATGTCAACTAAATAGCAATACTTTTTTTATATCTCATCTTTCAACATAAAGGTTTGGACCTTATTTTTAACTAAAGAAACTTCAACAAAGAAAGCAAACCCTAGCTTTTGCTAATCTTTATTTGCTTCAGGGAATCTACAAACAAGTACATATATTATATAAAGAAACCTACTCAGGATGTATATGCAAGTAAATTGCTAATATTTTGAAGACATAATGTTGAAAATTGATAAACACCTTTGCACAATCAATATTCTTAGGATGTTTTGAAAGCCTAGAATATCTTTATTGACAGCATCTCCATTTAGTTTCATTTAGTCTGACAAAACTAGCCCTTATGTTTTATAATGTCACCTTACTCATATAGATATTTTTACCCTATGGCATAGATACTTTTTTGCAAAAAAATTAAATATACAAATAGAATTTTACGATTTAATGTTCCAAATGACTGTACACAAAATAATGCTACACATCCAAATTTAGGGGTTCAACAACATACTCAGGGGGGGGCACAGTCACTCTGACCCCCCCTGCAGGCTCCCATGAACACAACTGTTTTTCAATTTTATTCTGTGAACCAAGGATTAGAATTGAGATACAGTTTTTTGACACCAAAGGAAATGGAGTATGATGAATCTACTGTTAATAATTGTACATCTTTTGACAATAAGAATGCGATTTATTCCCATACATCTTCCACAAAATTTTATTAAACTCTAAAATATTCATTTAGAGATTCTATGTGTTGATTATTGTTTAGAAGAGGTCAGGCCAGCATGATGGCATAGAGGTAGAATCCCATCCACAGAGAACTTTTCTTGAGGCTATGGATGTTGTGGATGTCTGACTTGCTAGAATCTGTGTGATGTCCTGCTTTCCCCTGTATACTCCTATAGCCCAAATTACCCACGGAGGTTTAGGTCATTAGCCTTTATGGTGGTTCAAGTATAAAAACAGACAGTTGTGGGACAAGCCTAACAAATCAAGCATACATAAAGGCATGGTAATTTCAAAACTTGATAGACAATAAGTAATGCAAAGAGATGTTTTCTTCTGGCTATCAAGTGACTGCAAAAAGTAGAAAGTGCAAAGAGTGAAGTGCCTATTATAGGTTATATTAGATATGTATCTTATATTAGCATGATCATACTGTTTTTGTTCTGCTTATCTATATAATAAGATCCAGTTTTATAATTCCTTAATCTGCATTACTATCTAAAGACTCATTCTTTTCCCAATCAACAATTTCATGAATTTATTCAGATGGATTTTTACGGGGTAATTCTGATTTTGTTGTAGTGTTTACATCAATAAACAGAAACCATATTGTTAAATACAGTTCTATCAAAGCTCTACACTTAAATAGAAAGGTTGCCGAGTATGATGGAATGGAAAACAAGGTTTAACATTCAATTTGGCAAAAAGTAGTTCTAATTATCCCTATGTTATCAAGATTGTGTAAACAATCTACCTGTGGAGGCTTTTCCTGTTCTACTAACCTCAGGGGTTCAAAAAGCAGATTGACAGGCTGCTCCCGATGTGACTGCTTTGGTATAAAAAAATTGCATGAAGAAACCCACAAAGAAATTCGTGAATCTATTTGACTCAAATTTCTGCTTTGTACATTTGTAAATTTGTCCATGAAGAAATCCGTGAATTTATTGTCAATTTACAATGGGTGTTACAAGTAATGTATTTCTAGAGTACTATTTTTTACCTGAAAGATAAACATATAGATTCATTGCAGTTCCTTCTGGAAAGACATTCCTAGCAGCTACTTGTGGAACATTAGCCCCTGATTCATTAACCTTTTGGGGGGCAGGCTGTCTGAAGAATGAGAATATGAAGTACATGATAAATGCCCGGATTATTAGTGATTTGGCAACTTCCACAAAATGATTCATTCTACTCTGTTGGGCATTTTGGGGCTCTGCTCCGTTTTGCTATTAAGAAAAAATACAAATGTTATCTAACAGCTCCCAGGAGAACCTAAGATTATAACTAGAAGGCTGATAGTGATAAATTCTTACCGCCACAGCATTTGAGGCCCCAGGTGCGACTGCTGCCACATTATTTGCTGCACTCACGTCGTTTTCAGTCATTTTTCTTCTTGAACACTTTACTGGGACATCACAAGATCTAATCTAATGACAGTGTTCTTTTTTATTGAAAAATGAAGGCTACGAGAAGACGTTAATGTGACGTTTATTATAGTTAAGAGTTAAAAACGAAGAGTGCGAATCCAAGGAATGAACGAAAACCACGAAGTGGTTTGTCATCCAGTATGACAAACGACTTGATTGAGATCAGAAATCTAGTACATTTTTGTGAAACAGTCATCTCTACACATATTAACGTTCCAAGAATGTGAGCCTTGCATAGACATCTACTTGTGTGTTAGAGTTGACATCCTATGTTTTTTTAAATAATTTGCGCACATTGCATACACTGAGAAATTAATCATATACTGAGGTATTTAGGAAAAACTAAAATTGGGACAAATCGTTTTTATTTTTTTCTGACTTTATTTTAAGAAATGTCAAAAAACTAATGGCACAATTTAGGCACTACATGATGGTGTTTTTAAAAAAGTGGTGCACTGTATCTAATAGCAGCTTTTTCTATAGTCAGTCACGAAAGACGACTATTCCGTCATACCATAAATTGTACTGAAGCAATCAATGGACGTACGTCGATGATAAAATCACAATGTCAGGAACATAATGACAACAAATTTATATCATAATCAAATTCAAGCGGATAACCAACTGAAAATGGTATTTACCATTTTGGGTTGGTATTTACCGATCCGTTCAAGTGAGTGTGGTTATCAGTTTGGTTTTAAGATCCGTGACGCCATGAATCAGCTGTTATATGTCACAGTTATCACCGCAAAATTGTGGTATTTACCCAACTCAGGAGTTGTTTTATATTTCTGATTATTATCTGAAATGTGACAAGTTAGAATTTTGCCGGGTACTGGATATTGTTATTGTACTTCAGCTTCATTTTTGGGAAACTTGATACAGGCTGACTTCAGTGTTAGCATAAAGTGGAGCACCTTATTAGTTATACTCATTACTGTTGTTGGGAACACTTTCAATCTTGTTCCTATGTTTAACAAAGTATCCTGTGTAGCCATATACCACAAGAATATTAAAATATTGCCATTTAACTCACTGGATGATGTCCACCTGTATACGGTTTTGCTAATATCTTTTTTCATCGTTTTTTCATCGTTTCCGCTAAATCAATAAATGTTTTCTTTGACATGCGGAAAACTTTAGAGAATTGAAAGTTATCATAGCTACAAAACCATGGTTCCATCATTAAACAAATTTTTCTGAAAAAAAAACATATCTCTCATGAATATTATGAAAGGTTTCTTATTTAAACTTTCCATACACCGTTGTAGACAAAAAAGCACCGATTATTAAGTGATAAAATAAACAACTTGCAACAAAACGGTTAAAACCAACGCGTTCAAGCGATTCGTGTAACTGACGTCATCAACCCGTGTGTAATCTTGAACCATATTATAACCGCGGCACATAACACATAACACAGAAATGTTGGTTATTCGGTTGGATTTGATTTATGATTTTGCGAAGTTAGGTTATTTCACAGATTATTTTTATTTTCATCTTATTTCATGGTTCTGAGTGATACCTTAATAATAATTTTAATGGTGAGTTTTTGTTTTGAAAAAACTACAGTTATGAGTAGAGTACCTCAAGACAGGAACACCAAAGACCTAAGTATTATTCGAAAACAACCTAACCTGCTTTAACATAAAACATAACCCAACTATTCATCTTTCAAATATGATCGATCATACAACATGAAAACATCGTCTAACTTTGTCGGATACATGCAAATTAGCAATACATTTTGTTTAGACAATAAAATTTTGTTTGTCTCTGTCTAGTGTCTAACATATCTGAAACTTCAATAAAAATATTCACCAATCGCTGTCGTTTGTCTTTTCTACATACTAAAATGATGACGTAATCGTCATCTTTCGTGATTTCGACTTTACGACTTCAACGATGTATCACGTTACATTTGTTTTTTAGTTACAAACAAACGTGTTTTTTTTTACTTTTGTATATCTAGGTAGGCGTTGCAAACAAATGCTTGATGTGAGATTGTGTGATTACTGAGTCTAGTCCGATCCTTATCTTGGCCACCCTGTAATACATTATTATAAAAAGAAATTTACAGAAACGTGCACTAGTCTAACGTTCTTGTAAGTATTTTTATGTACTTACATTCATTTCTGAAAAATCTCAAAACTATTAGCAAGGCCTCGAACAAAAGGTCCAAGGAATTCGTGATAGCAGAGGTAGCCAAATCGTCCGATGAGCTGGCGACGCCGCAATCCAGGTGATAAGATCAACATTCAAAACATATGTCTATCCCGGGGTAACGACGGGGTTATTTAGAACATCGAGGCGGCAGTTTTCCAATCTTCATTTGCATATTTTTAAGTATTGTGCAACGATTTCGAGAAAAAATTAGCTACGGATAGTCTTTTAGAGTATATTTCAATAGTTGTCTTGCGTGGCCATGTTATATTTACTCGGGCCTCTGAAATAAAAATATCTACCAATCTTTTTAGAGATTTTTTCGGGAGATCCCGTAGTGAACCGGAGCGGGAACAGACGGAATTTCCCCTTTCTCTCGAAGTCTTGACAGTTTCAAGTTAGACCGGGAGTGGTTGGTGGGCGCATGTTGCCCAAAATGTTTGCTTTGAGCTCCTTGATAAACTTAGATGTCTTGTTTGAATCTGAAATAAAAAGACCGATCGTTTTTTGTGCAATGTACATATTTATATATATATATATATATATATATATATATATATATATATATATATATATATATATATATATATAAAATCAATCATTTCCTATGACAAGTGCGTTTCATATATCTTCGATGACCTTCTCACTCGTCATTTAAAATCAGGTGGACGTGTTCCTCCATTTATGATTTCATAATTTAACTCAATTTTCGGCACTGCGAAGACAAATTTTCAATTGAGATGCCTATTTTTTAAATGACACTAGTACCTCACAGTCGTTAGGCGGATTCCCGTACCACGTGATTTTTTGACATTTGGACGACGTCACATCCGTCTTCTCCTATTCCCGTTCTTCGCGAAAATTTGAGTATCGGTTCCCGGTAGTGCACTGTGCTACACCGTGGACTCGCGAAAAAATCCTTTTTGTGCGATGTACATATATATCAATAAAAATCAAGCATTTGATGTGACAAATGCGGTTCCTATATCTTCGATGACTTACTCCCTCACCATTTAAAATCAGATGGACGTGTTTCTCCATTTATGATTTAATAATTTAACTCACTTTTTGGCACTGCGAAGACCATAAGACCTGTCACCCGCTAGTATCTCAACGACGTTAGGCGGTTACCCGTACTTCGTACTACGTGATTAAGTTATAATACCTACTTTTGATTATTTTGCCTTATTGTTTTCTTAAAAACAAAATATTTTATGTTATGCTATGTTCGTTCGGTCGCTATTTATATGTATTTTATAATATGCATACTTAAAAGTTATCATGTATTTTAGTTTATATTATATATTTACCTGTTACGTTAATTAAACTAATTATACGAAAAACATTTTTTTTGCATTTGTTTATCAGTACTCCTACTCCAAATTACAAACAATATTAAGATGAATATTAAATATATAAAAGGAATTCTAAAGTAAACATGTTTTTTGTTAGGGAAATCTAGGGAAATTTTGGCAAAATATCTAGGGAAAAAAATAATGTCTGGCAACAGTCTGTGACATCTGGCATTTGTGTAATTGTGAGGTCTGCTGGTCATTCACACTTTACTCACTGTTTTTATTTGGGAATCCATTGAACATTTGAAAGCACAATTTTTTTGGTATCTCATCTACTCGAAGTTAGTCAGGTAATAGTTCATAATTTATTTCTCAGCTTGTCTTTTTAATGAATTTATTCCTTCCAGTCAAACCCTAGATAAAATGGCGGACAGAGACCGCGGAAATAGTAAGGATTCTCCTCCACATTCTCGACTTTTTATTATTCACCCCAAACATTTGACTGCGGATGATTTCAGAAAACATTTTGAACCGTTTGGCACCATAGAAGACTTGTATGTTGTTAGAGAAAGAGGTGGAGATCCCAAAGGTATGTATACCACTCTTGGATGCTAACTTGTTTTTCTTTTGTTTAATAAAAAAATGACGTCAAGTAGGTTCACTCAGCACGTCTTTCGCAATGCCATCAGCTGATGAAGGATTGTGTTCAGCATAAGTTACACTGTCTGAAAAAAAGTTAGGGGAATCCGTTATACGAATTTTTATTGCGAGAAAAATTAAAAAAGTTGCTGAAACATACTTTGTGGTGTATGAAAAAGTGAATAAGGTACTGGCTACAAAATTCCTAGATTTCGATTTTTAAATAGTTGTGTTCATGTTTTGATGAAAGCTGTCAGCGTTTTGAGCAACTTAGTAGACAGTTGGAGGTAAAATTTAAAATACAGTCAAATGGCCCTATTATGTGGTACATAGATGAAAAGTCTTTCAATGAAATAATGTATATACAGAAAATCAGACAAAACTTCAAACTACACATCCCTGCAGCAATCTTGTACAGTTTAATGCTTCCAAAACACAGTACTGTACCTTAATGAACAGGAAGCATCCTAGCGCTCATCTTGTTTCGATGAATTGTAGAGGTCTGTACCACAGAGCTGTTCATTGAAGGCCAGATCACTAAGGACTTGTTCTGGCATGAATACATCTCATAAGTAGTGGCTGCTGGGTAGGACAGTAGGACATTTACCACAGGTACACTCACTGGTGATCCCAACAGCAGTGATGCATATTCAAAGTAATTCTCTTGATGTTTCACATCAAAAAAACGGGGTTTGAGCGATATTTTTCTTCGTTCTTGGCCTTTTTCTCTGCCGACACTGGACCGATTTTCAAAAACTACAATTTTCGTCCTTGGTATAGTAGCATCCTGATGTGAAAATTTCATCAAAATCTGGCCAGCACTTTCCAAGTTATAGATGGGCGAAGGATTAGCAGACAGATAGACACCCTCATGAAAATGAGTGACATGGTTTTTGTGATGTACATATGATATTACATCATCATTACTGATAGATTCACCACACTCAATTTGGTGTTCAAGATCTTTGATCTTCTTATGGTATCAAAGGTACAATTGTTTGATCCCAAAGGAAATGTGAATCTAATGGTAATGATTTGACAGGATAGCATCTTTGCCACTAAGACCTAAATATGGTAACTGATTTTCAATATGAAGCGTCATATATATATGTATTTTGCTACCAGATATATGCAGCAAGGTACATGAATTGATTTTTAAAGCCTCGTTTTTTACTCACAAGGAATATTTTGTATTTTAGGTGTTACATACATCAAATACTCAAAAACATCAGAGGCTGCAAATGCGATGGAAAAAATGAATAAACAGACCCTTGGTGGTGATCGACCCCTCAAAGTTATGGTAGCTGCAGAGTATGTATGATCTTTAAAATGATTTTGAAAACATTTAATATCAAGAACTTGACAAAAATATTCCTTAGATTCTATTTAAAATAGATATAGAGGCAGTCTTATTTGTACAATATAGGCTTTTTAAATGCTATTATTTATTCTTTGTTTATGACCATACTATGGACACAGTTTCATTGTTAGTGTACAATTTGTTTAAAATATTGAATAATTTAAGTAATTATTATTCACACTATTTTTCTCAGGTATTTTTAATTTACAATTGGCTCACCATAATGTTAATTTCTGCAGGAGAGATAGAGGTTCAAAAAAGGACCTGAATGAAGAGGAAACAATCCGTAGATTGTTTGTCATTGTACCTAGAACCATTGTAGAATCTGAATTGAAGGAGAAATTTGAGAAGTTTGGAGAGGTTGAATCTGCAATTGTCCTGAAAGATAGAGTTACAAAGGAACCTAAAGGATGTGCTTTTATCAAATTCAGAAAGTATGTAAATTACCATATTGTATAGCTGTATTTATTGCTGATAGATGTTTTGCACTAGTAGGATTTGTTAATCTCAAAATATAGGTCAGATCATATAACAGAAGGAGAACAAATTTAAATAAAATTTATCAATCATAAGCTGCATTAACATCTATTTACAGATATTTTAATAATTAGAATATTTTTTAATAATGTTTTACTGGAGGCCAGGGTTCCGCATTTTTTTCTAAAAATATAACATGTTTGTGGAATTCCGAAATAAATTGTTTTTGAGATATAAGGAAAAAATTGGAATTTTATAGAGATAAGGCAATGATGCAGTGAAGAAGATTATTTTTCTAATTTTCAAACAATTTTTTTGTGAAATATCTGATTTTCTGTGAAAAAGGCAAATAAAAGTATTATTAAATTACACACACTCTTGGAAGCACTAACTAATTTCAATCTAAATATATATCTATATATATATATATCTAAAACCTGATATACCTGTAGGTCTAAGGTTTCAATCTAAATATGAAACGTATATTGCAACACTAAAGGCATCAACCACCAACCAAGAGATTTCAAAACTAGGTTTATAAAATATGTGGAATTTGAGACTTCAGCAGTTCTCTGTTTGAATTATAAAATAATATTCTTAATACTCAATACTGAAGCTACATAGCTCTACTACATTTGTATATGGAATATATACTTAATTTACTTCACTCTGTGATTCCACTATCCAGTACAAATTCGAAAAAGCAAACATTACTATTTTATTGATTAACGTATTCTACCTGAAGATAGCTGACCTAATAATATATTCGCGATCCGAAAAATATTCGAGAGCTGTAGTATCATCTATGAGGATTTGTCACAGCAATATACAAATTGTCATAGTTGACATTCCACAAGGAAGCATTATTGTTTCCAAGGAGAGCTCTGCCGTCAAATGTCACTGACTAAAATTTTTTGTCAGTCTTTTAATGATTTTTCTCATTTCAGGTTCTCAGATGCAGCCAAGGCTTATGAGGAGTGTGACAGGTCATACAAAGCCTTATTTGCCCAGCCAAAATCAGAATCAACAGCACATTATGGTGACAGTCACAGTTCTAGCTTTGGTGCCAGCCATAGTTCTGCTTATGGTAGCTCAAGGTCCATGCCAAGGTCAAGCAGCAATGGAGGGATACCAAGCCTACTAAGTTCCTCTAAACTTGTGCCACCTACTGATTTTACAGATGAGGGTTATAATAAGCTGATTATTACTGGTTCACCGCTTCTCAATCAGGACCAGATGTGGAGACTTTTCAATGTTGTGCCAAGTAAGATATTGTTCAAAAAGCTGTGATTTTGATTTCGCGTCAGGACTTTTGGAACTTGCTTGAATAACAATGCTCAAAATTTTGTACTTTGAATTTGTTCAAGAAATTAGTAGATTATTACTCTTTTTATACTTGGAACATTGTAATATATTTATATATTAATATAAGATTCATTAAATACAAAGAAAGTGAAAAAGACAAAATGTAATCCAAGCTTTAACACATATACAAAAAAATAGCTAAGAAACAGTACAAAAAGTTGGATGTAGTAATTACAGATTGTTTAGCCCCCAAAGGTTTTAACAAATAGTGCTTTGCAGACAGCCCCCCCCTCCAATTTTGTTGTTATATAGGATGAATCCTAAAGTTTGAAGAATTTCAAGTAGTTGCGTGAAATTATCGTCGCAACTGCCAGAACTTGCATTTTGTCTCGTTTTTTTTTTCAGTCTTATATTTTTGCTATTATTCGGATCTTTTTACGTATGGTCTCATTTTGTAGGTCTCATAAATACCTAAAAATTTTATATGAAAAGTTTTTTCGTTCCTGTTTGCACTTTCGATTTACTCCCAAACAACACGTTTTCTCATTCTTTGTTGTCAAATAAAAAGATTTCCCACAAAAATTGATGTACCCATTTTATGCGTCCATGTTTTAAATACCCCTTTGAACAACGTGCACCAATAAAACCAGACTTTACAATTATTTCGGGGAAGTTTTCTATTATGATTAGACTATTATAAGTAGCTTCAAACTAAAGTACCATATGCCCCCACTCCATGTGAAAAAATGTTGAAATTTTGAGCTCGTTAACTTGACTCGTTCAAAAAATAAGGGGGGGACCTTTCTGAAAAGCACTAGACAAGTGTATGCAAACCTTAAATCTATGATTCATGAGATTGATAAATTCTAGCAATGGAGTATTGTTCCTTGACATATGAAGGCGATGGAAGACATCCAACCAGATGTGTTGCTGAAGTGATGTACAATGATGCAGCTTGGGCTTCATATGCCAGAGATAAATTGCATGGATTTGAATACCCTCCTGGCACCCGCCTTATTGTCAGGTATTTCTTATTGTGTTCTTATTTACACAATTTTCGACTTATAAGAATCTCAGCATTTCAATCTCAGGACTATTATCTGGCCGAATCAAATGACATAATTGATGGTGTAGAACAGAAACGTGGTAAGAACAGAACTAAAGTACAAATATGTTACGTAAATTTATAATTTTTGTGACAGAAATCTTTATTCTAATGTTACACACACATGTATTTATCACTTACCACACTTATGCATTTGTTGCTTCATCTCCAGATTATTATCTTCTTGTAGATAGCTGTTTTTCAAAACTAGATCACTTCCAATATTTGCCGACTACACTGTCAATATACGTTTTATTTTCTATTTTTTGTATGACGATTTGGTCATCACAATGTCTTTTTTCAAGTGCCATGACAATGACAGTATAAAAATATATATACTGTCATTGTCATATTTGAAAAAAGGTCACTGTGGTGACCGAAACATCATACAATAAACAGAAATTAAAAAATATAACATAAAACAATGGAGTCCTATAGATGATGAAAGCCACATGATAGCTTTCATTAGTTATATTTTCTTCGCCGCCTACTCGCTTTCTATTTCTACAAGAAATTTCTTTCCCTTTTTTTGTCCTTTCTTTCCCCACGCATTGTGTTGTTTATGGTTATCAAGGACTAACAGAATGACATACTTATCAAACTGACTCACTGATTCGAGGGAACAACTGCCATGACAATACAATTATTTGCTCAATCACTACCATAAACTGTAGGGACTTGATTGAAGATTTGTTCATTGTTTCTTTGAGGCAAATAAAACATTTCCTAGTTGCTGTATATAAATGTGAATATTTGTCCAGCCTCTCAGCATAAAGTTTAAACCGCAGTACAGAGAGTTAGGTTATAGGCATAGTTTTTTCCTTGAAAATGTATGTACATTGCATTCAAAAAGTATGGATAGATCAACATATCACGAAAAATACGTTTTTTAGAGAAAAATGTAGAACATAAACTATCATATGTATTTACTAAGGTTTAATATGGAAATGTTGAGAGTGGGAAGTTTTATGTGAAAGTATGTCTTTTTTCCATGACCTCATGGCTATTTGAGGGTGTCCAGAAAGTAGGGTAAGGACAAAATATAAAGAAAATGTGTAATGAAGTTTGAAAAGATTCATCTCACCTTGACTATGACCTTCAAGTTCATTTGAAGGTTATGACAGTTTTCTTAAATTTAAACCCCGTTTTTGATACAGGAAGTAAAAAGAATTTTATGTTCAATTACTCTGTGACTGTGACTATGACCATCAAGATAAGATACATTTTCAAGTCAACTCCTTATGAGGATTTAAAAAAGCGAAACCATTGAAATTAATTTATCACTGCATTAAAATATTCAATAAAAAATGTCCATTGCCAAAGTAACTAGTGTTACTTTGAATATTGCATTTCTTTCTCTAAAACCAATTTCCTTCATACTAGTGCAAAATGAATCATCTATAACTTCACACTACTTCCACGCAAGCGGGTATAGTCTAGTTTGATATAAGTTACTGGATTGCTCAAGAGTGTGATGACAGTGTTTGTTGAAGTTACGGGCAAACTGAATTCTTTGTCTTGACAATAATATATAGCTTGTACACTTAGATTGAAGAGAGTCAGAAAACTGACGAATGCCCTTCCTGCTGATTGCAGACCCATTCCATCATACAGCCATGAAAAGAAGGCCAACAAGAGGACAGCAACCGTGGCTGCATTGGAGAAAGTTAAGCCGGATTTGATGCAGATTGCAGAGACCATCAAGCAGGCTACCTCTCTAATACAAGCAGCTGGACTGTCGCCAGGTAAATATAGTAAATATAAACGAATCGGGATATCAGAAACGTCCGAAGTCGAGGTTTAAACAATTTCAATTGACATTTGATGATTTATAATTTCGCCGGACATACGATTTTTGAAGACAAGTCATTTTATGTTGGGAGTTAGAAGAAAGGGACCAAAAATTTCTACTTTTTTCATGATAACAGCAATCATCCGTCGCCCAGCTTTTAAAAAACACAAAGTTCCTCGTCATCTAAGAGCATTTTTTTTCAAATATTCTGATAAAGCCTTCCCAGTTTGCAGTCTTTTACAACTATAGTACCCGTTCTATATCTGTTATGGCACAGAGAGTTGAAATCATTTCCCAATGGCTTCACACATTTTCTGGGTGTATTATTTACATAAAAACGTTTTTATATTTTAGGAATCATATTGAGTGAGAAAAATCAAAAGGATGAATTAATGTACTCCTGTACTGTCAAGTTGCCCCCAGTAGAACCTTTGGTGACTGGTGAATGTGTTGCAAGGTAATTTAATTTTCATACAAATACCAGTAAAACAAAATCCAAAATCTACAACTTCATTAATTCAATGGGATATTTAATAATAATAGCACTATTCCAAGTCTTCGTTCTGCAAATAATCACATTCGATTACCTACAAGCTGAGCTTAATTTCTTGGTGTGAAAACATCTATTCTTAGGACAAGGATAGATAAATATGATTCATACTCTGAAAAACTTGGTTTTTATTGACAAAAAAAAAACTATAACAAAATATACGTATATAAATATTTATTTTGGATAAGTTGATATAGTTCAACCTTTCACTTCCCAAAACTTTTCAATGTAAGATTTTGTTTAAACTGTTAGACAGTTATAATTTATATCTTATACCCAACTTATTTATACAACTATCATTACTTTTGTTAACATTGAGATATTGTTTTTTTTGTATTTTTATTTTGGGGTTAAGTGGGAGAATAGCGCTTCGCTAAACTTCGCCACTAATAAAGACGATTATTATTAAATGATAAGTAATTATCAGACTAGCTTTTTAATTGCTTTGTATCACTGACACATTGAATGGCAGCTCAATTTTTTTTTTCAGGTGTTTCATTGTGTGCAACCCCTACGCATTGTCGCAAAATGTACTGAGGGATATCTTTTGCCGATACGGAAATCTCATTGACGTGTATATGGTCAATAACAAAAATTATGGATTTGCAAAGTTCACCTCGAAGGTCTCTGCCGAATTATGCATACAGGTTAGGTCTTTAGATTTGTCCAAATATTACTTCTCACATTGTAATTATTCTGGTCTGTATGACAATATCACATTGACGAAAGTTCTAAAGTGGTGTACTGGCACAGATGGAATCTGTCTTTACTGTCTTTTGGTGGTGACAAGAAAACCTTATTTTTGTTTTTTTTTAGAATCTACATGAAGCTGAAATAAACGCGGTCAAACTGAAGGTTATCGAAGCTGAGGAGACTCCAGAGCAAAAACGGCGCAAAACTGAAGAACAGAAGATGCATATCGATGAGTCGAGTTTTTCTGATCACTAAAAAGTTACAGGTATTCGAATACTTTTCACAGCACATAGGGTGTTACTTAACGACAGGCCGTAATTACAAGGTCGCATTCATGAACCATATTTGAGTAGAAAAGTTCTTATAAACATGTGCTCTATAAAGTCTGGCTTCAAGGTTCCTGCTATCAAGATTTTATTATAGAAAAATGTTTTTTTATTATTACTTCAATAAAGCCATTTTTTTAAATTCGGGAAGGATTGTTCATTGTAATAAGGTGCTAAGTTACCACTAATTGGAAGAATTTTGATCTCCAGTGGCGTCTCGGAGGGCAGTCTCATGAATAATATTGACATTTCAAAGTGAATAATTTTTTTGGATTAAGCAGTTAGTGGTCTAAGTTTTTTGCTTTTTAGTAACTCTTCATAGCTGGCTTTGTTTTCCAGGAAAAAATAAAAATACCTTGGTTAGGTGTTGAAAAAATGATAAAATACAAGAGCAGAAGCCTGCGTAGAAGGAGTAGGTGGTCGCTTACAAAAATTATTGTCAATATTTCATCAAATTGTTGTTACTTTCTGTTCCTTACATTCTAAAATTGTGCATCGATCAAATTAAATTGATGTTATTTACAGTATTGATTTGACATGTAATGTAGTTTTTATTTTTTTTACTTTAAAATGACGTAAGATACAAAGTGATACCAAGAGTCAAAACAAGTTTTATTTTTACCTACTTGATTCGAAAAAAAAAAAATTTTATAAATCATGGCGTACATAATTTTGTCAATATTATTTGTGTGACTGTTCCCCAAAGCACCACTGGAATTCATAATTATATTCTAATTTATACTAACCTGACATCTTATTGCAATGCACACTGCAATATAGTATTTTTTTTCTTGTATAAATTATTAGCAAGGACTGATTTTATGCTAATAGGCAATTTGTTGTATAGCAAAATATAGTTGAAGATGGGTGAGTTTGCTGTGCTATTCATTACTTTGTGATGTTGTATTATTTACTTAATTTGATCAGGAATATGCTCTTGTAACTATTGCCTATCATTAACATCCTATATTTTTGACAGTATTTTCACTTTTGAAACATTTATGTGATATTCGATAGACTGATTTTATACAAGACAAGATGCTTACAGGATTTGTTCTGCATTTGACATTTTGACATCTATAACGTATTATTATTTGTAGAGAACACAGGATTATAGACTATTATTTATAAAAAAGACATATGATACAGACTTAGCATGCTACAGAAAAGACAGACTGTGGTAGATCCAGGCAATTGATAATTACGCATCTACATCATTGATAATATTTGTACGTGTCATGTTATTCATAAAAAAAAAACTGGTTAAAGAAAAACATGTTTTTCATCACATCTAACAACCATATTGAAAATCCTTTTTTGAAAGTGTAATATGCAAGAGATTAACTTCAGAGGTACGTATTTAAAGATGAAAAATCAACTTAACTTTATGATTTAACTAAAGAATCATACTTGATATTCATGTTCCGAAGATTATTTCATTGTAATGTCGGCTGTTACTGCCGTCAATGACCTCTTTTCTGTAATCGCGCCATGAGAATTTACTATTTTCGGCCTTGAGGCATTGATTATACAATATACCGGTTGTTTCAATGTCGACTTTCACCATTGGGATCTCGAAAACGGTAAGAGATACGAAGTCGGTTGAACGAGGGCAAAGTTGCGCATTTAGGTAACTAAGACAGTGGCACTTGGAAAGTTTCGTTATTCTGAATATTCCCGAAAGGATACGGAAAAAATGGATTCTACATTCTTTATTGTTGAACATACGCTTATATCCAGAAACCGACTTACGTTTCTATGTTAGTTTTCTAATTTTTATTTACCTAGAAAGATGACCTTTTTATAGTTTAACTAACGTTGATTGCTTTTGATTGTTTGATTTACCAATATTATTTTCTCTAAAGTGATTTCATATTTTTTCCTTTTTTGCCCTCCCCCTTCTCCTGAAACTAATTTTGCAGACGCCCTTGATAGATATTGAACAATTTTGCTTGATACTTCAGATAGAACCACCACCATAGTATTATTCAATCATTCTTCATCAGTAACCATACCACTCCCACTAGTGGCATTCTAGTTTACTGTACAACTACTTAAAATCTCGAGTATTATAATTTGAAACATGAGCCGTCTGAGGCATATAATCCATGTTAATAATAGTTTTCTTTCCATAGATTTCGGACATATTTTTGACTCTGGACACATGCGGACAGAAATGAACATGACAGTGATTTCTATAGACCGTAGGACTATTACAGCACACTTTTCCATTTTACTGCATACTGCAAAACTTACGATTACTATTGTACCATGCATGTGTTTCATTCAGTTTCGTATTATTTTTTTTTCTAGGATACAGTTACATATTTTCATGTATGTTTTATGTAATAAAAGTCTGAGCATAATATAGTGTTTGATTTCAGATTTTATCGCGCCCATTTATCAGCCTTTATTTTGACTTCCCATGCAATTATCATAAACTATGTTCGGTTTATTTCTAAACGTAATGATTCAAAAGAAATAAAGTCAACTTAGTAATCAACTTTGAAAAGGGTTAGTGTTTGTTTCTGCTACATTCTCATATGATCTCCAATTCCCTTCCAGCGGCTATTTTAATTGGGTATTTTGAGGCATTGATTAAGGTATTTCACCTTGGGATAGCCAATTGAAATAAGCGTAAGAGAGGCGCCAAATGGGGATTGAAGCTCCCAGCGCCATATATGAGGTGATAGCAGAACCAAACACGTCTTCACTGATTTTTTTTATTCTGTCGCTGCTCTTAAATGGCGTTAGTATCTTTCAAATTTTTTTTACGCGCCTGAAAATAGTATGCTAGTACAACCTTAGCATGTAAGCGCAGTGCTCTGGAGAATGGTTGGTTCATTGTTTGACATTCCTATAAAATACCAAATGTTAGACACAGTTTTTAGGTAATTTTTTTAGCACTCTTTTTCATTCAACAATTTGTGTAAAACATAACATTTGTTACATTTACCTAAATCCTAAAGATGATGCAAAGAATAAATTTACCTGCGGTGCTTTTCAAAACCACGCCTACCAATACTTCATGTGAAAACTATAGCATCATTGCCCTGTTTGACACTACATATAAGGTTGTAGCATTTCATCTAAGTGGCAGATTCAGCATATATGAATACGAGGTCATAGGTGAATATCAAAGAGGTTTTAGAAGGGGCAGGTCCATAGTAGACCAAATATTTACGAAGAAACGGCTATGAACAAAATCTTGGTTTACACGCATTATTTGATTTCAAGCAAGCGTATGATTCCCTTGACAGAAAAATTATATGAAGCTACGAGGTGCTAGGAATACCAAATAAACTTATAAGCTTAATCAAAATGACAATGAAGAAAGTCACATTGGAAGGGAAAACATCTAGAGCTTTTGGCGTAAGGAGAGACCCGAGGCAAGGGGACCCGCTATCAACATTGTTTAACTTTACGCCTGGAAACTAGTTTATGTGATTGTGGTATACAAACCGACGGAGTTGTGTACTATAGAAAACATCAGTTGATTGCTTATGCTGATGATATAGCAATAATAACCAGATCCAAAGCAGAACTTGAAAAGAAGGTTAGAAGAAACTGCCAAAAGTTTTGGGCTTCATATAAATGACAAAACAAAATATGTACCTAGAAAGGAGAGGAAACGACGAAAGAAAGTTAGCAATAAAAAGTAGTTGCAGGGAATACCGTTTCGCGAAGGTGAATCAATTTGAATATCTAGGGGTCATAATAACAAAGCAGAAATTTAGAAATTAAAAAAAGAATAGCAAAAGGGAGTAAAGCAAGATGATAAAGCAAGGAAAACAGGAAATGATATATAAATCGGTTATCCAACCATCGGTACTTTACCGCAGTGAAGCTTGGGTGTTAAGCCAGAAAAACGTACAGAAATTAGAACGCAGGGAAAGAAAAATGTTTCGCAAAATATATGGAGGCACAAAAAACGAAGGTACATGGAAAAAGCGAACTAATTAAAAAACTGATGGAGAAGTATAACCAACCCTGTGTAATACAAAAAACCCGAGCTCAAAGAGTGCGCTAGCGTCTTGTAGGACCGCCAAAAAAGTTGGTTGGAGGAGAAGGCAGTAGAAGAAGAAATGACTGAAAAGTGTCAAAGAGGATATACGAAGATTAGGCATACCAGACTGGAAGGAAAAGACCAAATCAGAAAAGTGTGGAAAGAGGTTGTCAAAAGGATAGAAGCCATGGGCCTTCAGGCCTGAATTATATGAGTATATATATATACAGGGTGACTTTAAAGTTGAGTCATTAATTTTCAGATAATGATTGTAGAAGGAAGATAAACCAAAATATGTGTGTAAAAATTAAAAAAAAATGTTACCTTGTTTTATAAAATATCCTCCCGACAAGTATTTCAGTGCGGACCTGTATTTGATCGTGCGGTCTTGGAGCACATACCCTCCCGTGTGAGGACTTAAGTCACCTGATTCACGAGCCCTTTGTACTACATTAACAAAGGCACTAGGGGTTGGTTGCACTCGATTGGGAAACCGATCCGTATAAATCCGTGTTGCCGTAGCAGCATTTTGTAAAATAAGAATCATGTCCACAAGTTCAGCATTTTCGTAAACATGTGCCATTTTTTATTTCTTTTGAGCCACGCAGAAACACCACTCACGCGTTACTGACTGACACATCGAATGAATACAACTGAATAAAATAAATGAATAAAACATCGTGATAAGCGTTTCAAATTCTTTCGCTTTTTTGTTTCCGATTATATCCGTTGTTGCCAAACACGAGCACATATTATTATTGAGACAGGGCGGTACTCAAACTGCTAAAGGGCTATAACTTTGTTACTTTAATTTTACCACAAAAATGTTAAAGGAAAAAAACATTTCTTTTGATCAGATCTACTCACTGTTAAAATAAATGACTCAACTTCGAAGTCACCCTGTATAACGATGATGCAAATAATAATAAAACACTTATAGTTGTAAACTATAAAGCCATTTAGACAAAAATCTATTAACTTTTGGACATGGGTCATATGAACTTTTTGACTTGTTTTGACCCCCCCTATTACCCATTTCAATAATGACTACCATAACGTTTACACCCTGTACACTTTGAAACTGAGATATTCTGAAAACGCATTTTTGCTTTCGTTTCACAATGCACCTTGCGATACTTTGACGGTCATATTCAAATTAAGTACATCAGTGTCATGCTCTTGAACCATGGACGTCCCCGCCCTCTTGAGAAATTCCTGCGGGCGCCCATTTTTGTAATCATAGAATGATATTTCATCTTACAAATTCCTATACAGTTTGCGTATCTGATATCTCAATTTTATCAAATTTTCCGGCTTTGGCACATTAGTAATTGTAAAAATTTCATCAAAATCCGATTTAGATAGTAAAAAAACGGTATCTAGATTTCCGTGATTTCTGTAATTTTTATACTTCACTTATTGCCGTGAAAGTGGTAGATTTTAGATACTAAAGGGGAATACCAACGTTGCACTTGTTCGTCTGTGTCCGTCACTGTCAAGCGAGCAATTCTCGCTAAAAAACCAGCAGCAACTCTTGATCAGATCTTGGCAGTTGAACAGCTTACCTATCATCATTGATTAACATATTCAACCAGCTAGATTATGTCTTTGAACTTGAATTTTCATTACTTGTTGAACGAGTGGGCATTTGAACCATGTCACATGCTCAATTCAGATCAAATAAGGAAATTAAAACAATTTATATAATTATATACAAGTATCATGTTTTATTAACCTTTTTCATAAACAAAAACTCGTTTTAAAATACAACTTAAAACCTATCTTAGGTACAAGAACAAAAATATCAAAAACCGAGAGAAGTGTAAACAATAGAAACCATTATGCTTTATACAAATCATATGAAACAAAATGACGAATTCCATTGAATTATACATAATAGAAAGTATCTAATAAAATTTTCAAGAAAAGATCAGAATAGTAGTGAAATACTTTACAGTTTTTTAATTGAACTGAATGAAAATAATTTTAAGTGAGGCACATTTTTTAAATCACAATAAATGGAATTTCACTAATGACAAAAAAAATTTCATCTTTTACAGAGTGATTGGCGTTGAGTTCATATTAAACTGTCATTTTTGGAAGGGAATTGTCTTTACATAGCAAATTCATTCTCAATGTGAGAAACGGTCCTTGATATACATAATAGTTAAATACCTCAAGTATATTACAAACTGCACTTAATGAATTAAGTTACTCCTAAAGGTGATGTGGTTACATCGTCATTTTTTCTTGAGGTGGCTGACAATCCATTCTAAACCCTGGTACAAACTAGAAGAAAAAACAGGGTAATCGCTTGTATAGCAAAGAAACTACATGCAGCTATATATAGTAAATGGAAAAAGGAAGGTTAATGATCATTTTTGTACTTCCATAAAAAGTCAATGCCTCCAACCAGTTTCAGGATATACTGTTTAAAAATATTTTGAAACTGTGTACATCATGGTTGAATAATAATAAATTGTTAGTACTATAAATATTCAATAAAAACCAAGGTTAACCATGCCTTTTTATACTCAAGCTGATGGAAAGGAAATTATAGCAACAAAATGATCTGAATACAAGATAAGATATATCTGGGTGAATGTTTTTGAAGGTGAACAAACTAAATGTATACAAGCGGTGCAAGGAAAATGTATTCTAAGTAAAATAGGTTCAAAGGGCTGGGCATGTCTTACAGTGTTATTAACAATAAAATAACAATGCTTTGAAATAGACTAATAATACAAAGACTCGCCAGAGTCTTGTAGAGGAAGTCATGAACTTTGATTTTGACACCTAGCAACCTCAAAAATAACAGAATTTAATAATTTTTAAGCAGTGATTATTTTCAAGGGTTTTCAGAATTTAAATCACATAACTTGAATACGTAGGTTTTATAGAGAATTTACTAAAGAAATTTTTTGTAGAAAAAAATAAGACAAATAAATCAAATTTGTAAATTGTTTACACAAATTTTCACTAGCACATCTAACAAACATGATATTAGAAAAATTAAAAATATTTTATGCCACAACTGCATTATATGCCTACTTACCCTTCACCAGTGAGTGCACAACATGACTGTATATGCCACTGTTGTTGTTTGATAGATGTCAGGTCCAACTCTTTTGAGATCTCTGAAGCTGTCATGGAACCTTTAACATCCTGTTTATTGGCATATACCAAAACTCCCGCTTTTGATAGCTCTTCATGTGCTAGCATTTTATATAGCTCTTCCCTTATCAGAGGTAGTCTTTCTCTATCTGTAGAGTCTATCACTACTATCACAAACTGAAATTGATAAATGTATTTCAAAAGTACTAGATTTGTATATTTTTACATTATAGTTTTTTATGAACAAATTAGGTTTGCAGAAATTCATTGTTGATCAAACAATTAAGAAAAAAATTACCACTGCAGTAATAACAATACACATATTCTTTTTTTGTTTTTGGAGAGGCACTAAGGTAAGAGTCATCTAAGGATTATAAAGTTGAGAAATTGAAGATGCTGTTTTCGACCATTTGACTATAGACAGTCAACCATCAACAGCTGTTTCATGCTTTTTGGAAACCCATAGGCATGGTCACTGGGACAATGAGTGAAAGTTTAATGAACTACTCTCAATTCAAGGCATAATATTTATCAAAATAATACAGGAAAAAGTTTTATCTATTACCAGAATCAACCACTACAAGAGTGTATAGCACCTATCAGTTGTAAGTGTCTCAATTCATGTTTAATAGCCCAGTCTCCAGTGTGACTGCTAGAGGCTAGCAATTCTGGTTGTATAGTAGATGTAGTGTACTCACTATTGAATGTTGGCCGGGCAAAAGCTGTATGTTTAGTTGTAAGTCCCATATTATAAGAAACCCTAAAGTCAGAGCTGAGGCAAAAATATGAAAAAAAAATGAGAGCATGTAGCAGTCACAGTGATGACTTGGTCATTAAACACAAACTGAAACCTTTATAGTTCCAACTGATAGTGGCTGTTCACTCCCACAGTGGTTGATTTTGGTAAGAGATGGTGTTTTGTGTTGCCTTACTTTAACAGATGTTGAGACAGTTCTGTTGCAAAGAACATTGCATAATAATGTAATTTTCAGGCTTTATTATTTTATGGTCTTTATACTGTTTGATCTAGCCAAATGGTTGAATTAAAGAAAGGTACTATATTATTCATAAATTTACCTCCGTGTTGGTATAGTAAGTACTCCAAGCTGCTCTAAGTGACTGTTGCCCACCAAGATCCCACATTATAAAATGTATATTTCGCCAAACGACCTCCTCAACATTTGAACCTATTGTAGGGCTAGTATGTACAACTTCGTTCATGAGGAACTGATACAGAATTGTGGTTTTTCCTGCATTGTCAAGTCCAACAATCACAATTTTATGCTCTGAAAACAAAAAACCCACTAAAGATCCAACAGTCTAGATCAGTTTTAAAGGAAGATTTGCAGCTCTAATTATACCAGTGCATGGTGTGTGTAGATGTTTACCTTTTCAGGAAAGAACAGAAAAATATTTTCGTGATCTCTGACTTTTCTGATACTTGTATTGCCCTTTAATTTATACTCATATGTTGAAATAAGTGCTGTTTCAAATTAAGAAAGGTATGTACTATTATTAATATTATATTAGTGGAGTAATCCCACCTCACCACAGCATTAGGTGAAGAATATTCATGTTTTGTTCTTAATCTCATCAGCAACATAGGCATTTTTAGAACACTGTATCTTGGTTAATGGCACATTTTAGGACCTATACTAGAAACTTTTCATGTTCTGTAATAAGGCAAATACTTCTTGTACCTGATGTTAGACAAAGACCTCAACAAGGCAAGGTTTGAATATATTTTTGTCTTCAATATGGGGACAATTATTAAGTTTTAATGCAAGGTTAGACTTGAAGCTTTGTTGTTTTGAATATGAATCTTCCTGTTACAAGGAACAAAACTGTTTCACATTTTGGTCCATGGAAAGTTATACAAAAGACTGAGTAGAATATTGGACATAACATCAGCAAATATTCCCATTCAAATTATCTACTTAGTTCAGTGTTATAGGATGGTGCTATAAGTGGTTTTTAGACTGGTAATTTCCAGAAATATTTTTAGTACCATATTTACAAAAATATGAAACAGCTTTTCGATATTGAATAACCTCTAAATGACCACTTACCTTCAGTTCCAAAAAGACTCCACAATTTAGCAAATAACAGACCCATTTTCAACGATATAGATTACAAAATCTATACAACTATACGATAATTTGTACAGAATACCTAACAATTTATCATAACACTTGTTTCACTTGTAGAAAGTTCTTCCGTGGGATTTTCGTCGCATATTATCACAATGTTATTCTGTTGAGCGATTTACCGTGGAATTAGATCATCTTTAAACAAAGTATCTTATTCGTCATAACTTTGTAACATTTCCCTTCCACAATTCTTGTGAAAGCTCATAATTTAATAAGGAACTACACTCCAAATTCGCTACAGCTTGACAGAAGAAAAGAAAATCATATGTGACGCGCCTTCCTAATGACGTCATGCCCGTATTTAGGTGAATAAGGAACGATTGGTCTTAGGTCATTGACTTCCTTTAGGCGCTATTGGTGCAAGAAAATGCAGTGGATTCTTGTTAAGATAAAGTCAATATTTGTTAATGTGCTTCCGGTATTAAAATTTGTTTATAATAAACGAAAATGTATGAGAGCACTTTCACCTTATACAACACCAGGCAACCCTTGAAACAGGCTAGTGCAAGAACGGTTGCCTGTGGGTCCGATGCAAAATAGAGATGTGATCTTCAAAAAATATACTATATTTTTTTTAATACAACCTTGGGTTACTAGTTGTGTTGATTATCGTCACTTTCGAGTACTCGTCACTAAACGTTACTCTTCTGCAAAGTGATCGTTCATTGTATTCGTTACTTTGATTACTATGAGTAGTATGAGTATAACGATTTGGCAATGTGCGTCGTGTGATTAATGTCGAATTTAAACAAGTTGAATGGAACCGAATTTGTAAGAAAATAGATGACCTTAAAATTTGCAAAATGTTATAAGCATAGTTTATTCAAGACTATCGTGTTTAATGCAAACATTGTATCTTCAAACTTTATGCTTATCGAGATGAGTTATCATAGGATGGAGTGTCATCTGACTCATATGAGCCTACAAACTGAAAATACTTTGTATTTATTCGAAATACTTAAAAACATGTCTTTTAGTCAGAAAGATGATTTTATGGGCTTAAGGAAATTTGGAATGGCATGTTACTTTTCGAAGCATTTCAATTAAGCATATACCAGTATAAAAAATTCAACGTTGAGCTTGGTCTACACATACTATTGGTGGTCATACTGAATTATATTTTTTTTAGCAAAACAGTGCATGGAAACACGAGTCAAACTGACATAACTTCTACTATTGTGGTTTTCCTGAACGGTAGTGTTCCCTTGTTGTCGCTTTTATGCCTCATAATATTGCCGAACTTTGATCCGATCCAATCGACTCCTTATTCCTTTTCAGGTTCCCAAGATCACAACAATAAAAGCGAATTTGTGTCACGGTGTAAATAGATAAACTTGAGATTTAAAAACAATTACCAAATTCTATGTCCGCCAAACAAAACAAAAAAAATTAGTTTCCAGGTTTCCACCTGAATGTGGGATGTACGGCAACCCTGATGCATGAGCGGCAGTGCTACAGTCTCCGATCTACACTCAACGATCAACGATTGTACAGGTACCGGGTACGGATACGGCAAACAGAGTAATCAAAATAATCATTTCGTGCTCGGATTGGTACTCGTTACTTCGGGTATCTATGAGTAACGAGTACTCGAGTTTCGTATGATTACTTTTTCAACACCACTAGTCGTTACGTATGAGTGCTCTTCAGTCATATTTGTCAGAGTGACAACTTACTTGACTTATCGGTCTTCAATATAAAATTGTATAATGCCTGGAAATACGATCAATTGAGAAGGCCGGCGGCTCTTGCTAAATTTATTAGAGTATTTCCAGGAAGAGATCGAAAACAGAGGTACTCTGTTACCCATGGTATGGAGACTCGATCTGTTTACTTATTTCATATGGCGTTGATGACGTAACCTTCAAGAACGGTGACTACAACTATAGTGTAGCCGTCTGACGTAGTGATGGACTTTTCAAAGATATGTTATACTAGTTTTATTCTAACCGACTGATGCAACTTTTTAAACCGCCAGAGTAAAAACGAGGTGCAAAACGGTGGCCTCTTATTGGACTTAGGGTCTTTCAGAAGGTGTATTACATTCTTGCTAAAACACTAATAAACACTAATTTTTAATAATAGATTTTTATTCATAACCATCCTGTCCTCACATTTCCTAAAGTATTTAACCTATAAATGAAAAAAAAATACAAGTGGCAGACATAATTGTATTTCTATAAAATCTATACAAAATACTGATTGTTGTAGACATTTTCCATTGTAATCTAAAAGAAATTCTCAATCTGCCGATCCACTTCTCTACACTGGAACATTTCCTAATAACCTTCACATCATTGAATCCTATTTTCTTCTTTAAAATACTTTATAAACTTATTTTCCAAATTTACAATTGGACGCTCCATGTAGTTATCATATATCCCCAAAATTTTAATAACTCTTTCCACTATACTCAGATCGTTTAAACAAAAGTAATGAACATTCTCAAACAAATCTCTTCGAGATAAGAATTTTCTAGTTAGTTCTATAGCAAAATCCATTCCAAAATTAAGTATAGATTCGTTGTTTCCTTTAATATTTGAGACTACTCTTAAAATATCGGGAGGTATTGGTACAGCGCAAAATTCTGAGATGGCTAACAGAGACCTATGAGATTTGATAATGAACATCCCTGGGATGATAGGCACGTGGATTCCCGAAGATCTGCTAATTTTGACGAAATTTTTATACGAATTGAAGGAGTAGGATGCCTGGGTTATTATGAAGTCTGCTCCACACTCCACCTGAAGGAACATAAGTTATCAAATGGCGGCTTCAGGATATCTAAACCACATCCAAATTCAAGGTAGAGTAGATCTAAGCACAGACATGGAGTCATGTGAGGAATTATACACTTGTACAGCTAGAACTTGCAATGACATCTTGTCGACTGCATATGCTATTAGCGATCCAGTTCTATAATTACGGTTAATGTGTTTGTCAGTTTGCGCCATTGATTAACGTATTCTAGCCAGGGTCAGACTCAGAGTTTTGGCGACCTGAGAGGTAAAATTTAAATTATGCGTTCTTCTCCTTCATTGAGAATTATGCGCACCCCATGACACTGCGCCTTGACGTAGCTTATTTGCTTACCGTCAGAAGGCGCCCTAATTATACCCGAAGATACAGCTGATCATGGTGTTCCAGCGTTCAAAAAGGGACCTGACAAAAATCTGATAAACGCTACCTACCTATGGTTCGCAAACCTCATTTTCGTCCGCATCTCATACGATGAAGACGATAGGGAGAACCTTACGTTCGCTACTCGACAGTGATAGAATTTCACTCACCTACGCACAATGTTTTGATTTTTTCAAAACACCGTACCCACTTGTTTGCTTCTCATTTTGTTTATCTCTCTGACTAGACCTAAGATCTATACCGCACTGATTTGCTAATGAGCACTCAACAGCGATGTCTGCAATTGGTGATGGTTACAATGGAGACGGAAAGCAAACATGTCCATTTCAGAAGAGTTAGATTGTTTGGTTCAGCTACTGTCTCATAGATGGAGCTAGGTTCTCCAGTCCCTTTTTGCCCCTCTAATGCGTATTTTCAATTGAATTTCCCTAGGTAGAACACGTTAATCGATGCCTGAAGCTACCCAATTAAAATAGCCATTAGAGAGGCACTAGAAGCGATTGAACATCCAAGCGCGATATATTATGAAAAAGTATCAGAACTAAACACTAATAAAGCTTTCCAAGGTAGATTTATACATTCATTTTTGTGTTATGTTATAGTCTCATAGATGGCGTGGGAAACTTTCATATCCATTTTTGGCTATCTTTAGGTAGTATATGATAATCAACAAAAATGCAGCTTAAGACGTCTTGGATTTAGATATGGTTCAGATAAAAGTACTCATAATGCTCAACACCCTCTTTAACTATATGCTACGAGTATATGGTCCATTTGTGAAAACATGCATAAAATACCTTATGTTTTAAATACTGTATATCCATCTGTATCGTTTTAGACTTCGGATGGCAATCGGGATATCCTGCAACACCTATGCTAAAAGTTTCTTGATAATTAGATTTTATGAATTTGACCAAATCTGCAGCATACGGGAAATCACATTTACTATCGTCATGTTCTAGGATTCGACTTGGATCTGGAATATTAGATAAAAATGAAAGGTAGGTTCTTTGTCTAGGTATAACAAAAAAATACTACATGACTCTTAAAGATGATATCGAATAGATATCCGTACTTTCTACGCGTTGACGAAATTCGATGAATACACGAAAATTGTGAACGTCATTAGTGATAAGTAAAATATATATGTCATTGGTCGTTGTACTCTGAAAAAGGCCACTGTGGTAGCCGAAACGTCAGTAAAGAAATTTAAACCCATGGGGCAGAAAATTATCTGGTTCTTTGGACGATGTCAGGTTTAAAATAGTTTCAAGTGCCACCATGTTCTGTTCACACGCCCTAAACAGGCCATACAGTTGAGAATTACGAAACACGGAACTTGGATTTCTTCAAAATTTAGGCTCCCCGAACACGTGTTGTTTTGACTACTTCCAAAAAGTTATCAAAAACCCAAAAAACCAGGTTTGATAATGTTTTGAATTATTTACTTTTTTCGCTTATAATCTCATTGCCGCTGGAACCTGGAACTACTTTCTAAGTCTACGAAGGTTTCCTTTTTGATATGACGTAACCTTATATCAAAATGTTATCAAAATCCGAACACCATCTTACGGGTTATGTTATAGACGGATTATCCGACAAACAGAACGTCAGATTATATGAGCATTGGCGGATTTACAGGGGGAGAGGAGGGCGCATCCTTCCCTAAGGCGCCCGAGTCTGCCATTTTTTTATGATAACTATACTATATATTTGTATTGACGTATCTTAGTGTAAAAAGTACTCTGCTAGTCCTGAATCGTGAGACGTATCCCACCCCCGCACCTCGATCTTCGATTATAACAAGGGCATTTGCTCCCAGAAGCCCTGCTCAAGTGTTCAAGCATGCAGCCATCTCCTTGCTCTTTAATTTTTAATCTACGCCACCCCTCGAGATGGACGAACATCTTCCCAAACATGAATGCCTCGACCAGCGCTGGCCCCCTGGACATATTTCTAAATCCAGCCTAGGATCTGAGTAACATGGTTTTTCATCACGATCTACCTGTATTCCAGGTAGCATCCAAAAATATTATTTCGATTTCTTTTTTGTAATAACAAAACACAATACTTCCTCGCCAAAGTCAAAACGATAAAAGTATTATTAGTAGGTACTAGAACACTTAACGTTTTTGAATACGACTGTTCAAATCAATTGGGGAATTGTAGGTTAATCTTGATTAGACCAGCAACATTTATCAAAGCTGCTTGAATTATCATTAACTTGTAAAAACCATAAAGTAAAATATGAGTTTTTTTCAATATTCGCTCCATCCACCATATTTCCTCTATTACATCCAATGGTGATCAAATAGGTACTCGAAAAGCACACACATACCTTTGAGTTTGTTAAAGCCTTGGTAACGTTTAGTATTCAGTTTTTTGTTGTTTCACGATTCAAGAGAAATACGTACAACTACAATATATCGATGATTCCTTACCTCCTTGTAAAGCGAATATTCTCCTAATACCACACCTCCTAGCTTTTTCTAACACATCGATTACTTGGTACCGCCTCAAGTTCCTGCCGGCCAGGTGAAGCAGCAAGTCGTGACCGTAACCTCGCAATTTTTTGGCCAATAGCAACGCCGGAACATTTTCAAGTGATTGTGATTGGCTGGCAGGGGTGGGGTGCCATGTCACCGAACAGAAGCGGGGACACAGCTTACTGAGATGACCCTGCGCGATAGATAAACAAAAATAATATAATTATACAAGTAAAGGTAATGGGCGGGCCGTTAATAGAGTCACCTGCTGTATCTCTAGGCAACCAGTCAATCGGTCAATCTAGAGGTGCCGGTAAAAAAAAATATCAGGAAAGTGGAACAGAGAAATTGCTGAAAATTATTATCAGCTTCTTAAAATGGATGCTTTTTTGTAACTCGATTGGTTTAGGGAGGGGGAAAGGTCCGATATCATTTCAGAAAGAGTATTGAATCTTATGATTAGCGTTATCCATTTATCCCATTTAGAAGGGTTTTGATAGGTATGCATTTCTAATGGAGGCCCAGTTTAATCCGCTTAGTTCTTTTTTTATCCGCTAGATGGCGTTCAATGAAAAACTCGTCGTTTTTTTTTAAATCTTTCGGAAAATTCAAATGTATTAGTTGTCATTATTCAGAAATTCTGGATAAAAACTGAACTTGCACAACATTTCAAAAAAATAATTCTAACCACTTTTTGCTATGAAATTTTCCAATCTATGTTGATTAATAGTCAATTCAAATAATTTTTTTTGAGGCTCAAACTGCAGCAGTGGCGTAGAAACTGCGAGATTTGTCTCTAACAGAAGGCAAAAGAAAAATATTTTCTACGCAATTCTTTTCTCAAACTTTTATTGAATTTTCAAAATTGGTTTTCGTTGTCAATGTCGTTTACCGTTACCTTTCCATTTCCGAAGCAAATCTGCAGTTTCATAGCGGGTGCTTTTGCTGCGGGCAGGTTGCTGGCTGTATCCGGGCTTGATTTTTGCATAGGTTGGCAAAGCAAAACGAAATTAACCATTAGGCAATTAGTTTAAATACGTACCGAGCGTTTCAAATTCGACCCTCATTATTGGGAATTATGAAACAGTCAGAGATACGAAGTAGCTTAAATGAATGCGAAATTGCATATATTATTTTGATAACTCACGAAATGCCGCTTAGAAAGTTCAAAATACTTCCAGATAGAGACAGAAAAAAAGCGAATTTTTCCAAAACAATTTTAATTATCTCCTGATTTTATTTGTATTGGGATGTTAAAATAAACGCATCAACATTGCTATTTTTTCTCCTCTACTATATGACATAATTGGAATTTCAATACGACGTTTCGTCTCTTGTCCTCTAACGTCATTTTTTCTTATAGACGCCATATGGGATTTTGGCACAGATGAATATAGTCTTTAGTTCTGATTCCAAAAATATATAATATGTCATACATTGACATTGCCAAACCTCAGCTATTCCAGAACAACAGAATTTCCTCGGTAGGAATTAAAATTATCATATTCATCTGTTTCGTTTACCAGACCACCTCAAATTGAACATAGTAACAGAGTTTGGAAGATCGAGAAGAAGGGAAATAAATCGAACAATAAACAATGTGCAAGGAGGTGTCGGGCTTTGCCTACAAAATACCGAACAACATTTTGTACATATGCTATGATTTACCACTGCTTATTCACGATTATTATTGTTATTACCGTCAATAAAACTTTCATTTTTTGTTCAGGTTCTGCCATACCTCTTTATTTCCTTATAATTTTCGTACCTACAACAAATTCATGACGAACATCACTGAATTTAGGACTGAAAAGTCCATTTAAATGTACAAAATTTCAATATAGCGTCCATATGAAAAAACAAAGTGGTGCTGGAAGTCGACAGAAGAAACCTCGAATCGAGAGAGGAGAATGAGTGGCAACCACAACATGTAATTCATTTTGAAATCCCATCTCAAGTAAAGCCAGGAAAAAATAAAATGCTTTTATGATAAATCTGGTACCTATGCGAAACAAATCACTGCCTAATAATTTCAAGGCCTATCTAGGAACGTCTGTTTTTTTTGACAACTAGGCATTGGCGATGTCAATGTGTGACGTATCATACATTTTTGGAATCATAATTAGAAACTCTATTTACTTGTACAAAAATACAATAATGGCGTCCTTAAGAAAAAACAGAGTTGATACTAGGACCAGACACGAAACGTCATATTGGAATTCTAATTATGCCATCTTGTAGAGGAGAAAAAGCGGCATTGTCAATGTGCAAATTATTTTGAAATTCCACTTCAAATAAAGTCAGTAAAAAATTAAAACGATTTCGGAAATTTTCGGTTTTTCTCTTCGAAAGTACTTTGAATTTCAAAGCTTTCTAAAAGGCATTTCATTAGTTACCTAAATACTCAACTTTGCTCCCATTTAAGCGACGTCGTATTTCTTGCCGTTTGACATGGTATAAGTATTTATCTTACAAATATGCAAAGCTTTACATTTACATTTTTAAGGAATTATGTTTTGCAAAAGATCATGAAAAAAATTACAGCCTATAAAATGAAGATAAGCAATATTTTACTTGAGTATGTTAGGTTTAAATGTTTTATTTTAGTGTCAACTGTCACTTATGAGGTATTGTGATATTACTATTATACATTCAAGAACTCTTTTACTAAATTTATGGAGGCAATTATCACTAAATTTCATTAGTATTATTATAACCGATTTTCGAAATGATTGACCTGGTAATGTTGAACAATCCAGGCAAAAAAACTGTTGATTATAAACATTTTATATCACTTCTGTCACTACTATTATAAGCATTGACTTTTTTAATCTACTGGTAAAATTTGCAACAGCAATCTGGACCAAGGTGAATATCATAGGCGTGTCCTTAGGCTTGGTATGGCGAATCCCCGCCTGAGCTAGAGAGATAATACCAACGCCTCAGCACCTTTGCAAAAATGGACTCAAACTTTTACCCCGAAGTGATGGAAGACCGCATCAGATGAAGGAGGCAAATTGTGAAGTCAGCCATAAGCTACCCAGGGTTGTAGTGCTGTTTGTAAGCACTTGTTTTTACGTAATTCTTTGAGATTTTTTTGATAAAGAATGGTTTGATTACTACTAATAATACGCATAAAACACTTGCATCTCTTCTACATACAATGAAAAAATTATTGTCTTTGTTTTTTTAACCACTCTGTAGTATAGCTTCTTCGACTCACCAACCTCCTGTACACTGAGTCTCGGGCAGAGTTCCACGGAGAATAGCGGGTTTACCGAAGAGACAACAACTGGTCGTGTAGTTTCTTCGAGGTCGACTTCGATTTGGCTTTCCGCAACTTTTGCGTCTGGTTCTGTCTGAATAATGAATTTCTCTCTCATCCTTCACAAAGTTCAGACGTTGCAGCTGGTCGCACGCGCACGTGGGAGACATTTTTAGGTTAGATCGTAAGGTTAGAATGCTAGGTGATTGCTTCTGGAAATAATGATGAAACTGCAAGAGACGCTGACCTTCTACTATTATCAAATATTATATATATCATATACGATAATAGGCTAGGAAATAAATAAATACAGAACAAAAAGAAACACGATAATCCTCTATGTTTGTCTGGCCGCTAAATGAAGCCACATATGATGAAGTGGTTCTATTTCTCGCATTTTAGTTTCTTAAGTAGTGCCCGTATATTGCGACAACAGTGTTTGGTAGATTTTCGATATTTTCGATTTTTGGCGTTTTGGGACGATGGTCGAGGGTGACGTGTCTGGTAAAAAAACGACACATAACCTTATGTTTGTTTGTCGCTTTGGGAAGCTGTAAATCTTTTTGGGAGCGGGAATGCGTACCCCAGGCGGATCTGGCATTTGCTGGTTTTACGAGGTGCCATCAATAGCAATGATCGCTTGGCGCAATCTCAGCATGTTACAGGACCGTTCAGACTGTTGTGGTAGCACACTGTATGTGAAAAAAAAACAATCTGTTACCTGGAAGACAGATAGACAAAGTATAATGTCATCAGAATTGCCATTTTCACTTGGAAAACGCCACCGCGGTGGCCGGAACGTCGTGTCAATAAGAAATAATTCAAACATATGTGGTTACGTTTGACGGACAGAGAAACATGGGATATCGGCAGCATGAAAACCACGGGATAAGTTTCACATCTTACATAGAAACAGTCTTGTGATTGAGATAAAGGAAAAAGGTCCACCTCTTTCTATGGTTTACTTTTCACTTGCTTCAAATTTCACGATATCATAGACATGAATGAGATGTTGTTTCAATAGACCACGTGTGACACAGCGGATGCCCTAATGGACTTTCTGTATGAAATACATAAATTGGCCGTTTGATCAGTTAGAGTTGTCGAGCAGTGCCTTTTAAAATAACAATGCCTTCCAAGTCAAAGTAGAACAGACAACTACTCAAATTAACCTACGCGGCAGTCATTGAAAAGTAGACCTCTTGAATCAGTGCCCCTTTGTGAAGGCGAAGCGGTTATATTCCATACAAGATGGCTTACATGGTACGATTATAAAAAAGAATTTCATTAACACTCCAACGCATGTTTTATTCCATTTCAACATTAATTCGTCTTTCTTGGAAAACACTGTAAATATAAGTTATTTACAAAGAGATGTGTGTTTATTTATTTATTTATATTTCTTACAGGTAAAACCCAATTACAGGAAAAGCTCAGATACATTAACAAAAAGAAAATAAAGAGACACATTGAAAACTTAAACTTAGCATCAATTGGCCTAAGTAAGCTCAGAGGACAATCGATGACTTATAGAGCAATTTATGATTGATTTACAGCTGTCATTATAAATATCGCACAGATCACAAATAGAGTTCATCAGACTGCACATTACAAAAATAAGAGATTTCAACATTACGTTCATCTGACCTGCTTGACAAGAAAAGGCTGATTGTTGGCGACTTTCAAGCCTTGGAATGCGGACAGATATTTTTTCAAGTAAATCCGGACAGTCAATTTGATTGTGCATAAGGCCATATAAAAATGATAAGGCAAACATATTACGTCTAACTGATAGTGAATCTAAATCGAAAAAATTCAAAAGGGCATGGTGACAAAAACCTCTTTCTGGATAAGAACCAGTACATTTAAGGTAAAAATACTTAACAGCCTTACGTTGAATGCCTTCAATCATTGAAACTGAATTTAGGTATATTGGAGACCAGATCAGGGTTGCATATTCCAACTTGCTTCTGACAAAAGTAACGAACAAAGTCATTAAAGTACTGACAATGGAGAACCCCTTCCAGTTTCTGATACAGAAGCCAAGTAGTCTGGTGGCAGCCGATGAGATATTAAGTATATGTTCGCTAAACATTAGCCTGCTATCAAAGGTTACTCCAAGGTCCTTAAAAGAGTAGCATCTTCCTAGCACCTGACCGTTGACGTTATAATCATCATATAATAAATAATTAGTCTTCCTTGTATAAGACACAACTTTACATTTAGAGACATTTAAACTAAGACAGTTTCGCGAGCACCATGAAGAAATTAAGTCTAAATTATCCTGTAGCATGAGACAATCATCAATTGACTCGACCGATGCGTAAATCTTAACGTCGTCAGCAAAAAAACAGATGCAAACACTTGAGATCAAGAGACAAACCGCTAAATAAAGATCAGGAACCATAATGGGCCTAGATTCGATCCTTGAGGCACCCCAGATGTGGCCTGATAATAACTCGACCTATAACCACCATATTCAACAAAAAACCTTCTGTCCATCAAGTATGAAATCAGGAGCGACAACAGTCCCTCAGATAGAAATACGGTCCTAAGCTTATTCAGAAGTACATAATGATCAACTTGATCAAATGCCTTCTGAATATCTCTATAGATTACATCATCTTGCCCCCGAGTGTCTAATACTTGGGAGATATACTGAGTAATCAGGGTCAAGTTGGTAACCGTAGATCTGCCGCTCATGAATCCATGCTGATTGACAGAGATTGCAACCTTGACCGACCAGTAACACGTATTATAAACTATGATCTCAAACAACTTACCGAATTGCTATTTGTCACTAGTTGGTTGTTGATATCTGATTGGTCTTTTGACTGAAATATAACATATTTCTGTCAAAACTATCTTAAGATCGAAAATTCTCATTGTTGAAATTTCTTTTTTGACGATAACGTTGCCTAATTCTTCTGGGCTATGTATGGATGTATGGATAGATTAAATATCGGAATCTTAATATAACTGTTAGTAGGTCAAAAATTGAATGTTTTCTAAAGCTATATATAGATATGATACTAGCAACTGTTCAATCATGCTCTCAGAACGTAATACGCATTCATTTGAAAATTTGAGACGAATAGCTTCATTATCGCTTAAGTATTTTCAATCGGAAAAAAATAATTTTTAAATTTCTGATCCGTTTTATTATCAGCCCAATGAAAGCTTGTCTTTAAAAATATACTTTGTGATTTATTTATTTTTTATTTTTTAGTGATTGTACCAAATATAAATTTCCATGTTGCAGCGGTCGCCATATTGCATTGTGCATAAAAACATAAATCGCCATTTTGCAGCGGGTCCGATATTAGGTTCAGAATGACGTCACATTGCTCATTGTGTGCCTCTCAGCAAGTCCTTCCATTTGATGCTCATAACACAGGGGCTACTATGGAAATGATAAATCGCCATTTTGTAGCATTCGCCATATTGGACTCAAAACGAGCGGCAGTTGATTCATTTTGTATCATCACGCAAACTAAACATTTGTATAAAATTTCAGCTCAATTGGTTACGGTAAACTGACTCAAAATTCAGTTTTAAGATCTATCCTACACATAAAAGCTTGTAAAAAAGTAAATGGGGATACATTAAACGAAAAGGATTGCCCGGAGAGTCTAGCACAATCTGGCAGCATTGCATTCGCCGCAGCGCCGCATTAGCCTTACAATCCGGATACCGGAGTCCCCCGACTCCTCTAGGGAGGACGATCCGGTGAGTCCAGTCAGTGCATATCGACCCGCTGACATGTACGCGCGCTTTCCCGGTACAGTTCCACGCTCGACTTTTATCGAAATCTCGACGATCTGACGGGATGACGGTATCATTACCTGGCGACCTCTTTGCTTGAGGTCGGATCTACAACCGTGCTAGACAAGTGACCTGGTACAGTCTCACACTCGACTTGACGGGATGCCGGCAGCTTCAACCTCGTCTTCACCTGGCTACCTAGTTGCGTGAGGTCGGATCTACAATCGTTCTAGCCAAGTGATCTCAACGCTGCTCCTGTTCTGTCTCACATTCGACTTTGACAGCCCGACGAGATGTTAGGGACCTCAACCTAGTCCTCAACTAGTGACCTCGCAGTGTGAGGTCGGATCTACAGTCGTGCTACCCAAGAGTGACCTCAGCGCTCGACGATGGACGATTCTGTGAAGGTATCCACATCCACTCTAAACTGCGGCACGGATGCAGATAGCCTGTGATACGTGTTGTCTTGTTTATGCTTCATTGGTGGAGAAGGTCGCTCTTGCGTTGAGCTACAGGTTTCATGACGTATACATTAACGTCTGCTCAGTTGTTCAAAATTGTATAAAACACGTCAAAATATTCGGTATTTATGAAAACATCAATTTATTGCATAATATATAAAATAATAGTATGTCGATCTTTACTTTGTGACTAAAAAGTAATTTCTACCTATGCGGCTTTATTTGGCCTGAAAAAGATGAAGTTTTATTATCGGACGACCTCAGAAGGAGGGTAAAGCTTTTTGTGCACGGGTCTGAATGTAACCAAAACAATTCTGTTTCATGGGCTTCAGGCCAAACAGCTTGATGAATAATGGCATATGAGGTGTCGTGGGATTCATTTGCTATAACAAAATTTTATAGCAAACAACGATTGTAAGAAAGAAGTTTAACCTTGAAACTCATATCCCAAGGGTTAACATTAAACGGCTTGAATGATTTTGACGTACAAATATGAGATGTCATTGGATTCGTTTTAGTAGCGCGAGTGACACTAGCTATAATGAAATTTTATAAAAATAAAATGGCGGATTCTACTAGAAAAACTCGACCTTGAAATTCTTATGTCACAGGCTACACCTTGAACGGCTTGATGGATTTGACATATGAGGTGTTGCTGGATCCATCTTAGCAGTGGAAGTGACACTGGCTATTTCAAAATTTCATAATATTTAAACGGGTGATTGTCTTAAATTTCAAGCTTGTAATTTGTATTTGACGGGCTACATCTTCAGCGACATGAAGGAGTTTGACATACGATGCGTCTCGAGATTTGTTTTGACAGTCCGAATGACACGAGGTAATCCAAATTTCGTGACGGATGTTACGAGGGCTGTTTGATAAGTCAGTGACTTTTTAAATAAAAAAATGTTTTTCGGCAAATAAGCATTTTATTTCTCAACATAGTACACTTTTAGCTCGATACATTTAGTCCAGCGTTTTTGCAATTTCTTAATTCCTTCCGAATAGTAGTTTTTATCAAGGCTCCCAAAATATGCGTTTGTTTCAATGATGACCCCTTCATTTGACCCAAATTTCTCACCACCCAGCTATTTTTTCTGGTTTGGAAATAGGAATTAGTCGCTGGGGGCTAAATCTGGAGAATAGGCTGGATGGGGCAGGAGTTCGTAGCCCAGTTCATGAATTTTTGCCATCGAGTGTACCCGTGCGTTGTCTTGATGGAACAGCAATTTTTTTTTCGTTCGGATTGCGGCTGAACATCTCCAAACATTCCCTTGAAATGATCACACGGTTGCGCTTATAGTCGATTGTGGGCAATCGCGGCACCCATCTCGCGGATAGTTTTTTCATGTCCAAGTATTCATGTAAAATGTGATGTACCCGCTCAGTAGAGATGCCTACAGCCTCAGATACTTCACGTATTTTTATTCTCCGATCTTCCAATATCATCCCATGGATCTTATCCACGATTTCTGGTGTGATGACCTCTTTTGGGCAACCTGAACGTTCGGCATCACTTGTGCTGGTTCGACCACAACGGAACTCAGTAAACCACTTCTTCACCATTGAAATAGATGGTGCAGAGTCCCCATAGTATTTGTCAAGCCTTTCCTTGGTTGCAGTGATGGTTTTTAACGCAAAAGATAATGTTTAATTAGAACACGAAATTCACTTATCTCTATTTTTGTTAGAATTTATGAGACTGTCTACTTTCAACGGCTGTCAAACTCAAATGAAATGACATAGCATGTTCAAATTTTGACAGTTGTCATATAAGAGATGGCAGTTGACGGCAGCAGTGTTGCATTAAAAGTTACTGCGCGGGAAATTCAAAAAGTCACTGACTTATCAAACGGCCCTCGTATATTTCAACCTTGAAGTTTATATTTCACGGGCTGCAGACGAAACGGCTTGATGGATTTTGACGTTTGAGGTGACCTTAGATTCGTCTTGATAGCACAATGATAAATACATCCTTTCCAGTTGCTGCAGTCGGGATTGTATTTTTTAAAACTGTGCTCATTTTACTATACTATTTATTAATCGATTTTCAAAGTGCACCTACATACAGGCTCAGATTATATACAGATGCTACGGCTTCTATCGGTTCCCAACTGTTTGAAAACTATTCTACCAATTACCATGAGCGCATGCATGAGTTTTTTCCACAAGTGAAAAATGTATGGTTGTGCTTCTGAAGAAATCTACCTTCTCATATCAATTATATGATACATTAAATACTGACTAAACGTATTTTTGATGATTTTTTAAGAAAAACAGCCCCAAAATGCACCCCACATAGGTGTTTCATTACGTGAACTACTTTTTCTAAGTTATTGCTTGCGTGTGTCACAGTGACAGTGGCGAAAAACCTAACAAACTTAACGTACCCGATTTTTGACAGTATTTCGCCTCTGGTAGTATTTTGTAATACAGGTTAACATAGCAGCTAGCCAAACTTTAAACGGCGATTTCTTTGATGTGAACCTTTTTTGAAAATTTGTTTTTTTCGTGAATATCAAATGTTCGTATAAGCTCAGGCCTAGTAATGCTTCGTTTTTAAGATACAAACATTTCTTGAAGATTCTTTTTTTGTAGTGAAAAACTGTAATGACCTTTTTCATTTTGTTAGAATGTTTGGAATTTTATAAAATGTACATACTATTGCCAAACCATTGACCTACACCACAAATTGACATGGCCATTTAGATTACCAGGTTACTTTTTTCCCTTAAAGGATCGTGACCATGTGGGGAGTGACCTTCTTCACTATATGTCTCCAAACTAGCACGATATGATATTACTCAATGTATGTGTTTTTCTACTATTGGTGTTGTCTATTTTATTTTAACTTGATCTGTTATACAGCAATGTGAATAGTATTATAAGGTGGTTTTGGTTTTCACTCCTTTTCGTACATAATTGATTTAGATTCTGCAAAGAAAAATGCCGAACCTAGAAATCTCAATTCTTCCCTCTACTGATCGAACGTATTCAATAATTACTTCAGGCTAGCCATCATTTTATTATATGTATACGGTATCCCTATTGAACCAATTTTGTGTTTATCGGCTACTTACGGAACGCTACATTGTAATCATTTGGAATTTTATGGCTAGGTTCGAATATCTAATTTGCAGGGATATACTTCGAAGTTGAGTCATTTATTTTAACAGTGAGTAGATCTGATCAAAAGAAATGTTTTTTTCCTTTACCATTTTTCTGGTAAAATTAAAGTAACAAAGTTATAGCCCTTTGGAAGTTTGAGTACCGCCCTGCCTATTATATGCTCGTGTTTGGCGACAACGGATATAATCCGCCTGACCGGTTCATCGCATCGGAAACAAAAAAGCGAAAGAATTTGAAACGTTTATCACGATGTTTTTCGTCAGTCGATAACGCGTAAGTGAATAGTAATGTGTTGCGTGGTTCAAACGAAATCAAAAATGGCACATGTTTACGAAAATGCTGAACTTGTGGACATGATTCTTATTTACGGGGGGGCAGTCTTTACAAAATGCTCCCGGATGCATCACGGATTTACGCGAATCGGTTTCCCAATCGAGTGCAACCAACCCCTCGTGCCTTTGTTAATGTAGTACAAAGGGCTCGTGAATCAGGTGACTTAAGACCTCACAGGTGAGGGCATGCTGCTCCAAGACCGCACGATCAAATACAGGTCCGCACTGAAGTACTTGTCGGGAGGATACTTTATTAAACAAGGTAACATTTTTTTTTTATTTTTTTTTTTTATTTTTACACACATATTTTGGTTTATCTTCCTTCTACAATCATTATCTGAAAATTAATGACTCAACTTCAAAGTCACCCTGTATACCAGTCTCTACGCGCATGTTGAACTGTGAGTTTAATGGCATATTGAAATCGTACTGTTGTCATACATTGGTTTTCTTGAATGCGTACCTTTTATATTTAGAACCAATCAAGTTAGCTAAATAAAATTCAGGATGAAGTTGACATAGAAATATTATAGTTTTGCGCATATCATCTGAAAATTACAAGGTGACTGCTGGATCCTGTTTTCGAGATTCTTACCCTACTGCCTCAGAAGGGGGTCTATGTGTCAGCTATATTACTATATAGTGTTGTTCAATCTCAAGTAGCAGTTCCCACAGCTGTTTCACGTTTGCAGTTGGCAATTCTGTAAACAGATGGCACTTTATTCTTATTTCAATACACCTTGTACTTTGAATAGAGTTGCTCAGCTTTCTTTTGTTGTCCACCGAGACCAAGCCTACACTATGTTGAAGGGTTGCATGTGGTCAGGCAAGGGGGAGCGGCGACGTTGTCAGGAAGACGGTGCTTCCGTAGGGCAGGGAAACAATGTTTATGGACTAACTGTTTTCTAAGAAGAATGGTAGGTATACCTGTATCATCTTGGAGCTCCGAATCAGTGCGTTATACTCCTAGATAAAAATGTTCCATATTTTTCAAAATGGCAGAATCCCGAATTTTAGCGTGCTCACTGGGCCTGTTAAAAAATAAGTAGGAGGGTGTGCAGCACGGTTTCCAGGCCCTAGAGTAGAGACAGTAACCTACAAAGCCTTTATGAAAGACCCTAAAACGGAAGTTTACATAGAAGGGGAGCTGGTTGGAACATAAACGTTACTTGCTCGTAAGCAAACATGGTCATTCTGAGCCTACTAATTAACATCGGCTCATCCATGTAGACAAAACAATGAAATTGGGCGAAATGGCAAGCCTGGCTGACAATTTAATTGCAGCATATTCAGAAGCACATTTATAAAGGACCATCATAGCACATGCAGCGCAGTTTCCTGGAACTACGGCAATAGTCCTTTGAGTAATTAGAGCCACGTTGTTTAAGCATCACTGCATATTTTCAATGTGCATTAAAATTGTATTCACATCCCTTATTGCACACAGCGAGGAAAGCCTACCTTCAGAAATTGCACCGTTATTCTTCGAATCCTTATGAATATGCAGCAAGCGACATCAGAAATTATAGTCAAGGAAGACAAGTTTCAGGAAAACATTTTCCAAGTGTAAAAATGTTGAACATGTAACAGGGTGGCCGCTATTAAATTAATTAGTAGAACGGAATTAGGCCCGTATCGTCAGTCGTCCCTACAATTGTAGGGCGCCTTTATGGCCTCCTTGATTGTCATAGTTTTCTACTTCTCCGTGTCAGCGCTCTATTTTGCGGTTATGTCACAAACATCAATTTGCATCAAATTGTGCTTTGTTTTGAGTTATATCATGTCTTATCAGCCTGAAATTTCCTACAATTTAAAAGGGAAACAAATCTTCACAATAGGAGCTTGCTCCACTTCCCTCGCATACCTTCCAGTTCTCTTACAAATCCAGTACTTCCCAGAAAATTTGCTCATATCCAGCCCATCTCAAAAACAGACCTATGGAGAGGAACATCATGGCTAGATTAGCAACATACAGTATAATTTCCGGCCCCAGCGATCAACGGAAGACCTCCTAGCTTACATCACGCAACTGTGGAGTAAACTCATTCAGTCGTATGATGAGGCTCATATCGTTGCTCTTGATACTACGAAGATTTCGGTCAGATGTGGTATACTGCCATCTTATGCAAATTTTCATACTATGGGCCCCCAGAAAAGCTTTGCAGATGGGTGGCTGACTTTCTCTCTGTTCGCAAGATGTCCATCGCAATTGACGACCTCCTGTTATGTGCGATCAATACGCTCCACAGCTTTACTGATTAGAGCACTCTACTTTCAGGAATTCAGAGTGCCAAGCCTATCGCTACAGGTGGGCTAGAGAGAAGAAGACTAGCAGAGACTTCCTCTCTGACGAGAGATCTGGAAGTTAACATTGCTGCTGCTGTTGAAAACTAATTTTCAGCTTGAAACTACACATCATAGAAAGAGTCTAGTAGTCCAGCAAAGCAATATGTTTTCTAATACCACCTGTATACACTTAGTACAGTAGTAAAAAAAATTCAACACTTTCATTACATATATGATAAAGTACTTTGTCCCTATGAAGTGTTCTTGAACGAAACCGACGCACCTACCGGTTTCCCCTCTTACATTCTTTGTACTTTTTGGATCACTATGTATAAGCAGTAGGAGATCCATGTCCTCGTTCACTTGACTATAAGACGTGGAAGCACTAGGAGTATTTACATTTCAATCATTTAGTTACTGCTTCTAGTCCAGTTTCAGTGTTCTATATGTTATAAGCAACACTGACAATTCCTATAAACTATGCTATAACAAAGACAGAAGAGAGTACAATCTATTGTTAACTAATGCCCGTCATAACAAAGACGTATACAAGAGTCAGATAATAAATCAAAATGTGTTTGTAGTATAGTAAAGGAAATAAAAGGTCAAAATAGAGATGACTATATTATTCCAGGTGATCCTGAAGTTATAGCAAATGCTTTCAATGAATACTGTATTAATGAAGTAATTAAAATATTACCACAGGCACCAATACATAACTCTTCTGACTTTTTAGACCATGTGCAAGAGTGTATGCCACTAGAATATGTTACTTTTTTTGTTATACTCCAACTACTGCGAGAAAGCATTTTTGTGGTTTGCTCGTAATGGATTATCTTTGAATACCTCAAAAACAAATGCGATTGTTTTTAAGTTAAAAAAAAAATCGAAGCTACAAACATCGCCTTAGCAGAAAGAATAGAAGTCCCTCTGACAGACTGTAGAAAATTCTTGGGAGTTCATATTGACCAAGCACTTTCCTGTGCTAAACATATAGAACATCTAGAAACAAGGTTAAACAATGTATGTTATAGTATTAGAGTACTAAGCAAGTACCTAGACCTCAAGACTCTAAAAATCGTGTATTACGCGAATTTTGAATCCACTGTACGTTTTGGAATAATTTTTTTCGGACATAGTAGCCATACCAATAGGATCTTTCTCTAGAGAGACTTGTAGAGGAAAATTTAAGAGTAATAAGATTTTAAATGTAGCCGCAATATATATATTCAAGAGATTCTAATTTTTACATTTAAAAATATTAACAATTTTATCGGTAACCCACGAAGTGACTATAACACAAGAAATAGAAATATAAATCTTCTGTATCCAGTCCATCATCTCACGGTTACCGAAAAAAATGTCCATTACTGCTGCACTAAAATATATAATAAGTTACCGCAAGTAATTAAAAGGTTGGCAGATATAAAAGAATACAGGTCTAAAAAGAGTATTTATCAATTGTTAATGCACTTAGAACTATATGAACTTCAAGACTATTTTGAAATGTAATATCTCTATTATGTTATATGTTTTGCCTCTTTATTTTTTCTGTCTTGATGACACTGTGACGTATATTTCACATAACAGTGTGTAATACATTGTAATCATGCACTGTTATTTCGAAATAAAGATTTATTATTATTATTCAAGAGGTTTCGAGGTCAGACGAATTCATAACCAGATTTTAGAACCAGAAATGAAAACTAAACATCATTCCATATCAATTTCAAAAAACTGTCCTGAAATATATATTTGTTAACAATTGCTTTTTGGCTACATTTAAAAAAGATGATGAATTTGAACAGCTGCAAGAAAGAACTGGCCACAAAAATGGTGGATTGCAAAATTTACTTCGCCTTTTTTCATTTTAGTTGAACGATACTAGGCAATGGGGATTTTCTGAGATTTTCCTTTCTGTGAAATGTCGATATTTTATCTCAAGAAAATGGAATTAAGTAGGTTGACTGTGCACTTTCAATGCAAGGTCCCCTTAGAAAAAAGTCAGCTAGTCGGTCAAACAGGCTGATATAATTAGTCCCAGCCCTACGTATAGAATCGTCCATCTGGCAACGCCGACCCTTTCTCCAAACTTCACCGTTCGAGGAAACCACTGGACAGTGACGGAAGAGGGATGCTGAATTCGTCTAATAGGTGCACAGAATTATCGGGATTGGAAGCGTATTAAACATTCGCCACAAAATTGAGATATACCCTCTCCCACCACCAAAACACCCCAACCCCCAATATTCCTCCAAACCTTTTTATGAAAACAATTAGGAGCCCCCGAAACGTTAAAAAAAACGAGTTTGGTCAATATTTTTTTTTGTTTTTACTTTGAGCTTCGTCGCAACTGCAAAACTATAAAGCTTCTTCGTCCTTGGCGTAGTAGTAACCTTGTATGAAATCTGAACTGTACTTTCTAAATTATAAACGGGCCAATTAGTGGACAGACAAATTGACAGACCGACGGAAATAGGTGACACGGTTTTTCGTAATATACATTTCATATAACATTCAAAAAACGTAATATCTTACTTTCGAAATTTTATGCGATTGCAATACGTATTAGTTCCAACATACAAGCCAAAAAAATGAGGATCAACATCATCATTAAAAATGTCTATTTCAGCTACTGAAAGTACAGTACTATCTGGATAGAGATAGAGAATAATTTGATTTCATTTTGTCAAGTAAGTTTTTGTTTATGTTTGACTTATTAATTTAGTTATTCCATGGAAATAAAGCTTACCAGTTATCCATTTTAAATTCTTTTCCTACGTTCCGATAAAGAGTTCGTTCTCTGTTTTAGGTGGAGTATTTTTTCAAGCAGCGTTCAATATTACGAATAATAATGATCCCCGTTTTTCCTTCTCATAATACTATTGTTTTAACAAAGTGCATAATTTAATTGGTGCTTACCCACCTATATTTCAGTCTTGATTTAATAATATTCAGCTTTCCAATCATGGACGTCGTTAGCACAGACCCCTAGATTAAGACATTGGCGTACAAGATTATGTTCAGCACAAGAGAAAAAAGTTAAAATAAATTAAACGGATCAAGTCAGTCAAACAGGCCCATTAAATTAGTATATAGACTTCTGTCTCTGCCCTACCGGTATGGCAACGTCGCCCCTCCACCAAATACAACCACACGGTGCGGCAGTAATGGAAGGAGACCCATAGAGATCGGCATGTCCGCAGGTGAACCTAGAGAGCAGAAGCAGAGACGCGTATTGAAAGCATTTCTCACTCAATAGTTCTAAGGGCAAATGTACTAACTTAAAAAAAATGAGATATACCTTCCCTCATCCTTCACAACCCCACCTTCAATTTTTAATCCCTTTTCTGAAAATGATCTGAGCGGTACTTTCCAAGTTATATAGGCGGGCAAAGGATTAGCGGGCAACTTGATGTACTCGTCATATAGCGTCCAAAAAGCATCTCATTTTAGAATTTTTTTTTCTCTATTGCGCCACGTCCTCGCCAGTGGCGTACGACGAAAAAGAGCTGTAGACATATTAAAACATGACGTGTTAGTCCACCACCACAAAAATGAATATTTATGGAATCGCGCGATATAAAAGTTAGGCACAGGGTAATGTCGCAGCTCAATGGCAGTCGGTCTCTCTCTGGACGCTGGCCAAGCAGATTGATAAGAACTTCTCACACAGTATCCTTCCACCACTTACGTGCCAGGATGGAATTATTGTATTCGACTCAAAGTCCAAGGCAGAAGTGCTAGCCAAGATCTTTGCTGCCAACTCCACCATGGACGATCCCCCCCAACATTCAGGCATAAGACCGTAAGACGAGTGCTCTTATCGTTGGACATCAACAAAGCCTCTGGTCCGGACTTGATTCCTGCCATTGTACTGAAGAGTAAGACCGTAAGACGAGTGCTCTTGTCGCTGGACATCAACAAAGCTACTGGTCCGGACTTGATTCCTGCCATTGTACTGAAGAGGTGTGCAGCGGAGCTTGCTCCAGCTCTTTCGCGTCTCTTCCAGATATCTTATGAATCCGGCACCTTCCCAGAAAACTGAAAATTTGCTAATGTCCAACCCATCAAAAAAAAAAAGGATCTAAAAGCGACCCTTACAACTACGGGCCTGTAGCTCTGCTTTCTGTTATAAGTAAGGTGATGGAGAAGTCCATAAATCCCGAGCTTCTGGACTACCTCGAACGTCACATCTTGATTAGCGACAGGCAGTATGGTTTCCGGCACTAACGATCCACAGGGGACCTCCTAGATTACGTCACGCAATTGTGGAGTAAACTCATCCAGTCTTATGGTGAGGCTCATGTCGTTGCTCTTGACATCACGAAAGCGTTGGCACGCTGCCCTCTTAAGCAAACTTCCATCCTATGGCCTCCCAGAAAAGCTTTGTAAATGGGTGGCTGACTTTATTGACGGGTTCTCCTCTTCATCCACAACGTCAACGCGGGTGTTCCCCAGGGATCTTGGCTCCGACACTATTTCTCTTACATATCAACGACCTTCTTTCAACCAACCCACAGCTTCGCTGATGACAGCACTCTACATGCAGGAATTCAGAGTGACAAGCCGATCTCAGCCGCTGAGTTGGAAAACAGAAGACTAGCGACGACTTCCTCTCTGACAAGAGACCTGGAGGCTATCACTGCTTGGGGACGCAACAATCTTGTACAGTTCAATGCTTCCAAAACACAGTACTGTACTTTGACGAACAAAAAGCGTCCTAGCGTTTATCCAGCTTCGATGGACGGCCGAGTTCTGCCAAAGAGCCATTCATTTCGGTTGGTCGGAGTCACCGAGGACCTGATCTGGCACGAACACATCTGGTCAATAGCTGCAGCTGCTGGAAAAAAGCTAGGCTATTTGTTTAGGGCTAAGATGTACTTTTCTCCGCATGACCTTCTCACTCTATACAAGGCCCAGATAAGCCTCGAGTACTGCTCACACGTTTGGGGGCTGCGGCCCCGACTACATTATCCATGCTCGATGCTGTCCAGAACTGGCCCATACGACCGCTCCTTTGTCCCGAGGGTGTCGGGAAATATGCCTTTATAAACTAAACATGACGAAACTATATACTTCTAAAACAATTTATTTTCTCAAAAACATTTTAGATACACTCTAGTCTACTAAAAAATACATATTTGAAATCACTTAGACCTATAACTAATAGAACATCTGAACAAATAAACAATGTGCGAATAAATGCGCGAAGTTCACAAAGCAACAGTTCAAAGATTACCATTGGGTAACATCACCTTTATTTTTTATTATGGCTGAAATTCTTTGGGGCATAGTGTTAACCAAGTTTTGGCAAAAATTTGGTGTAAAAGAATCCCATATTTCTTGAAGCTTTTGTCTCAGTTCGGTGATTGTACGAGCAGGATGTTGTCGTAGAACGTTTTTCATCTCGTGCCTCAAAGTTTCAATAGGTGACAGATCTGGACTGCTAGAAACCCATTTCAAAAGTGGTACATTATTTTCTTCCATCCATTTTATAGCCTTTTTTGAGGTATGGCACGCTGCACCATCTTGCTAAAACACAAAATCTTGGCCGGATGTCAAACATTCTTCCATCACTGGTAAAAGCGATTCTTCTAAAATTGTCAAATATTTGTTTGTATCCACATTTCCATCAATAAAATGAAGTTTTCCTACTCCTTTTGATGACATACTGCCCCAGACCATAATGGATGCTGGAAATTTCACTTTTCTCTTCAGACAGTCAACATGGAATGCTTCATTTTTTTTGCGAATAACTCTACTGCGACTGTCACCAACACAAACTTCGAATCGGGCCTCATCACTCCAGTGTATTGCACACCATTGTCTATGTTCTTTAGCCCATCTAAGCCGATCTTTCTTTTGCAATGGAGTTAATAGTGGCTTTTCTTTGGCCTATAAACAAGTTGTGCAACTTTAGGGTTTTTACTTCACTTTTTTTTATAAGAAAACTTACTTTGCAAGTGCTAAATCCCAGTTTGTGGGCCTCTCTATGAGTTGTGGACCTCGAAATTCTCCTTCCAACAGCGTCACTCCACAGAGCACTTAATTGTAAGTAATTAGCACGCCTGTTTTTCACGATTATTCTTCTTAATGCTCTTCGGTCGGTATTTGTGATATTACTTTTTTTCACATATCGTGGCTTAATATTAACTGAACCAGTTACGTTATATCTTCTAACCATATTTCTCACACTGTACCACGATAAGTCTAACAAAGTTGCAACTTCCCAGAATTAAAAAATTTAATTATCAGTAACCGAATTTTTTCACTAATAACCTTTCCTCTACCCATTTTGAAAACCTTAACTACCCAAAACTATTTTAGACGTATTCTGACAGCTGTGATTAATAAAAACAATTATCATGGCTTTTATTTTTCACAACCACCTATGCGCTATAGACTTATTTTACATTGAAATGAAAATAGGTTGATATGCTGTAATTGCAATATGTGTTATTTTTATTCTGCAAATTTGATTAGGGAGTGATAAAGTTGGTGTTTTCTACTATATACTATCAAAATATTCATTGTTAATATTTTAAACCTATAACACCCTGCTACATTTTTATTATTTGTGTTTGATAAGAAAAAAACTAAGATTTCAATAGTTGGGCCAACTGAAGTGGGAAGGGGCTCGTATAACTTAAAAACAACCGCTTGGATTTGGACGAACACGAACTTTTTACACAATGTTACCACTATGCAAAGGGCGAAAACGGTGTACCAGACATACGGGCAAAAGAAAACGTAAATCATTCAAACTTGCTTTTTTGACGTTTTAAGGCTTTTGCTGATTTTTCAAAAATCCTTGCGACAGGTGAAAATTGGTGGTGAGTGAGGGTATATCTCCATTTTTGTGTATGATTCTACCCACCTATTAAACATATTTCAGACATAGACTTATCCGCACCTAAAAATTTCATTATACTCGATCCTACAGAGAAATATTTTCGATACTGGCGTCGAATGCAACGAAGAATGCAGATGTCGGCACTGTCGGCAGGGCAAGGGAGAGATTGTTTGGGCCAGTCTGACTGACTTGATCTTTTTCATTTTTTTGTCATGACATTCATAGCTAATTTCTTTCTCAGAGGGGCTAACTTGTGCCGAACATATGAACTGCTGGTAGCGTTGCGTGGAAAAAGCAGAGTCAACCTACTTGACAGCATTTTTAAGAACAATCAGTAAATTGAATGTTTTATTTATACTCCAACTACCACGAAGGCCTAAGACCTAAACACCCATTGGGTACCGTGGGGCTATAGGGGGATACAGGGGAAAGGGGGAACGCCACACGGATTCTGGCGAGGGAACACGTGTGCATGCAACATGCACACATTCTGGCTCCGCCTACGATATCCGCAGGGTAGTACCTCCACGTTCGACAGTCAGAGACCGTCTACCACCTACAGGCAATCACAACATCCATAGCCAAGAGAAAAATTTCTCCTGGGACGGGACTCGAACCCGCACAGCGCACGGCGACTGATCAGGAGACCGAAGAGTCTACTACTGCGGCCACCGCTTCTGCCTAAACGTAAATGTAAAGAATACAAACGATCCGGAGTAGACTGTTTTATTAAGTTTGGTAACGTAAGTTCGTTTTGAACTAAGACGACGTCCGTGGATTTTGCATTTCTTTTTAATTTAGATCCTACCATCATCTAGCCCTGCACGGCTATGGGATGCTTGAACTGTGTTCAAGTGACACTGATATTTCTGCAAAGAACTTCGTTTAACAAACACTAACGTAGACAATGAACAAAAGACCAATATAAATTTATTTTCACATCAGTTTCTTATTTCGCTAAAATCCAGTTATTTTCCTGTCATCGAGAGGAAAATGTCCGTTTTTCTTCGCTCTGACATCTACTCGTATATTGGACACCTCGGCGACCTGTGGCTGGGGTAGAAAATGAAAAATGTATTTATGGCCATATCATGAATTCTAAACATACCTGCTGCACTGTCTCCTTATTTTCATTTAATGCTGCAGTGTTCTCAAGAATTTACCCGGTCGTACGTGAGAGGTTTGTTTTATCCGAGAAAGCAGGTCAAAGATGGGAAAGGTTAAAATGATTGGTCAGCTCAGGGAGTAAGCTCAGGGTAAGGGTAGAATCCTTAAGGATTGTTAGAATCCGAAAGAAGGTACTAAAGATCGGTTAAGGACTTTCTAGTTTACATCTCACGTTTTTGGGATTACATTTATAGACGTTCCTTGAGGATTCACTGCTGTTAGAGGAATGATCTCTCCTTGAACTTTAAACATTTCACTGTCGACTGTTACAGTTTTTATTACCTGTTTTCAAAATATGGGAAAATTTTGAAATTGGCACGATTTTCGATACTTTCAAAGTTTTTAAAAGTACCAGAATATTAAAAGATTTCTACTAAAGTACAGCTGTGAAAATTATTAACATATTATGAGAAACAATGTTGAGTATACACAACTTTATACCCTAGAAACGCCATAAGAGAAACAATTATTTTGAAAAGCCTGCATTTAACTAGTTGTGGCTCCAATGAACTGCAATTGTAATTGCATTCTTTTAAATTCACTTTTAAAGTTATAAATAGAGTATGCTTCGAAACATTTGGAATAATCATTAAGAATAGATGGTGCCGGGTAAAGGAAACATTTTATAAATTTAGATGTTGGTTGGATCGGTATGTTGTATACATATATATATATAAGAGTATATATATATACAGGGTGTCCGCAAAGTTGGGGTTTTCCTTTCCAGAAACAACTACCCTTGAAATAACAAAGGTAATGTGTAGTGAAACGAGGGCGGCCAAGTAAAAAAAAATAAAGGAAAAAGTACTCACTCTCCAGTTCACGAGAAGGGCTAAGTACGTCTCTGGCCGAAATCATACCGCTCCAACAGAAAATGAAATCAGCTGATGCGCTACCGAGCAGACGCAGAAACCACATTGATTGTCTTACACTTAATGGCACATCTTCTAACAAGGAAGGCAAAATGTTGCGTAAAAAGTCTAGGTATTGCATCCCGTCCAAACGATTTGGGAGAATAAATGGTCCAATGAGCATACCGTTCACCATGCCAGCCCAAACATTCACCGAAAATGTTTGTTGAAAATGTGCCCGACAGACAGCGTGCGGATTTTCTACTGACCAAACATGAGTGTTGCGAAAGTTATTCACCCCTTTACGCGTGAACGTAGGTTCGCCTGTCACCAATATGCACTTCAAAAAGTCCGGATTATTGTCATGTTGATGCAACAACCACTCACAAAACCGCACTCTTGCTGGAAAATCGTCAGGTTGAAGGGCTTGTACACGTTGGACGTGAAACGGATACAGCCCCTCTTCACGCAGTAGTTTTTGATACTTGCACTTCTCTAGCCACGTCTCTAGTGCTTGTTGAGGGATTCTCGTCTACGCGATTACCTCTACACGCGTGACCGTAACCGACGGTTGAAGGTTGCATACTGACCTGACACACTGACCCCGAGCCAGTTCTGTCGTCGGGTTGAGCCAGTGACCTTGTACCAGTCGGTGATGTCGCGGCTACAGGACGGTATTAAGATATTTTTGATGTTGCAGAGCCCTTTATCTCGGTTCCCTTAAGACATTGGTGTATATGGTACTAAGAAAAATTGCTTGTTTTCAAAATCTACACGTCGTGTAAAGGAAAACCCCAACTTTTGCGGACACCCTGTATATAGATATACATATATAACAATTATCATTGCGTAGTAATACTTGTCGAAGTAATCGTTCTTTTAATATTCAAGTGCTCGGCTTTCTGCGCAACGCATAGATTCGCATCACCATAAGGATCGACCTATCTAGCAGTCGGAATCCTACGTATACACAGAACAGATCAACAAAGGCTTTCTTTGCATATATGCATAAATAGACAGATATTGAAATGGACAAGTTTGCTTTCAATCTCTGTAACCATGACAACCGCAGACAGCGCTATTTCGTGCTCATTAGCAGCTCATCAGTCTGTGGAATTATGAGTCAGAGGCGTAGGGGCCTCCTAACACCTTCATCGTATGCGATACGGATGGTGGTCAGCCTGGTTAGCCATTAATTGGTCGAGACCGTCAGATTTCTCATCTACTTTCGCACAGCAACTTGAGTTTATCAAAAGACCGTACCCACTTATTTGGCTTCTGTTCTTCTGACTCCAGGACTACTAGACCTATACCGGACTGATGAGTTGCCAATGAGCACGAAACAGCACTGTCTGGTCATGGTTACAGAGACGGAAAGCAAACATGCCCATTTCAATATTTCCAAAATACTCAAAATTTTCGGGATTATCAAAATTCTTAGATTTTCATCATTTTTTGAAAATATAATGCTTCTGAAGACTTCAAATATTAAAGAACATCGAGGATTTTGAAATGCTTGAAAGTTCTGACATTCACATGAGCGGTGATGATCAGAAGAATACATAACGATTTTAAAATTCATAATTGTTTAGCTATAACAATGAGTATTATAAAACCAAGACCACCTTTCCAAAAGCACATACTATTACTGTATGAACGTACTACATATGTTTTTATAATTACATGCATTATGGATGAAAACTTTCGTATACAGCATGAAAATAAATGTTTTTTATATTTGTGTTGTGTTTGATTTCGCCTCTTATTTTAAATGTGTTAGTGTTGGTGTGCTTTCACACAATACACAGTCACCTATACACCTACACTGAACACTAAGTGCTGAAACACATGTTGAATCCGTAATAATTCCTGCTTAGCTCAGTTAGTACGCCATAAGTAGACCAAAAGAATGTGGGAAGAATGCAAGGGATATCTCAGCCTCTTTTCGACTAGACAAGTAATTAATCAAGAGGTAACTTGTGTAATAAAATAGATACACCTAGCCAAAAACTGAACAGTTCTGCACTCCAAAGTCCCATTTACCGTAATATATCTATCATTTGTTGAGGACAAAAATTGTGTAGCTCTTAAAGTCTCAAGTGCGTTTATACATTGGTCCAAATATTCTCTGTGGTGAAGGTGCGAACTTGGAAGTCAAAAGTTTCGAAAACGGACCACATAACGAATTCGAATAGATGAGAAGCATCCAAGTAATTGCATTGTTTGTTGCCAAAATTGTGTAGTTTTAGTGCATACTTTTGACCTATTTCACTACCATTGCCTTCCACAATGACGGCATTGTATAAACATAATAATAATATTTACCGGTTGAAATATATATCTTCATTAGGCTTGTGGCGCTCTTTGCAAATTATGCAAGAAGTATCATGTCCAGAAGTAGCCTAACACCACAGTTACATATATGCAAACACGCCCACTTTTAAAAAATAACACTAAAAATACGAATTTAATGACAGAACTGACAAAAAGTAACTTATGTCAGGTTCACTTGTAATCGTCACCCTCATCCTGACTTTATACTGAGAATCTGGATTCGTTGAGACCGCCGGAGTTGGAATTTTCTAGACGAACTTGATTAACGCATTCTGATGCTCTATTCCTGTGTCCAAGAAATTATCCGAGATGAATGTTATTGTAGCTTCATCTATGAAAATTTGTCACACTTTCTCTATTTTTTCAAGAGGTTAATATCGCATACCTCATGCTATCTATATGAGCTTATACAAGCAAATAAGGTGATTACAGCGCCATCTAGTAGACACTAATCTTTTCAAGTATATACAGTATATAGTAAACTTAGAAACAGCTGTGATAAATTCTCATCGATGACACTACGGTATCACATTTTAACTCGTATCGTTTTTTTTTTTTTTGGCGCAGGAATATATTATCAGCTTGGTCATCTTCAAGTAGAATATGTTAATCAATGTTTGAATTTATCTCCGTTAACAAAAACGATGGACACTCCGTAGTATATGGGATCCGTATCTCGAGACATTTCTAGGGACACTGGAACTCGATTTTTCAAAACTACTAAAAAGTACCATCAAAGTTACGAGGTGTTATCTTACATGTCATTGTGGGGGTTTAGTAAAAGGCGATAAAAAGCATTTAACTGGACCAGAATATATTATATAGAAGTGAATATAAAACATGTAGCATTATTATACTAGGTATACTTTTGAAGGATCAAACTCACATCTGAATTAGTCAAAAACAGCTTTTCATTTGTTCTAATCATCAACAGAAAGCTACGTCAATGCAACAAACATTTCTAGTTAGATATGGTTATATTCATACACTTTTATTAATGACGTTATAGTTACAATTAAACAATTTCAAAAACCAACAAGTGGGGTACACATTAATATTTCCAGGTCTCAGGTAACACAATATTATGCTATGTTGTGGCAATAGGTGCTATGTTAATCAACAAAAACACTACCAAAGTATTCTATGGATATCCATTTGTTTCCCGCAAGCTACACACATGTAAGTATGCTTTGCACAGTAATATAAGTAATAGTTCTATTATTTTAAGGCAGGGCAATGGCATCGATTAACGCAATCTACCTGAAGCCAGCCAACCATTAGGCGGACGGCCAAGAAGGGACCTGAAAGATACTAGCGCCGTCTATGGGACAGTACCGGAACACAAAAATGAATTTAGAAAATCCACTTTGAAAAGATTTAAAGTGCTTGTTTCTGCTTCTGTCGCAAAGATGACGCTAGGACCTTTAATCCTTTTTGCACCTACATAATTCGTATTTTAATTATCTTCAGCAATTGATTAACATACCGATACAATACCTTTTAAAAATGTATAATTCGGATTTATGTATCATGTATTATCATATCAAAAATAAAAGCTTTGGTAGGTATTATATTCCAGATTAAAAATCTACATACAAGAATCAGTCACACATTTGGCGTGAAATCCTAAAGTTTTCCAAAAGGATGGATTTTTTAGATTAAAAATTTCAGATCTGGACGAATTTGGATCATTCTTATTCCTTTGCTGGCTTATTTTCCGTTAATCAATACATCCATTAGAAAACAGTATCCCGAAATTTGTAAGGGGGGAAAATCTAATCCAAATCCATTAAATTATATACCAACCAACAGCATTTAGTGAGAAATTGGCAGCGGTCTACCTTTTTTCTGCCCAGACAGGGGACAGAGGCAATAAATTCAAGGGAACAACTGAACTGGGTTAATCAGAGCTAGTTAATCAGATTGACATCAACCGATTTGAATCAATTTGTGGGAGTAGATCGCGTGAAATTGCTTTTGTCCCGATTGGAACTAGTGTGTTTCGATTTGAAATTTGTCAGAAGGTAAATTTCTTAAGAGAAATGCTACTCTTTTGGAGATCATGATTTTATGAAAGACTCGGGACTTGCCTAACTTGTCTAAAATGTTCCTCACCCAGATTGATTTAAAGCTCATATAACACATTACTGACAATAGTTTATGAATTACACAGTCAGATACAAATTACAGAGTATCTCGTTGATTATGTTCATTTCTTAAGATCGGTAGTCCTCTATCTATCACACTGTTCTTGTGATATCGACCTGGAGATCAGCAGATCAGTCACCGAGGGTTTCCGAGGAACATAATTATACAGAGTGCCCCACAAGGAACTATCAATTATAGTCAACGCCAAACAAAGTGGCGTGCACGTCATCACGATAAAAATTCCCCGACCTAATGCCTAGGTTTCTATCACAAACAATTGCTCTATTGCAGTTTCATATTAATGTGATATATAAATTGTAAAATGGTCATTACTCTCTTATTATGGTTAATAGTCATATAAACATTGTTATTAAAATATCACATAAGTTGCTTTCTGATAAATTTAGACGCATTATGCGAAATAAAATGTTTTGCAAACGCTCCAATCACTTATCGACATGTAAACGCACTAAACCGATTTCGCAGCGTTGACACATTGTCACCTTGAAACTTATTTAAACTGGCAACTGACATTTGTATTAATTTTGACACTGAATCAATTTGTGGCATTTCAAATCTTTATAAATCCTTTGGCCCCGCATACTGTAAATCAACAACTGTTTGTTTCAAAACAAAATTATTCATTTTACGAGTAGATAAAGGCAATTTTGGTATATAAAGATGCCCAAACAGTTAAATAGTCGGTGTAAGGAACTCGTGGCCTCGTTAATGCACTACTTTGAGCAAGAAAGGGACAACAACGGGCCTTTGTTGCCTTTAAATGCTGTTCAAGAGGTAGGTTACTAATAATTATATGTAATGTATATTAATAATAGTGAAATTTTATTTCATTTTTTGTAGTGTGTTGCTGCTGCTTTAAAAATTAGTTTAAGGACAGTTAGTCGTATTTCCGAGGGTGTGAAAAGTGATGCAAATTTAGAATCGCCCAAGAAAAAGCGGAGTTATATTAAACGTGTAACCAACACAGCGACATTGGATACAAGTGCCATTCGAGAAGTGATCTATAATATGTATCACAAAAGTAAGATCTTATTATAATAACTTATCAGAAATTTGCATTAATTTGTTAACTAAATTATAATGTCATATTACACATGGTTTCAGAAGAACAAGTTACGATACAAACTTTATGGTCTCGATTAAGAGATAGGGCATTATTTGATGGTAGTGCCACGTCTTTAAGGCGGTTGCTTAGAGATCTTGGATTTAAGTGGCTTAAGGACAATCCGCGACGAGGGCTCATGGAACTACCAAGTATAGCTTTGAAAAGGGTGGAATTTCTAAGGCAATACAATCAAGCCAAGGTTGAGGCCTTATACCAGTTTGTCTTCCTCGATGAAACTTGGATATTTCAAAATGGGACCATAGGTCGCTCTTGGCAAAATGGAAACCAAAAAAGCGTGAAAGCTATTAAAACAGATGGTAAAAGGTATGTACTTTTACACAATTTGCACTATAAAATTTAAAACTAATATATTTTAGATACATTATATTACATGCTGGAAATGAAAATGGGTTTATTGAGGGTAGTGAAGCGATATTTTCTTCGAAAACAAAATTGAGCGATTACCATGGAGAGATGAAACAGGACAATTTTTTGAAATGGTTTCAACATCAGTTATTAGAAAAATTGGAGAGTCCATCTATGATTATACTGGATAACGCCCCTTATCACAGCATGATATTGAACAAAGTGCCCAACAATGCATGGACAAAAAAAAATATCCAAGACTGGTTGACAAATCAAAACATACCATTTTTAAACACAATGTTTAAAACAGAGCTATTGAGTATTGTTGCTCGGTACATAATGCTTCTTAATTATATATATTTTGGTCGACAGTTTATATTTCTTTTGTTTATTCCTATTCTTAAAGTAACTGCTTTTTTAGAAACAAACCACCTAAAATATACGTGATTGATGAATTGGCGGAACAACATGGGCACAAAGTTCTTCGTCTGCCTCCTTACCATTGTATATTTAACCCTATTGAGTTAATTTGGGGCATAGCAAAAGGTTACTATAACAGACATATTGGTAGAGATGGTAACAGTGAAAAAGACTGTTTGGATATGTGGAACGAGGCTCTACAAACGGTTACCCCAGACATGTGGAAAAATAGTGTTCGACATACTGAGCAAGAAATTTTTAAATGGTACGAAAGAGAACGAATTTTTGATCGACCAGACATCGAACCTTTAATAATCAACTTTGAGAGTGATGAAGATTCAGATTCAGACAGCGCTGAAGAAAGAAACTCCGACTAACTTTATTGTACAGAAAAAGCTTACACCAGTAGCTTACCTAATTTTAGAATGCATTTTTCTGTATGAATTCTGTAAAATAAATACCATGCATAAAATTTGGAGGACCCCATTTGGATTTTTATTCAGTACCTTTAAGCTATCAATTAAATATGGTAGTTCATAGTGTCATCTGATCAATAATTGTCATACTTAATGATTATGCAAGTACAGATCTATAATTTTATTATACTATTATTTTTGTTCTCATTTGAGGTTAATATTGCTTATAAACCTAGGTATGTAAATAATAAATTTTATTATTTTACAAAAAGTTTGGCAACAATGTAAATTTTTCAACACACCCACCTTGATGACGTGCACGCCACTTTGTTTGGCATTGACTATATTCAAAAAGTTGACGTAAGACAGCTTTAGAATTTGGGTATTTTCAAACTGTTGGCACTTCCAGTTGTACCAGATTTGCTTATTTTCCGTAGAAAACCCTGTATTTTATTCAGTTTTTGGATTCTGCGAGGGATTCTAAGTACATTTCAAACATATTATACTGTACCTTAACCTAACCGTTTTAGAGATATCTCAAAAGCAGTAGGGTACTACTTTAGTAAGTTCTGTTCTGAATTTGGATAACAAATAGTAGAGGATAGCAAAAAAAGGAATGACAATTAAATTTTCGAAATTCCAATAACCCTTTTTCTAATGTAAGCTATCTTTTTATAATTTCATCGTATTAAACTCTGGCTTCATTTTCTGTTTTTCACCATCCTGTACTATACTAAGTGACATATGAATCCGAATACTGCTTTTTTTTAATTCACTAACGCTCTAAAAATGAATATTTCAGCCGCAGTAAAGAATCAACGTTGGCGGATTTTGGTTCTTGACATCCTTTACGATCGGTTACGATGCCTAGAGTACGGAGACCTGTACGATTTCGTCAACTTAGTGAGTTTGATAGGGGCCGTATAGTGGGACTTCGGGAAGCTGGACTTTCTTTTCGGGCAATTGCAGTTAGAGTGCAAAGAAGCGTAGACACTGTGGTTAGGTGTTGTCAGGCATGGCTTCGAGAAGGCCGTACGCAAAGAGCAAGGGTCACTGGACGCCGCCGTAGAACAACAGACCGTGAAGATCGCCGCCTAAGATTATTGGCCTTAAGGGACCGTTTCTCCACTACCAGGTCCATTGCAAATGAATGGTTTGCAGAACACGAAAGACCTATTGGCATGCGAAGTGTTTACCGACGAATGAGAAGTTTTGGCTTGATTTCATACCGGCCACACTGGGTCCTCCCTTTAACTCCAGAAAAACCGACGTAATCGCCTTGAGTGGTGCAGACAACGGTCACTCTGGGATGAGGAATGGAACAGTATTGTCTTTAGTGACGAGTCTCGATGTTGTTTAGGCATGCACGATGGTAGTGCCAGGGTTAGAAGGCGACGTGGTGAAAAGAGGAATCCACAGTTTTTTGTTGAAAGACATGTTCATCACACTGTTGGAGTTATGGTTTGGGGTGCTATAGCTTATGGTTCCAGGTCACCTTTAATCTTCATCAGAGGTAACATGAACGCGCAGCGTTATATCCACGAAGTCCTAGAACCCCATCTTTTACCTTATCTTGACACCCTGGCAGATCCAACTCTCCAACAAGATAATGCCCGACCACATGTTTGTTGCAAGAGTCACAATAGACTTCTTTCAACATAATGATGTCACATTGTTACCACGGCCACCAAGATCTCCTGACTTATCCCCAATTCAGCACGTGTGGGATATGATGGGTAGGAGATTGGTCAATTTGCAACGTCCTCCTCAGACTCTAGAAGCACTTCGAGAGGAGTTGGTGGTTGCCTGGAATGAGATACCACAGGAGGACATTGACCACCTGATCAGAAGCATGCCTAGGCGCGTTGGACAATGCGTAGCACATCAGGGTGCATCCACACATTATTAAAGGTCAAAGGGCTTTAAAGCAGTGCAATCATTTTGAAATTTTTATCATTTACTTATTATGCTTCATTAAGTACTTATACAAAATTTTATTAAAATAAAACCATTTAAACTGGGTGTTCGGATTTATATGTCACTTAGTATATTTGTTACAAAATTCGAAATAAAATCTACTAAAGTAGATCCTCTAGTATAAAAAGGGGGTTACAAATCATACAGCATTTGCAAAAATATGAAAAAAATGTTATATAATTATTTTGCTTGCATTTAACTTTTCTTGCAGAATTTGAGATATTTCAAAAAAGGTTAGATTCAAATATAGGATGATTTAAATAAAGTGTTCTTGAATCTGCCAAAGACAAATTAATACTCAGGGTGTTTTATTTAAAAGAAGCAAGATGATATCTGCTTTCCATACAACAGGAAATGCCATCAGTTTGAAAATTTTTGCTAACACAATACTGAGAGGAAACTGTGTAACGCCTAAAATTTTGCTTCTTCATGCCATAAATTTCTCGCAATTATCATTTTATAATTTCTTATTGAAAATCACGATAGAATAATTATTCGATTGAGCATACGCTTTTTGAGGTATGTTACCGACGAGCAATCGTTACTAAAAATACAAGATACCCACTAGACGCTTCGACTTTATTGCTTAAAGCTGAGTACATTTAATTTATAATAAAAATTTACACCAATTCAAAGCAACTGATTACAGATTACAAAAAGGGTTAGCTGTAATTCAAGAACCAGTCGTAAAAAAGTACATGGCGTACAATTTTAAAATGGGACTTTTTGAATTCTGGCTCACCCTGTATCATCTGTCCAAAAACTGAAAAGGGCAGTAGATAAGAACAAAATATGGGATCAAAAAATTCAGTACTCTAGTTATAACAGTTGCGGAGGTGCAAATTGTAAATGTTTGTCCAATATATCAACAATTTTAAAATAAAACCACAGTATGTTGTATCAAATTATTTGTTTAGTAGGGCCTTGCCGAATCTACAGTAAAATGTATGGCTTTATATTTAAGAAAATGGCGTCAAGTAGATTGACTCTATACTTCCTATGCCTCCGTTGGAGGATTCGAAGGAAAGGGATTAGTCAAGTGAAAAATAGGTGCAGCTTTCGTTCTGGTTTCCTTGACACTGTGCAATCTCAGAACTGATATACTGATTCCAACAGAGCTTGGAATGGATTATTGTACAGTTACAAGTTTGAAAATAGTTGTAAGGGAGCTAAAGTTAGTAACCAGAAAAGAAAGCAGAATCTCCAAATTTTGTGCTTACGTCCTAAAAGCTTTTTGAGTAAAGATGAAAACAATCGCTTTGTTTTTTATTTTCGTATTTATGTTTCAGTGAAAATGAATAGTGTAGACAGGCATATAAAATTAAGTAAAAAAATGGAACATTTCTCGCAATGTACTTGAATACAGCTACAACCGTTGTTGGAACAAGGAATCCATACTTTTGCGTATATCATGAAACGTCATAAAAATACAAAACTTAAATTTTTTGCCATTGCTCATTGACGTAGGATATAAAACTAAATAACAAATGTGTATCGTATTTTCTTCTTTTTGGTACTACCTATTCATGAATCATAAAAATATTGTTGTTCAATAAAAAGAGTTCCAGCACCGTGTAACTTAAAACTAACAACTTATTAGGAGAGCAAAAATGACGTGTGTCCTGGCCCAAATGAAACCTCATATGCGAATACTGCTTACTGATGACATTCCTGCAATCACGACGGATTTTTGAAGTAAATGCATAAGTTACTTTTCGAGCTCCGTGGCGTTATAACTTAAGCGACGATGTCTGAAATTCCGAATATGTTAGAATACCCTTTACACCATTAGTGGAACATCGAAATAACAGCACGCCACTTCCTGCTAGTTTTGCGATATGTGAAACACTTCTGCCAGTGTTCTGCCGTCAACTACCTGCAAGTGACCTTCATTACCTGGATGTTACCTTCCTCCTCGCTACCTGTTATATCACACCACGGTTAAATTGCATGTAGGATTTTGGATACCACAATATCATTTGAGACACTTCGCAAACAAGCGCTTTAACGTCGGAGTGACGCTACTCTTCTATAGTCCATTACATTTCGCCACTACCTGAATGCTTTTTGAACCACCTTAGGCGCTAGTGCGATGTTGCATCATTTTAAATTTTCCGCAATTACAATACTTCCTTGTCCAATTGCGTAGGAAGTAAAAATACATGCTTGGGACACCACCAGTTGTGAGACATCCCGTAGTAATGAAGATATTTTAAAAAGGCAAAATGGCAGGATACATCACTTATTAGTTTTAGCTACTAATAGAATTATAGCTTCTTACCTATTTGGTTTAAACCTCGGATCAGCTAATCTTGTAAAGTTCATACAGTTATTCAACGTACGTATTCCTATGACTACGTATTATGAGTGGTGAAAAAAGTCCATTCAAGGTGATGTGGAACATTCTACATGTACTATGTGTCAAGTTATTTTGAACAATGGAGATTATAAGGTAGGTAATCATAGGATATTTTAGCTGTATGAGCTTGTAAGATAGGTCAGAGATGTGCAGGAGTTAAGATCAATTTTAGAAAGCTTATTAACCAGTGTTTTTATTCGTGAAGAATGATCGAAAACTTCAAATATCAAACAAAATCTATATGCTAAATGTTGATCTCCACCCAGATGCTGGAGGTTCTCTAAACTCAAACATTTTGCACGTTTTTTTAGTTGTACAGTCTGAGTTGCTACAAACTCATCTTGCTAGTTACTATTCCTTCAAGAATGTATTATTACTTTTTCTATCCTGCTATAAGTAGAATTCATAATTGAAGTCTAAACGTTTGTAAAAAGATCTAAGTATAATAAAACTGAGCAATCTAGTAATTGACATAAAAATGAAAAAAGCATTTAATAAGGCGTATAACTACCATCCTACCTGAACCAAATTAACTACATAATTTCTGTAACATGACTAGCTAACAAGTGGTCTATAGCTACTACTACACTATTTTGGCTTGTGCTACATACCCAATCGATACCTCTGTCGTGCGTCGACAACTTTATATTTTATAACGCCTAAGGTGGGTAGACCATGCAAGGCCACTCAAACAGATAAATTAACTGTATAAAAGAAACAAATAAATTATTAACGCCCGATTATACTACTGTCCCGCCGAGATCAAAATTTGTGCCTTTAGTATAAATTGTAATTGGAATTGAAGTAATGGATCCGATGAATTTGGACGATTTCTTGTAAAATGTCTTTCAAAGTAGAGAAAAATTATACGGTTTGTGTAAGATGGACTCCTAGTTTCCATAATAAATCAAGAAATACTTTATATATCAAATGATTCACCTGCACAATCATATTTTACATTCGTGTCCGAACACATACGTTGACGCAAATTCCACCATTCAAATTGCAAATTGCAAATTGGACGCCTATTCAAAACAAGGATCAAACCTGAAACATGACGTCATTACTGGGCATTTAATTGAAAATAACAGTGTCTCACCATTGCTATATAAAAATTCCGTCTAATACATTCTTTGAAGAAATAAATAAAATTACAGATAGCTTATTATTTAACAAACATCGAGTAAATTATCAGTTTACTTGACTACCGTGCGGAAAACCCTGTTCCTCAAGCCAACCCAGTTTCTGTTAACAGGGAAATTTGTGTTCATGTTTTGAGTATGACGCAAAGCTTCTTTTCCATTGGTGTATTTTATGACCATGGTCGCTAATCTAGTATCCAGACGAACATGGAAAAAATAAGTTTTTGTACCTAAACCACGTTATTTAAACGTATTTATTGATTTAGTATAGAAATTTGGCACCCATCTTACACGCACAATCATTCTTTAGTTTGAGAGACATTTTAATCGATTATACAGATACTTATTAGATCTATTACTTCAAAGACCCCTCATTGGTTGAATTTGTGACCCACGTAATTATTTGGGCCCCGGCTTAGTAAATCGGGCCTAAGTGATGTAAGTTCTATTCTAGCTTATAAAATACGCTTCTTTTTCGCAGAGTTAATCGGGATTTATTTTCTCCAAGTTGTACAAAGCTCTTCCGGACGGACTTGCAAGTAAGGCCAATGTAATAGATCAGTTGTAAAACTCAAAACTAACGTTGCGATCTAAATGACTGCTTATATAACTTAACCTGCATATAAAGGTATTTCATTTAAATGAAATAATAAATACTTACAATAATATATTCTCATGAAAATACTCAATGAATTACTTGAAAGCTATCGTAAGACTAAGAATATATTCGGGAAAATATTTTCAAAATGACTTTAATGAGTTTGATATCGATATTGAATAAGCTACAAATATACTTTATAATTTGGATTCAAAATTATTTAAACTGACCAAAATGGCCTTATGTAAGGTCAATATGTACAAGAAAGTGTCACAAAGCTCCCGGATGGCTCTGTATTTCCTCGGGGAACAGTATCGGTAAAAAAAATTGTAATGAGCACCGTAGTTCCCTAGTTAAGACTTACCCAAAGATCTGACCTTGTCAGTTATTTTCGACACTATTCGTGTGAGATTTCTATAGACATTTCCTAGCAGCACACATTTGGCCTTCGTGTGACCTCTAGTTGTTATCTTGACCTTGAATAACACACATTTGAACATAAAATTTCCGGCTCTCTATATTTTCAGCATCAAATAGTCGTTTCTGTTTGAAAAAATAGAGTTGATCTTGAAATGATCTTGAAGCTGAGGTTCAAGGTTAACTCCAAGATCGCCGCCACTTGTGAAAATTTACTAAAAACCTGTCATTACCAGTCATTTTCGTCACGATCTCTACGGGATTTCTAGATTTATTTTAACCTATTTGACCTCAGCGGTTAACTTGATCTTGAAGTTTAACTCATATGTAAAATTCCCCCGTTCTTCCTAATAACTGGACTTTGGGTAAGTCTTAACGAAGGAACTACGGTGCTGGTTATGAATAATTTCCAACCGATACTTTTCATGCGGGCTTCTATTTGAAAAAAATGGCCTTAAAATGACCTTAACGGTTCAAGGTTAAATCAAACAAACAAAATCTACTAAAGAACTGACCTTGATAGTGATTTTATACTAGTCGTGTAAGATGCATAGTGGTTTTTCTAGGAGACACACATTTGATCTCCATTTAACCTCTACAGGTCATCATGATCAATTCGTATTCAAACGTAATATTTTCCGCTCTTTCGATTTCCGCTTTCAAAAATAGTTATTTCCATTAAAAAAATGACCTTAGATTGACCTTGAAGGTGAGGATCAAGGTCAAATCCAAGATCACCGTTTACTCACTTGTTAAAATTTACCACAGGCCCGACCTTGATAGTTGTTTTCATTACTAAACCTGAGAGATTATTAGGGGGTGTCCTAGCAGCAGAGCAGCACACATTTGACCTTTAAATCGCACATTGACCTTGGACTTAAATTCGTATTAGAACGAGAAATTTTTCCGCTCGTTCCATCGCCGGCATCAAAAATAGGGATTTTCGTTAAAAAAAATAATAAAGTTGACTTTGAAATAACCTTCAAGGTCAACGTCAGCGTTCACTTTCTAGTTAAAATTTACCAAAAACCTGAACCCGATAATTATTTTCGTCACCCATCCTGTCAGATTTATAGAGGTTTTTCTAGCGACACAAATTTGATCTTCATTTGACCTTTTGTAGTCATCCTGTCCTTGGACTTTAACGGTGCTTAGACATACAATCTTCTGTTTTTTCGATTAGCCCAACAAGAAAATTAAAGGAAATATTAGTTTATCCACTTGAAAACCTGCTCTTTGCTCTGAGCTAGGATCATAATTTTAACGTCGACGACCGTTGTCAGCAAAACGGAAGACCGCATTAACAGAATAACGACGCGAGCGACTCACCGCCGTATCTGTATCCCTGACTTAAATGGATGTAAGTGTGAGTAGAAGGAATTTGTCATCTTATGGCAATAACTACGACTTTTTAATAATTGGCCTTACGAGGAGAATGGCCTTCCATGGTCAACCCACCTTATCAAAAATTTTACCTGGAATACAAACTCTATTAAGAACCTTCATTCCTTTGATAGTGAAGGGACTGTTACCGGTATGAGGTGTAGAAGCGGAGGTAATGACGTCATTTCCATGTTACCATCCCATCTGCAACTCAATTATTTATTAATGACCACTTACCTGATCCTAACAACGTTAGCTACAATCTGCTGCCGGACGGCATCCTGTCGGAAGCCACCTGTAAAGATGTAGCTGGATACATGTAGGTTGTAGACGGTAGAGCTGCAGTGGAAGTTGGGGGTTTTTCCGGTGTTCAAGTAGCTATCATAGTGCAGTAGGCTTAGGTTTTTACTATACACCTAGTAACTCGAAAGGAAAGGCAACTCGTTGGATACATTGGTTTTCGTATACCAATATACGAGGATTGATTCGCTCTGCACCGTCCCAGACCTTTCTGCAAATGCTTATTTGATGAATGTTGTCGACAGCAAAATAAGTAATTTAATCCAAGTAAGCTATGTTTCCACAATGTTAAGTTTATATGTCAAACTGTTTAGTTTTGACGCCGAGATCTTTATGTGACAAATAATAGTTGCAGCATCAGACAGTCAAACTAGTGAATCTCTGGTTCACTTCGGAGTTCGAAAAGAACATCTGAACAAATCCTGATCAGAACGCAGCCTAAACATAAGCGCTATTTTACGTCCCAGACCTACTGGCGAGAAAGTATTGTAATCGCAAAAATGAGACATTATGTTTTTTTGATGTAATATGACATGTACAGCACCAGAAACCATGACACTAATTTCTGTCGGTATGTTTGTCCGCTAATCCTTGGTCCGTCTATAACTTGGAAATTACCGATTTGGACGAGCTTTTCACACAGTCACTATTTCAGGGACGAAAAAGCGTTGTAGTTTTAGAAAATCGGTCGAGTTGCGGCGGAGCTTCGAGAATTAAAAGAAAAAACTGAAATCGTTCACAATTTTTTTTACGTGTCAGAGGCTCATTTTCGAGAATTTTTTTTATGGGTAGAAAATTTGGGAGGTGAGAGTTGTAGGGCGTGGAGGAGGCTGTATCTCATTTTTTGGGTAGTAGTACATTTATTTACTTCTAACCTCTGTACTTTGAATATTTGCACAATATATCTGAGTCATTTTCCGTACGTGCTGGATTATTTACCGTTCACCGGCCATAGAAACCCTCACAGCTGGTGATGTTATAGAACGGATATATTTGGACAACTTTCGTACACTGTAGTATCATTACATTGTTGCATGTCTTCGACGACGTTGATATCACGCCCCGCCTGGGCACCATCGGCGTTGTTGAATTCAGATCGGACCCTCCACATGTGAAGGACATCGCGTGCTCCTGGGAAACTGGTATTTTTTGGAGTCACAGATGTAGATATTATGCGAAATATGTCTGATATGTCTAACAGGTGGGTAATACTGCCAGCATCACATGTTTCTGAATAATTAAACCTCTTTCACTGATACGAAAAAGCAACGTTTACAACATTTGACACCCTGAAACCCCCAACCCTCAATTTACAGCCACTACAAAAATATTTTTGTGTCACTGAAGCAACTTTTACAAACTACAAAGCTTTAGCCATTGTAGTTTCCTCTACTTGTGTGGAGATCTGCTCATGCTTTTTTGTCCCATGTATAGGTTAAGTGCATGCGTTCTGGGTTGGGGCTGCTTGGATCATGTACGGGGGCACAGTGAGTACTTTGGGAAGGTACGGGCATGTCACGTAACATCTTTTTGGTGTTTTTGATAGATGGATTTTGTAGATGACCAAAATGCGCTCTGTGTGCATCTCAATACATGGTGCCTGAATTTTCTTCCCAGCTATTAGATTATAATCAGGTTTTGTGCCCCATGCACCTGTTTGTTATGCTTTTTATGTGTTATATGTGTTAGGTTTAGGCTAGGCTTTTCCTGACATTTCATCATTTCAAATGGTTACATTATTACTATTATGGGAGAAGAAAAGTAAAATAGGCAGTCTGGGCTCCGACATACCAAGCTGCTGTTCCGTTAACAATCAGCAACTCCTCATACCGTGAGGTAAGCAACTAGCAAATCGTGTGCCCTAAGTGGATGGAGGGACTCGGCATACCCATATGGATTTAATTATGTATTGCAAATAGGTGTATTCCACATACCATGACTAGCAGACTGACGTTGTGATCTGGCCAGAGCCTGAGAAGCCCGTTGAGGAGCTCATGATATTTTGTCCATTTTCCTTCCTCCGAGACGATGTTCACTTCGGGCGGAGCCGAAAATTCAGTAACGAACATCACCTTCCGTTCGTGGTCAACGACTATTTTGGGCTTATACGCCTGCACCAGCTTGACCGTGGGGAACGATTAATTCCAGTAAATCCGGCATTTCTCCTTCTCCGCAACGGACTCAATATCCACTAAAGCAGAGGGCAGCACATGTGTTTCATCTATACCGTAAGAGTGCCTCAAATAGCATAACATCCGCAGAAATGCGTTGTACTGATAGACGTAAGCAGTGCCAGCGATTACTTTACATGCTAACAAGAGATGCATGAGCCTGTGGACATGCTCTGGAGTTGGCATCGGCTATATCCGCACCCATAACCCTACTACGGTATATCAAGATATTAAATACAGCATCTTGGCAAGCCATAATGAATCCCCCAGTCTCAGACTTTAACCCACTAGATCACAAGGGTGGATTCAGGATTTTTTCTAGGGGGGGCTGGTGATTTTCTAACATCAGTGTAACGTCTAGAATTTATCGTATTATTGCTCCTTAAATCCATTGTGTTCTATCTGGTCAAGGCCAGCTTGAAAGGCAATATTTTTTTATGTGAGAACAAAATAAGTACGTGGCATGTATAATTAACTAGTATAATAATATTAAAGATTCAAACATAAAAAAGTTCATTGCTAGTAACAACAAACAAAAAATGAAACATTCTGAGGGACTCCGACACTTATCCTAGTCCATTCCACACAAAACAATATTTTTGATTGCGAAAACGAACGCGACACGGTTAGGATGGGAGGTCAAAGCCAGGCGGGTCTGTCTGGCAGCCACATCGCGTGGCGGCATCGTGGAAGAGAGCTCTGAGAAGCAAAGTGAGTTGGTGTAGCGGTACAAGACAGCTAAATCATTGCAAAAAAATATCTGTTAGATCGTAATTATTTTGATAATGTATGTTTGTACGAAAAAAGTACAGGAATATAGGACTGTACATATTCACGTGTAGTGCAGCAGTTCTGTGATTTAAACGAATTCAATATAGCAACATAAATAACATACGCGATAAGAGATGCGGGACATGTAGTATTGACTTTGAGCATCGATCGACGCAGTTTCTGGACAGGCCACAGGCGCACCGCTAAACAAATCTCATAAGTGTCTATTTCCAATTTAGGCGTTCATCTAACATAGTGCTTCGCTGCAACACCAATCCCGAACAAAATCAGTCAAGCTTGTACAATTTTCAAATTACTATTGAGCATTAAACAGCACATAAATCACCTTTTAAGTGCAATCTGTTTAGCTAATATATTAGGTAGCCAGTCTTAGATTTGTCACAAGTCACAATACTCGTATATATGTATAAATCGTAAGAATTGTGCTGTTAACAAGTGATGTCAAAGAGGGTCAGCATTTGGAGTACCAAAGGATACAAAAAAATCGCAATGCTCAGTTTCTATAGCTATAACTTATAGTTAGTATGCTTCTGTCGCCATGATGTCAGAAATAACACAACGGTGTTAGATTACAAAAGCAAGTGTCAGTCGTCTAGGGGGGGGGGCGTCCCCTGCCCCTCCTCTAAATCCGCCACTGCTAGATCATAGCAATGAGAAGGTAAACTGCTTAGACAAGTCATGCTCCTCTATGTGTCTGTAGAAGATTCCATGCATAGGCTTGTCTATATGGAGCCTTGATAAGTAATTTGCTTCACCGGTTATGTTGCTCTTCAGTTGAGCAGGAGCTTAAAGTCGAGTATGAGACTGAGTTCCTCGACTGCTGTTATCGCTGCTCTAAATCTATTCTTATTATTATTTATTATAGCCACACGGCATTATATCTCCTCATTGGGGTGATACTACGTCATCCCAGACGCTTACAACACCAAAGGCAGTAAACTTTATTGAAGCTTATTATGTTAGGAAGTTGATTCTGTCATTTCCCATGAATTTTCGTACTTTACGGGCTGTCCCCAGTAGAACTTCTTTCTGCATAATTGTGTAGATATTTTCATTTAGTTCAAGTTTTCTAATGTTTCCTAACAGCTTCCGTGGTATTACACCAGTTGATAACAATATGATTGGAACCGTGTCAACATTCTCCATTTTCCATTGTCTCTTGATCTGGAGTTCTGGATCTCTTTGCTTTACTCGTTATGCTTTATCTGCTTGAGCTGCTGATGGAATATTTTGGCCGCAATATCATGTTTTTTTTGAAGTACGTTGATGCAAATGACTGACAACCCCGAATCACGTGTTGTTTTGATTCAGCATCTCGACATCCATATCTGCAATTATCCATCTATTGAGGAAGTTTGAGGATATATTTTTTGTAGTTGTTTGATTGCATAACCTGGTCTTGTATGGCCATAAGATAACCTTCTGCCTCTGAAAACATCTGCCCGAAAACAAGCCAGTTTTTTGATGCCCTAATGTCAATATTTTCTTGCCATACCTCATGAGGGTGCCTTCCATCGCTTACTAACTTAGAGCGGGGGTGAGGATTAGCGGACAGACAGACCGATAGACAGGTAGACAGCCTGATGGATATAAGTGACATGGTTTTCCGTCATGTATACTCGTATATTATGTAACGTCGAAAAACACTAATATCTGATTTTCTCAATTTTTGTTATTATTTCCTCCCCACTGGAGTAGGAATTAAAGGCATTGGACTTATCTTGAAACTAATTTTGGTCGTTAGATCTTCAACCATGAAACTACTTTCTGTATCCTATACCACATCCTATATACCCACAAAAACTTAAAGCTTACCTCAAGTTCTAGTAGAACGCGCTCCAGCAGAAACCCTCATTAGCGTTGGGATACAGATTATGCAGAGTTTCCTTCGAAGAGAGGGCAATTTTCCTCTTCAATGATAATTTATAAAGAGTAGAAAATGTCAGCGTAAGCCGGAAGCGACATTGCATCAAATTGCAATTGTAAATTGTATCTATATTCCGACTGGGTGGCGCATGGCGTATGATCAAGAATGGGGTTGGCAGATTACAGCGGAATACGAAGGAATGTTTCTCTATTTTTGAAATGCAGTAGCGGGACAATCAGATACCATGGACGTAGATCCAACGGTTTTAATAAATTATCTACAAGCTGACCGTCATGATTGTTCGGGAAGATGTAAAGGATATGGTGATAGTGAAATAGAATAGCTTTGTGTCTATTCAGTAGTGACCTCAAATTGGACCTGGGCCATAGCCGTGAAGCTCAAATCAAGGACAAGACGATTTCTTTATTTGAAACTTATATACTTTTGACCACGGAATTGGATAGAGCGGAACATTGTATGCTCAGTTGTGAGCTTGGATTGATATTACTTTTTTCTTCCAGGCCCTGGCCAGGGTCACAGTAAAACACGTTCGTTTAAAAATATTTCAGGGATCTTTCTGAAGATAAAGCAGTAAGAGCTCTGAGGTCAGCGACAGCCCTAATTTTTTCCTTAATATTCACTGGTGACATTTAAATTGACCTATACGACCTTAAAGGTCAACTCAGGGCTATAATCAATGTCAGTTTCAAGTTGACCAATGAATAGCCAAGAAAAAAATTCCTTGACGCCCTTAGGAATATAAGTAATGGATTTTTACGATAACCTTGACCAGGATGTTAAAAAGATAAAAATATTTTTTTATTCAAGGTCATGTCCGAATGTTCAAAAAGATCCTGCTGTACTAGGTACTTTGTAACTGCTGTAGGAATTGTATGTTTTGACACCTATTCGATTTTCTGGACCAATGAGCGATAGCCGAAGTGAAAAGTAGACTGTTGGGATGTTCTGCATAATAAGACGAATGTACGTTATGCTATGCGGATACCCCCTTAACATCGGCAGTTTCCTTGTTGTGTTGCATTGTATATATTTTATCCGTTCTCGTTCGGCCAAGAAGACTGGTAACTGGAGGGTGCACTGCCTAAGGCAAGACACGTATTCGTATGAAGACAATACTGTCGGTAAGAAGGCGACGCATATGGTAATCACCACGTGGTTTTCGATAGCATCAAGAAGGCTGGAAGCAAGAGGGTAAGCTCATAGAGTGGGGGTGAAGCAAAAGTTGTTTTTTTTTTATTTTTTTTTATTCTCCAACTACCACGAAGACCTAAGGCCTAAACACCCATTGGGTACCGTGGGGCTATAGGGGGATACAGGGGAAAGGGGGAACGCCACACGGACTCTGGCGAGGGAACACGTGGGCATGCAACATGCACACATTCTGGCTCCGCCTACGAGATCCGCCGGGTGGTACCTCCGCGTTCGACAGTCAGAGACCGTCTACCACCTACGGACAATCACAACATCCATAGCCAAGAGAAAAATTTCTCTTGGAACGGGATTCGAACCCGCCCAGCGCACGGCGACTGATCAGGAGACCGAAGAGTCTACTACTGCGGCCACCGGGAAAACTACAACTACTATATACATTGGGTGTATTTTATGTTCTTTTCATGTGGTATCTCTAATATCTGCATGTATCTGTTGCTTTCGTCATGAAAGTAAACCGTAAACAAACCGTGTTTTTACAATTTAGACAAATAGCAAGCCAATATTAATAAGCCAACAATGTGTAGCATGTTGAGAGAAGACAGGTACAACAGGCAATTAGATCAAAATAAAGCAGGCGGAAGATTTTGTTAACATTTTTTACGTACATGCATAAATGTGCTCCTTACTGACCAACGAATTCAGACTAGGTACAAAAAGCCAGTCAAGGAATTGCTTGTCTCCTTATTCTCATAGTCTGTGGATTCTACCAGTAGGTATTATTATTATGTTGATACAACGCTCTCACTTCGGTAGGCATTGGTAGACAAACGAGTTAAAAGTATGCATAAAACTACCCAATTTTGTTGAAAAACAATGCATTTTAAATTTTCGAATCCGTTGTTACCGGACAGTTTTGGCTTCCTGAAAATACGTATCTTGTCTTAGACAGTTTACCATCCTGTTTCTTCTTGAATAACGCTGGTCGGCGTCAAAGAATAAACTGAATTATGACCGTGTGAACATGACTCTTGCTGGTTCACTTTTTACTTCCCGCTCCATCCAAGAGTCACGAACGCAAAATCGAAAGCGTGCCACGCTCCTTCTTGCCCCGTGATAATGTACCTTTATTCTCGACACCCTCACTGTTTCCAGTCTTCTTGCGTTCCTCGTTGCAATCCGTTTCGTTCCGGAATCGGAATCCAGACACCGATGGCCCACTTGGCATTCAGCGCAGTATAAATGGCCGCTTGAAGCGTTTCTGCACGTGCACGATGTATCATATACAAGGATGGATAGCCGGATATGAAGACAGAAAGATATTCTGGAAGTATGCCGAAAAAGGAGGTTATTTTATGCTGAAATGCTTTCTTTTCTGTTTCCTTTGCGCCGAATATTACATAAGAGGTTCATTGTCAAGTAGATTCACTCTGCACGTTCACAGACGTTATTGACAATTGAAGTCCGATTTACCTTCCGCTGGGCGGCTCTTGAGTGATTGCAGATTAAACTGACAAACATGTCAGAAGAAACTGAAACAAAAACATGTTTGATAGAACTTTTCACGACTTCATCACGTCTTGACATATATTCACGTAGATGTATAAGAATCAGTGAAACACCCCTTAAAAGGGAATAGATGTAAACCCCTTTAGAGACGCCGATATCTTTATTAGTACATTGTAGTCATAAATCGGCCGAATTCCTACCGCTGTTTACTTTTTTTTGTTTCGTACTATGTATTGTGTTCGGCTTAATATGATACATAAACATTCTGGGTATCGATGAAACAAAGTAAAAATTGTATCTAGTTTAGTATAAACTACTAGTCGATGTGCAAGGATCAGATTTTTTCAAAATAACCGAAAATGGTAAAGACGGCTAACGTTTATCTTGAAAAAACGGGGTGCAGTGTGCCTTACGTGATGAGGGATTGCCAATTAGAGCGATTGCTGAAAGGCTGCATGCAGGACGGAACACGGTGTCTCAAATTTCAAAGAAAAAGAGAGAAACAGGCAGTGTCGTACATCGTCCACGCCCTGGAAGACGCAGAGTTACAACTATTCCTGAGGATGGACTTATAGTAATAACAAGTAAACCAAACAGACATTTAACTGCGCATGAATTCACCCACAGCTTGAATAGAACGAGGGAAAACACTGTCTCCGTGTCTACGGTGAAACGCCGCTTACAAAGGGCTAACCTTAGAGGATGTGTAGCAGCACGCAAACCACTCCTACGATCTATACACAAACGCAACCGGTTAGCATGGGCCCAAGAACACAAGGATTTGACCATTGGCGATTGGAATCAAGTCATTTGGTCGGATGAATCCAAATTTGAAATGTTCGGATCTCGACGACGACTGTTTGTACGCCGCCAACCCCATGAATGCATGACTCCTCAATGCTTGCAGCCCACTGTTGAGCATGGATGTGGGAGTGTAATGGTTTGGGGATGTTTTGCTGGAACTCAAACAGGAGATTTGGTTCGTATTGAGGGTATAATGCGAAAAGATCAGTATTTGGAAATATTGGAAAACTATGCTGTTCCCTCAGGACAAAGGTTTGTTGGAAACAATTTCGAATTTCAGCAAGACATCGACCCTAACCATTCATGTCGACTATTTCGCAATTACTTGGACCAGCAGCAAGAACTTGGTGCAATGAAAATCATGACGTGGCCTTCCCAGTCTCCAGATGAAGCAACAAGAGCCTACTAGTGCTGCAGACTTGTGGGCCAAGCTGCAGGAAGCGTGTATATCCTTGTCACCAACTATTCTTGAAAAATTGATACGTCGGATGATTCGTGTCTGTAATGCAGTTACCAACTGATTAAATTTCAGTGGAAAATAGTTTCATTTTTATTTTTTTGATTAAACGCACTCTATGGATTAATTTCTCTCAAATTATCTACTGTCCCAAAACTTTTGAGCGGTAGTGTATATGACTTGTAACTTGACAGTGTAGTCAATATAATTGCAATATGTGTCAGTGTGAAGCACATTACATTAGAGTCAAACATTGATAGCTGGAGCATCATCAACACGTACAGCTACAAAACGAGTGCTAAGTTGACATATTGTAGAAAAACATATGTTATGTCACAAAAAACCTATAAAATGTCAAAAACCGATCAAAATGTCACTTTTCAAGATACGTAATTCATGTTGCCGCAAATGACGTTTGTCTGTTTATAATCTTAAACATAAGCTAACCAACGCCACCTACTTCTAGCTGTCCAAATTATCTGCCATTAGATTACAGTTATTTAAAATAAACTGAGCCTAAGCTACTCTTTGGAGACTTTATAGGGGGAGGCTTGGCTTTAGTTAGACACTTGACAATCTCTAAAAATAATGACATTTTACCGAGTTCTTAAGCATCTAAAATGGTCATTTTTTGAGGTTTCTTTGCCTTTTCGCTTATAACTCAAAAATCACCACTTTAGAGAAATAATTTCTTCGCACGTCGAAATGGTGAGGAAGTATTGTAATAGCGAAAATTTTCGAAACCGGGATATTATTATTTTTTTTTTGATCTCATATAACATGTCACTCATTTCCGGGGATCTGTTAGACTATCTGTCGGTTGGCCTATCCGCTAATCCTTGACCCATCTATAACTTGAAAAGTACCGCTTGGATTCGGAAGACATATTTCGAGTTGAAAAATAGCATAAGCTGACGCTCCACCTTTTCATCACTATTTTGTTTTTCTTCCTATTAAGCCAATTATTTTGTAATGCTGTGATGAATAAAGACCATTTATTTTTATTATTATGTTCACACATGATTATTATACTAAGTCAAGTACGAAACAGCATTGCAGTTTTTGAAAATCGATAAGCAGCTGCGGAGCTATTGGCAAAAGTCAAAAATAATAAAAATCATTGAAACTTGATTTTTTGACGTTTCAGAGGTTCCTGATTATTTTCTGAAATCTTTCTGCAGGGGTAAAAAAAATGAGGCTGGGGTTGTAGGGGGCGGGTGTGCTTCAATATTTTGGCGTTAGTATGTTTATACGTTTCCAACTCAAATAATTCAATAATTAGTACATGTTTCACACATCATAGATTTCCCCGTACAATGTGTCGCGCTTAGTTCGCACTGCTACGAACACATACACGCACTGAATCCTATCTGTTTGGCTGACTTAACCCATATACTTTTTTGGTGAAATAACTAACTTTCACCTCAGAAGGGCTAACTTGTCCCTAAAATAATCCTTATGAAGTGATAACGGCGTTCTGTGGGAAGTGCAGAGTCAACCTACTTGACTTCAGCAAACATAAAATTTCAATTTCGAGGAATTATTGAAATAAATTTACACCGGGTTACCGGACGGTGACCTCTTGATTAATATTAAAGGGCACGTTACAAACCTGATAATAAAAAATAATGAGTTGTAAAATCCTTCCCACGAATGCGAGGTCTAAGAACAAGGCATCTGACATTTTTCTGGTAAGAACATTTTTTTCGCTTGCATGGGAAACAAATCGTATACGTACACTTTACACATGCTTCTATGTAAAGCAGATTTATTTCATGTCTGGTCTCTCCGTGAAACTCTGAGAGATAAAAATAATCTCAGGCATATTTTTGTGTTCTCCCAACAATAACTTATATTAAGTTCAACTTGCTTCAACAAGATTTAGGAAAGCGGGATAAAAGAAGAAAAGTCCAGAGGATAAGGAAAAAGCAAGAGACATATTCTGGTGGAGTATGAAATTGATATAAATAGAACATTCTTATATATCCGTTCTGTGTCCAAAAATACCTGTTTCTTTGACGTACGCTTTTATTTAGATTATTATAAATAAAATGTATCATAGCCCTGAGACACACGATTTGTGTCTGTCATTATGTGTCTTGAAAGACAGAATACTGCAGATTTAGCACGCTCAAGTATAAATTGATGAATTACTTGGTTTTGGTAAGCATTTCAATTCCCAGGTACTAACAAGTTTTTGGTTTTTATAGAGTTGCATGATGTGCCAAAGTAGCCTAACAAGTAGAGACATTTTGAAACGAAACAAAAAAGACAAGAATTCTTCAGTTTTATATGTCACTCGTCTGCTTGGTTGCTTTTGCATAAAGTAAAAAGTTTTTGTAAGGATAAAATATCTTGAACAGATTCTAAACATTATTTTCGCGTTTTCTCAATTTTATCATCATTTCAGGGTGTCGTGAATTCGCCGTATCATTTTTGCCTATACTGTCTCACTATTGTGACATTGTTTACCAATTAAAAGATCGACTGTTATGTTGCAATCATTTAATGTTATTGATAAACATGGTACTAACAATTATTCAAAGAGGCTTGTACCCATTTTGAATAGTAAAATTCAACCTCATAAAATTACGGCAATATTCTTATAATCTATGAATTGTCAGCAAATTTCAAACCTTTCTGAGGATAAGTGTTTTGACAATCAGTGATTTTGAAGTGAGACGAAGGCGAGAACTGAAGATAAAAGAGTGTTTGAAGACCACGACAGCGTTTTATGTTTCGGAAAGATCCACTACCTGCAATATTTCTTCTTGGAATACAGTCACCACTTAGTTCCCATATTCTGCTGGCCGTCAAATGAAATCACAGATGGTGAGGTAATAGTTAACAAAATGTCATTTTCGGTGTTGTACTTTGAAAAAGGCCACCCAGGTGGCCGAGACGTCAGTAAACTAATTACTTCAATATCTATGGTTTTCATTCCATTTCATTTCAACCTCAGAATGAGTTTAATATGTTACATTAACAGTTACTATTGTCAAATTCGTTATCTAGTATCCAATTCTTAATCCACTTTATCCGGATAAAGGTAATGAAGTATTCCGACTATGCATTGGCGAAATAAATTATGGAATAATTGGTATTTCCGTTGAATACTACACCACATGGTGTTTCAATGCTATAGACTGCAGAAATACACGCACGGCAGACATAGGCAGCGTTAAATATCTTCTGCAGGCGTGTTGAAACGTATAGTTGTAGTCATAGTTCTTGGCGGGTCAAAGTAAGACTACCAGTATCCCCTTAGATATCTCAATCTCTCTCATAGATACACATACAGCCTACCCCTGTGTGTGAACGTTTGTTCGGTAAGCTCAAAGACATACATTTTTTAGTTGTGTGCCTCCGTCTCGAAAACTTTGTCATTACGTGTGAGTGCCCTTCAATCATATTTGTCAGAGTGACAACCTACTTGACATCGGCGTGCAATCTGACTTGTCCTGTTATCATTCTTCAATATTGTACAATGCCCGGAATTTATTAAATTATTTCCAGGAAGAGAATGTAAGCAGCGGTCCCCTGTTACCCACTTCATGTGTACTGGAGAGAGTAACAGATGCTTTGAAGATTAGTCTGCGGCCATGGTACGGAGACTTGATCTGTTTACTTATTTTATATTATATATATTTACTGAGACTTGACCAAAATAAATACATTCTCGCTTTAGAGCGATAAAACAGCAAGAGCGCATGCTAAAATAATATAGGTTAAGCTTGTACGGTACTCCTTGACTGCGCAAGGTTATGATATTATCATTGGTTAACGTATTCCATCCGAAGATACCTAGTTAAAATAGGCAATAAAGAAGCATCAAAAAGGTATTGAAGATTAATCACCATATATTAGACAGTAGCAGAGCCAAATACTCTCTTCAAAGTAGATTTCTAAATTCACTTGTGTATTCCGCTACTGCCTTATAGATGGCGCTAGTATCTTTCGGAACCATTTTTTGACGTCGGAATACAGTATGTTCAGGTAAAAACGTTAGTATGTAGAGTAGGTGAATTAAGTGTAGATATTTAAGTACAAAACGTGAAGAAATTAATTCCGGTACTGAAACTAAGATATTTTTTGGATATTGCTGCTACCGCTAGATATTTTATCTTTAAAATGGCGTTAAGTAGGTTGACTGCGCTTTCCGCGCAACGCTGTCATCACTTAGCTCATAAAGGATTATGTTTGGCACAAGTTAGCCTTTCTGAAAAAAGTGAGCTATGGACATTGTATGAAAAAAAATTTAATCGATTAATTATGTCGTAGTCTCCATATATTTGATAACACTAGAGATTTCTTCCCTGTCCTATCGAAAACATCGACCATTTGGTGACCATGCTGAACCACAAGCAGCCATGGTACAATAATACTAGATCTAAAGTGCCAGCGATGCAGTCAGACGGGCTTGGTGCAGAAAGGTCCGCGACCGATACAGGACGCGCCTATACATACAAACCCCAACCTCCAATTTCAAACCTGTAAAAACGTTTTTCCGAAAATGACCAGTAGTCTCGTCGAAGAACGTAATAGTAACCACTATCAACATCCAAGCGGTCATTTCGAAGTTATATATGACATTGAAAAAATATAGTATATATCTCATGTTAGAAAATTTTTGCGACTACAATTCGAATGAAGTAAAATGTAGGTAAGTTTTCATATTGATTTTTTTGAAGAAATTATAGAACGCTGTTTTTTGGCACCGTAAGGCCTTTGTTTGTCTTTCTGAAGAACAAGATCATTCTAAGTGATTTGAAGTCTGAATCCTGCAAATTACTAGTCTTAATGTTTAAGAACCCTGTTAAAAATTGTTAGTTTCCTAGTTGCCAAGTGTTTAAGTTGAAGGTGGAACCTTTCCTAAAAGACCCCGAAGCATATTTCGGGCTCAGTTTATCTTCAAGCATTTTTACTTAATTATTACGTCGCGCTCGTCCACATAACAGGCGTAATTATTGGAGCTGGGAACGCATAAATACAACACAGAAAAAATTATATATACTCTCCTTCACCCTCCATAACCCCCTCCCCTCATTTTTATTCTATATTTTTATATTTCTCTATTTTTTTTTATTGGTACCTCAGGGTTCGGTTCTAATGTTGTCAGCTCATGATTTCACATTCATCGTGATTTTTATTGTATTCCTTCTAAAATTGTTCTATTGCATGGTTAATTCTCTTCCCATACCCTATTGCCAGTTCAATCTCCCCCAGCCTATGCATTTTTAACTTTCCATATGCAATGGTAGTAGTGGAAAATATTGTAAACAGTGGATATTGCGTGGTTATAGTATCGATCGCGAGCACGGTTACACCTCCACTCACCGTATCATGTTTTTTGCACCTCGTTTGCTTTTTTTCATACGGAGTGCGCTTGAAAATAGTGCAGAAAACTAGCCGTGTATATTGCATTCAAGGGGCCGTTCAAGTATTACGTAAGCAGATTTATTACAATTATTAACCCCCCATCCCCCTTGTCAGCAAAAGTAAGCAAAGCTCTTACCCCCTCCCCCCATGCTTACGTAAACATTTTTTTTAATATTATAATTATAACGTTATAATTATAATTAGAAAAATAAGAAAATAGATTGGATAGAGATTATATTTTACTGATACGGTATTCAACATAGAATAAAGGACAAAAATATTATATTTTACTAACATAACAAACTTATTTTAAATTTTTGGTACATATATTAAATTAAAATTGTACATGAAACCCGAATCCATGATTCTAAGTTTTCGATGACATTGGATTGCTTCGATTGCTGCTCAGTGTTGTGAGTTTGCTCGCTTTCATCGGATTTTGGAATGTCTACGTCGTTCTCATCGAGGCATTCAACATCATGGTGCTCTAAATTTTGAATAATGCACATCAGTTCATTAGCACGACGAGCACCGACTCTTACAGGTCTAACTTTCCTATCAGTGTGCGTGTTTACTTTTTTATGGATATTTTCGATGTGACGATTTAGTGACTTGACGGAAGCATGATAAAATAAAATAAAATAATCATAGGGCATTTGCAGGAAATTTTTGAGTGAAGCACTCAAGCGTAGAGCTAAATTGACTGGAAGATTAAGAAATTGCCCTCCTTCATCCAAAACCAAGTCATCAACTGTTTGTTTTACTTTTACAGGTGGTGGAAGAAACCTATTGTCTAGTAATCTAAATAGGCCACTTCTTGGACGACAGCGTTCTGTATTTCTACATTTTACAATTTGAAGCAAGTATTAGCTCTCACGCATATGTTCTGAATACCATTTAATGTCTGGAAAATCAGGAAGATCTTGTTCACCTGCCCCAACATATTTTGCATTAACATTATAGCCATCAATTTCCATTGAACTCCATACTTCAGCTAATACATTTCCTGCAAATTCGAAATTAGGTCTTTCTAAATGTTCATCAATTGTAACGCCACGTTCATCCAAATGAGACCCAAAATGGTCATGAGGCAATATTAAACCAGCCAGTTCCTGACTAAGAGAAGCCATTCCGCGCTCTACTCTGTTATACGCACTTCTTCCAGGAGCATTGGTAGCTAAAAACAACGCATCGACATCGTGTCGCTTAAAGTGTTGTATAGCAAACCCTATGACTTTTTGATAACGTAGATTTTCATCTGGCCCTCCATCAACCATCATGATAACCACTGGTTTTACTAGTTCATGGTCAGTTTTAGCCAATGGTCGAAACTCTTCAAGTTCGAGAAGCGTCTCGAAATCCTGAGCACGAGTATTAGCAGTAGATGAACTATGCTTTCCACTTCGAATAGCGATGTAGTATGTTGGTCCAGAATATCCAACGGCTTGCGGTTGTCCTAGCATATTGGAAGTGATTTTGATACCAGCATAAACAGATGGTATTAATTTATGACGCTCAGCGATTACCCAATCGTGATCAGGCAATTTGATTCTATATTCCATGTGTATTAGAAGAGGTGCTTGCTTATGTGCCGCAGTCACGCCAATAGGGACTCGAGCTTTATCATCTTGAGATATGAAAAACACTTGATCTGGTCCAAGTATGGATGCTATAGTATGTTCTCTAAATGATGGATTGATGTTTCAGCGAACTTGCTATCTAAGTGGCTCTTAGGGTGATTAGTTTCTAAAACTTCTAAAATTTCTAAAATATCTAAAATTTCTAAAATTTCTAAAATTTCTAAAATTACTAAAATTTCTAAAATTTCTAAAATTTCTAAAATTTCTAAAATTTCTAAAATTTCTAAAATTTCTAAAATTTCTAAAATTTCTAAAATTTCTAAAATTTCTAAAATTTCTAATATTTCTAAAATTTCTAAAATTTCTAAAATTTCTAAAATTTCTAAAATTTCTAAAATTTCTAAAATTTCTAAAATTTCTAAAATTTCTAAAATTTCTAAAATTTTTAAAATTTCTAAAATTTCTAAAATTTCTAAAATTTCTAAAATTTCTAAGATTTCTAAAATTTCTAAATTTCTAAAATTTCTAAAATTTTTAAAATTTCTAAAATTTCTAAAATTTCTAAAATTTCTAAAATTTCTAAAATTTCTAAAATTTCTAAAATTTCTAAAATTTCTAAAATTTCTAAAATTTCTACAATTTATAAAATTTCTAAAATTTCTACAATTTCTAAAATTTCTAAAATTTCTAAAATTTCTAAAATTTCTAAAATTTCTACAATTTCTAATATTTCTAATATTTCTAAAATTTCTAAGATTTCTAAAATTTCTAAAATTTCTAAAATTTCTAAATTTCTAAAATTTCTAAAATTTCTAAAATTTCTAAAATTTCTAAATTTCTAAAATTTCTAAAATTTCTAAAATTTCTAAAATTTCTAAAATTTCTAAAATTTCTAAAATTTCTAAAATTTCTAAAATTTCTAAAATTTCTAAAATTTCTATAATTTCTAAAATTTCTTAAATTCAAAAATTCTAAAATTTCTAAAATTTCTAAAATTTCTAAATTTCTAAAATTTCTAAAATTTCTAAAATTTCTAAAATTTCTATAATTTCTAAATTCTCAAATTTCTAAAATTTCTAAAATTTCTACAATTTCTACATTTCTACAATTTCTAAAATTCTAAATTTCTAAAGTTTCTAAAATTTCTAAAATTTCTAAAATTTCTAAAATTTCTAAAATTTCAAAAATTCTAAAATTTCTAAAATTTCTATAATTTCTAAAATTTCTAAAATTTCTAAAATTTCTAAAATTTCTAAAATTTCTAAAATTTCTAACATTTCTAAAATTTCTAAAATTCTAATAATTTCTAAAATTTCAAATATTCCTAAAATTTCTAAAATTCCTAAATTCTGAAATTTCTGGGAATTTCTAAGTTTCTGAAATCTACACAATTAATTACAAAATTTACAAATTTACAAAATTTACAAAATTTACAAATAAAATTTAACAAATTTACAAAATTTACAAAATTTACAAATTACAAAATTTACAAAATTTACAAAATTTACAAAATTTACAAAATTTACAAAATTTACAAAATTTACAAAATTTACAAAATTTACAAAATTTACAAAATTTACAAAATTTACAAAATTTACAAAATTTACAAAATTTACAAAATTTACAAAATTTACAAAATTTACAAAATTTACAAAATTTACAAAATTTACAAAATTTACAAAATTTACAAAATTTACAAAATTTACAAAATTTACAAAATTTACAAAATTTACAAAATTTACAAAATTTACAAAATTTACAAAATTTACAAAATTTACAAAATTTACAAAATTTACAAAATTTACAAAATTTACAAAATTTACAAAATTTACAAAATTTACAAAATTTACAAAATTTACAAAATTACAAAATCTACAAATTTACAAAATTTACAAAATTTACAAAATTTACAAATTTACAAAATTTAAAAATTTACAAAATTTACAAAATTTACAAAATTTACAAAATTTACAAAATTTACAAATTACAAATATTTACAAAATTTACAAAATTTACAAAATTTACAAAATTTACAAAATTTACAAAATTTACAAAATTTACAAAATTTACAAAATTTACAAAATTTACAAAATTTACAAAATTTACAAAATTACAAAATTTACAAAATTTACAAAATTTTACAAAATTTTACAAAAATTTACAAAATTATACAAAATTTACAAAATTTACAAAATTTACAAAATTTACAAAATTTACAAAATTTACAAAATTTACAAAATTTACAAAATTTACAAAATTTACAAAATTTACAAAATTTACAAAATTTACAAAATTTACAAAATTTACAAATTTACAAAATTTACAAAATTTACAAAATTTACAAAATTTAACAAAATTTACAAAATTTACAAATTTACAAAATTTACAAAATTTACAAAATTTACAAAATTTTACAAATTTACAAAATTTACAAAATTTACAAAATTTTACAAAATTTCAAAATTTACAAAATTTACAAAATTTACAAAATTTACAAATTTACAAAATTTACAAAATTTACAAAATTTACAAAATTTACAAAATTTACAAAATTTACAAAATTTACAAAATTTACAAAATTTACAAAATTTACAAAATTTACAAAATTTACAAAATTTACAAAATTTACAAAATTTACAAAATTTACAAAATTTACAAAATTTACAAAATTTACAAAATTTACAAAATTTACAAAATTTACAAAATTTACAAATTTACAAAATTTACAAAATTTACAAAATTACAAAATTTACAAAATTTACAAAATTTACAAAATTTACAAAATTTACAAAATTTACAAAATTTACAAAATTTACAAAATTTACAAAATTTACAAAATTTACAAAATTTACAAAATTTACAAAATTTACAAAATTTACAAAATTTACAAAATTTACAAAATTTACAAAATTTACAAAATTTACAAAATTTACAAAATTTACAAATTACAAAATTTACAAAATTTACAAAATTTACAAAATTTACAAAATTTACAAAATTTACAAAATTTCTAAAATTTACAAAATTTACAAAATTTACAAAATTTACAAAATTTACAAAATTTACAAAATTTACAAAATTTACAAAATTTACAAAATTTACAAATTTACAAAATTTACAAAATTTACAAAATTTACAAAATTTACAAAATTTACAAAATTTACAAAATTTACAAAATTTACAAAATTTACAAATTTACAAAATTTACAAAATTTACAAAATTTACAAAATTTACAAAATTTACAAAATTTACAAAATTTACAAAATTTACAAAATTTACAAAATTTACAAAATTTACAAAATTTACAAAATTTACAAAATTTACATAATTTACAGAAATTTTACAAAATTTACAAAATTTACAAAATTTACAAAATTTACAAAATTTACAAAATTTACAAAATTTACAAAATTTACAAAATTTACAAAATTACAAAATTTACAAAATTTACAAAATTTACAAAATTTACAAAATTTACAAAATTTTACAAAATTTACAAAATTTACAAAATTTACAAAATTTACAAAATTTAACAAAATTTACAAAATTTACAAAATTTACAAAATTTACAAAATTTACAAAATTTACAAATTTACAAAATTTACAAAATTTACAAAATTTACAAAATTTACAAAATTTACAAAATTTACAAAATTTACAAAATTTACAAAATTTACAAAATTTACAAAATTTACAAAATTTACAAAATTTACAAAATTTACAAAATTTACAAAATTTACAAAATTTACAAAATTTACAAAATTTACAAAATTTACAAAATTTACAAAATTTACAAAATTTACATAATTTACGAAATTTACAAAATTTACGAAATTTACAAAATTTACAAAATTTACAAAATTTACAAAATTTACAAAATTTACAAATTTACAAAATTTACAAAATTTACAAATTTACAAAATTTACAAAATTTACAAAATTTACAAAATTTACAAAATTTACAAAATTTACAAAATTTACAAAATTTACAAAATTTACAAAATTTACAAAATTTACAAAATTTACAAATTAAAAATTTACAAAATTTACAAAATTTACAAAATTTAACAAATTTACAAAATTTACAAAATTTACAAATTTACAAAATTTACAAAATTTACAAAATTTACAAAATTTACAAAATTTACAAAATTTACAAAATTTACAAAATTTACAAAATTTACAAATTTACAAAATTTACAAAATTTACAAAATTTACAAATTTACAAAATTTACAAAATTTACAAAATTACAAAATTTACAAAATTTACAAAATTTACAAAATTTAAAAATTTACAAAATTTACAAAATTTACAAAATTTACAAAATTTACAAAATTTACAAAATTTACAAAATTTACAAAATTTACAAAATTTACAAAATTTACAAAATTTACAAATTTACAAAATTTACAAAATTTACAAAATTTACAAATTTACAAAATTTACAAAATTTACAAAATTTACAAAATTTACAAAATTTACAAAATTTACAAAATTTACAAAATTTACAAAATTTACAAAATTTACAAAATTTACAAAATTTACAAAATTTACAAAATTTACAAAATTTACAAAATTTACAAAATTTACAAAATTTACAAAATTTACAAAATTTACAAAATTTACAAATTTACAAAATTTACAAAATTACAAAATTTACAAAATTTACAAAATTTACAAAAATTTACAAAATTTCAAAAATTTACAAAATTTACAAAATTTACAAAATTTACAAAATTTACAAAATTTACAAAATTTACAAATTTACAAAATTTACAAAATTTACAAAATTTACAAAATTTACAAAATTTTACAAAATTTACAAAATTTACAAAATTTACAAAATTTACAAAATTTACAAAATTTACAAATTTACAAAATTTCAAAATTTACAAAATTTAAAAATTTTACAAAATTGACAAAATTTAACAAAATTTACAAAATTTACAAAATTTACAAAATTTACAAAATTCAAAATTTACAAAATTTACAAAATTAAAATTTACAGAATTTACAAAATTTAACAAAGATTTACAAAATTTACAAAATTTACAAAATTTACAAAAATTTACAAAATTTACAAAATTTTAAACAAAATTTACAAAATTTACAAAATTTACAAAATTTACAAAATTTACAAAATTTACAAAATTTACAAAATTTACAAAATTTACAAAATTTACAAAATTTACAAAATTTACAGTTACCTTATTTACAAAATTTACAAATGTCACAAATTTACAAAATTTACAAAATTAACAAAATTTACAAAATTTTACAAATTACAAAATTTACAAAATTTACAAAATTACAAAATTTACAAAATTACAAAATTTACAAAATTTACAAAATTTACAAAATTTAAAAATTTACAAAATTTACAAAATTTACAAAATTTACAAAATTTACAAAATTTACAAAATTTACAAAATTTACAAAATTTACAAAATTCAAAATTTACAAAATTTACAAAATTTACAAATTTACAAAATTTACAAAATTTACAAAATTACAAAATTTACAAATTTACAAAATTTACAAAATTTACAAAATTTACAAAATTTACAAAATTTACAAAATTTACAAAATTTACAAAATTTACAAAATTTACAAAATTTACAAAATTTACAAATTTACAAAATTTACAAAATTTACAAAATTTACAAAATTTACAAAATTTACAAAATTTACAAAATTTACAAATTTACAAAATTTACAATTTACAAAATTTACAAAATTTACAAAATTTACAAAATTTACAAAATTACAAAATTTACAAAATTTACAAAATTTACAAAATTTACAAAATTTACAAAATTTACAAAATTTACAAAATTTACAAAATTTACAAAATTTACAAAATTTACAAATTTACAAAATTTACAAAATTTACAAAATTTACAAAATTTACAAAATTTACAAAATTTACAAAATTTACAAAATTTACAAAATTTACAAAATTTACAAAATTTACAAAATTTACAAAATTTACAAAATTTACAAAATTTACAAAATTTACAAAATTTACAAAATTTACAAAATTTACAAAATTTACAAAATTTACAAAACAATTTACAAAATTTACAAAATTACAAAATTTACAAAATTTACAAAATTTACAAAATTTACAAAATTTACAAAATTTACAAAATTTACAAAATTTACAAAATTTACAAAATTTACAAAATTTACAAAATTTACAAAATTTACAAAATTCAAAATTTACAAAATTTACAAAATTTACAAATTTACAAAATTTACAAAATTTACAAAATTTACAAAATTTACAAAATTTACAAAATTTACAAAATTTACAAAATTTACAAAATTTACAAAATTTACAAAATTTACAAAATTTACAAAATTTACAAAATTTACAAAATTTACAAAATTCAAAATTTACAAAATTTACAAAATTTACAAAATTTTTACAAATTTACAAAATTTACAAAATTTACAAATTTACAAAATTTACAAAATTTACAAAATTTACAAAATTTACAAAATTTACAAAATTACAAAATTTACAAAATTTACAACAAAATTTACAAAATTTACAAATTTACAAAATTTACAAAATTTACAAAATTTACAAAATTTACAAAATTCAAAATTTACAAAATTTACAAAATTTACAAAATTACAAAATTTACAAAATTTACAAAATTTACAAAATTTACAAAATTTACAAAATTTACAAAATTTACAAAATTTACAAAATTTACAAAATTTACAAAATTTACAAAATTTACAAAATTTACAAAATTTACAAAATTTACAAAATTTACAAAATTTACAAAATTTACAAAATTTACAAAATTTACAAAATTTACAAAATTTACAAAATTTACAAAATTTACAAAATTTACAAAATTTACAAAATTTACAAATTTACAAAATTTACAAAATTTACAAAATTTACAAAATTTACAAAATTTACAAAATTTACAAAATTTACAAAATTTACAAAATTTACAAAATTTACAAAATTTACAAAATTTACAAAATTTACAAAATTTACAAAATTTACAAAATTTACAAAATTTACAAAATTTACAAAATTTACAAAATTTACAAAATTTACAAAATTTACAAAATTACAAAATTTACAAAATTTACAAAATTTACAAAATTTACAAAAAAATTTACAAAATTTACAAAATTTACAAATTTACAAAATTTACAAAATTTACAAAATTTACAAAATTTACAAAATTTACAAAATTTACAAAATTTACAAAATTTACAAAATTTACAAAATTTACAAAATTCAAAATTTACAAATTTACAAAATTTACAAAATTTACAAAATTTACAAAATTTACAAAATTTACAAAATTTACAAAATTTACAAAATTTACAAAATTTACAAAATTTACAAAATTTACAAAATTACAAAATTTACAAAATTTACAAAATTTACAAAATTACAAAATTTACAAAATTTACAAAATTTACAAAATTTACAAAATTTACAAAATTTACAAAATTTACAAAATTTACAAAATTTACAAAATTTACAAAATTACAAAATTTACAAAATTTACAAAATTTACAAAATTTACAAAATTTACAAAATTTACAAAATTTACAAAATTTACAAAATTTACAAAATTTACAAAATTTACAAAATTTACAAAATTTACAAAATTTACAAAATTTACAAAATTTACAAAATTTACAAATTTACAAAATTTACAAAATTTACAAAATTTACAAAATTTACAAAATTTACAAAATTTACAAAATTTACAAAATTTACAAAATTTACAAAATTTAACAAAATTTACAAAATTTACAAAATTACAAAATTTACAAAATTTACAAATTTACAAAATTTACAAAATTTACAAAATTTACAAAATTTACAAAATTTACAAAATTTACAAAATTTACAAAATTCACAAAATTTACAAAATTTACAAAATTTACAAAATTTACAAAATTTACAAAATTTACAAAATTTACAAAATTTACAAAATTTACAAAATTTACAAAATTTACAAAATTTACAAAATTTACAAAATTTACAAAATTTACAAAATTTACAAAATTTACAAAATTTACAAAATTTACAAAATTTACAAAATTTACAAAATTTACAAAATTTACAAAATTTACAAAATTTACAAAATTTACAAAATTTACAAAATTTACAAAATTTACAAAATTTACGAAATTTACAAAATTTACGAAATTTACAAAATTTACGAAATTTACAAAATTTACAAAATTTACAAAATTTACAAAATTTACAAAATTTACAAAATTTACAAAATTTACAAAATTTACAAAATTTACAAATTTACAAAATTTACAAAATTTACAAAATTTACAAAATTTACAAAATTTACAAAATGTACAAAATTTACAAAATTTACAAAATTTACAAAATTTACAAAATTTACAAAATTTACAAAATTTACAAAATTTACAAAATTTACAAAATTTACAAAATTTACAAAATTTACAAAATTACAAAATTACAAAATTTACAAAATTTACAAAATTTACAAAATTTACAAAATTTACAAAATTTACAAAATTTACAAAATTTACAAAATTTACAAAATTCACAAAATTTACAAAACTTACAAAATTTACAAGATTTAAAAAATTGCGAATTTTACGAAATATACAGAATTATCTAAAATTCCAATATTTCCAGAATTTCCAACATTCCAATATTTCGAAAATTTCAAAATTTCCAAATGTTTTAAAATTCCAAAAGTTCCGAATTTTCCTAATACTAAAAATTTCAAGTTCTCAAGTTTCCGAAAAATATCAAAACTTACAGTATTTTTAGATTTTGAAAATTTTCAGAAGGCTTATTTATTGTTACAGGTGCTGAGATAATCTACGTTTGTGATTTGGCGCAGGCAGAGTATCATTGGTAGTGCGGCCGGTGCAAGCTGGCCCACCAATTTTGGATCTCGTACCCGCCGTCGGGTCCAGGCGGCTCATCCGCCTCTAAGGATAAGGAAAAGGCGGCAGCCGCCGAAGAGGAAAAGAAAAGTGCCACCTCTAAGGACCAGAGACAGATCGAATATGATCAGGCGGTTAGGGTCAGTATTTTATAATCACAGAGAAACAGTGTTGTTGCTGTCCAGTATAAGGTACTAAATGTGGACTTTCTGTTTGAAAAACAACTACGTTTGAAATAACAAAAAAAATGTGCGATAAAGTATCAGCGAAAAGGTGAAAAAAAATTGTATGCACTGTTCATTTGATAAGAAATGTCAAGTGCTGTCCTATAAGCATCTTAAGACACCGTAAACTAGCATCAAATCGAAAATTTCGTTGTAACTATAGGGAAGTGCAATTTTTTGTTTTTTTCAATCGATTTATAAACAAACGGTTTATTTTACTCCTACTGCACGCAGTTCTGGGTTGGAAGGACAGCTAGAACTATTTGTTCCGTAAATCATGGTTGTAACTTGAATAACTCTGTATAGATTTCTTCTCGCAATCTTAAAAATGCATAGGGTAATTCTTATGACGGATCCGGACTCAGCAACCCGACAGAATGGATTTCCCGACTATGTATTGAAGTTTTAGGTTTTTGTCCAACTGCAGGTCGATCACGGCTTATCGATACGAATACTATCAAAACAGGACTGTTTTTTTTTAAATCTTCTCAAGAGCACATTTTTTCTCAGATTAAAGAGCAAAATTTTCAATATTGTGTATCCATTACTATACAGGGTGTAAAAAGTTAGCAATAATGCTTTAATGCTAGTCCGCCTATAACGATCTGAATGAGTTGCGGGTTTTTTATAAGCAGCAGCATCTGATAACCATTTGGTTACTATGCTCTAAAAAATTCGGTCAATCATACGACGTTTTCCAGAAGTTATTCAAGAAACATTATTTTCGAAGGCGCTCCTTGGCGACCTAGATCTCCATAAGACAACCCATTAAAAAATTATTGTAACTTGTCTTACATGGTTTATGCTCTGAGTATATAAATCAAAAAAATGAATACATACTCGTATACCAATAGGCATAAAGTTCATCTTTAAAAATATACTGTCTAAAATTTTCCGAATTTACCGGCTGGCTCGTAATTTGATTTCTTTTTTCTGTTTCGCGTCAGGAACAGGTTCGTTTCGCCGAACGTGAACAGCGAGAAATCCGCCGTTTGGACGACGAACTTTTGCAACAGCGCTACGACGAACGTGAGCGCGAACGGGAGCAGCTCGAACTCCGCGAACAACGTAGATTGTGGCAGCTGGCATCGACGGCTGCTGCGCCATCTAGCGGCGGGGGGCAGCAGACGTCTAGCGATACGGAGGATGGAGATGCGGCTACAGCGTCGACGGCGACGGCGGGGGGATCTGGTGCTGGATCATCCAGCAATAGAAGTTATCAGCACCAGCAGAGGATCAATATGTAAGTCAAATATCAACGTCCTCCTTTTTATGCTTAAACCAGCACGAAAGCCTAAACAACAGTCGATACCTAAAGCCGAAAACCGAGACCTCGAGGTTGCCTGATATGCCTGGAACGAGCAATCGTGAATTTGCTTTAAGTAAGTGACAACTTTCACCTTAGAATAGTTCGTTAAAGTTTGATATTCTTCAGCCCATACGCTGAAAATTCAGGAGGCTCAGACGCCTATGATTCACATTAAGTGTCAGTTCCCGTTTTACGACCGCATAGATGTCGCCCCACCATCAGTAGAAGGACGAATCGTTAGCCAGACGGAACTAAATATGTTTGCTTTCCTTCTCTGTAATCATGACCAACCACATACATTGCTGTTGCATCATCTAATGATTGCTAAAAAGCATTAAATAACACTGTATGTGGTTGGTCATGGTTATAGAGATGGAGAGCAGACACATTCAGTTAAATCTGTGAATTTGCTTCCCGCCATTTCTTCTTAGAGTTGCGTGTTCTTTGATCGGGTATGAAGCCCAAATCAAATAATTTTTTGGATCGAACAAAAAAAAGAGTGACGATTACTTGAGTAAATACCTGGTTAATTACAATAAAATCACATTTTTATGAGAGCGTCAAGCGACGAGGGTCAAGTACGGTGATTAATGTTGACGCTGGAGTTATTTGACTATTATTGTCAACGTGGCCGAAAGGTAAAGTAGTATTTATATTTTCAATATAAGGATGGAATAGTTTTTTGTTCTTCTAAGATCTATAATCATGGGAATATGCTGGGTGCGTTCAGCCGATATGAAGCGGCCCAACGACGGAGCGCTTGTATACTGGATAGCTTTGTCAGTTTGACAACAGTTTTCACTTGGTTGTCAGATTTGACAGTTTGTTGATTAGATATCCACGGCTACTGCTATAAAGGATAAAAACGCTGTACCATTCTGTAATGTATATGATCTCCAACATCGCCCTCTGTGCTCCGTAATTCCGTATAAGTTGGCCGCCTTGTGTCATTGTCGGATCATGACGTTGTAAGCTTGCGCAGCTCCAAAACGCTTGTACAAATGTGAATAAATCTTGAGATACAGTAAACTACTAGTAAAAAGTTATGTATGTCTCTGAATCCAAATACGAGTACATTACACGCTAAACCGTCACCTAGCTTACTCTCCCCCCGTCTTCAATTTTCATTTTGTCATTTAACTCCCCCGCTGCCCACATAATAGGCAGATTCCTTCACTTCCACTTCAGGACCCTTCCTCTAAGAACTAACAACTAACAAGTATGAATTCACATTCAAAATCTTTGGTCCCATTCTCATTCATACTTAAAAAAATTGGCTTTCACTACGGAGTTCTTTTCATGTCTTTACTTAAACCCCAGCAAAACTGAATAGCCTAGATCTTTTGTGCCCTCTCTTGTGTTTTTTCTGGTATAAAAGCGCGCCCCTGATAATCGTGATCCAGCCTTGGGGGAATTTCACGACCATCCCAGATATATCCAACGCTTCCCGACGTCCTCGCCATGATATTCTATGCTGATGCCATTCCGCGTTCCCCTTTTCCCGCCTTTACTACCCGTTTCCCATTATCCAAGCCGGCAAAACTTCGATACCGCATTGTTTTCTAAATAAAACAGAAATGGGAAATTGGAGAGGCGCGACCAGACAAAATATGATGCGATATACAGTGTTTTAAGTTTTTTTCAGCCAATTTATTATCGGATTTTACTTTTTCGTTGAGGGCTATGACATTAACATATATCCTACCTGAAGTTAGTAACCATATACGGTATTCCGACGCTCAAAAAGAAAGAACCTAGCTCCATTTATGAGACAGTAGAAGAACACAAAAATGGATTTAGAAATCCACTTTGAAGAGCGTTTGGTTCTGCTACTATCTCACAGATGGCACTGCGATATTCAATGCCCCTTTGGCGCCTCTCGAATGCCTATTTTAATTGCGTGTCTTCAGGTAAAATGAAGGCAGTTCACACTGACCCCCATGGCGGTTTTGCTGACTGAAATATCCTACAGTTTGTTTTCTTTTGTATCGCTAAACCTTCTTTGCAACTATTTGAGTACTGTAGTTGCTTTCAAGGAAGTTCTAGAACAACCCGGTTTTGAGGGCTGGTAACCACTGGGTCTTTGCGTACAACAGAATTCAATATGTAGTTTTCTGCAACAAATTTCTTTTTTCGTTGTCGTTAGTTAGGTTTACGACCACTTAGTATCTCTATCGCTTACTCTTCGTTCGGCAAATTTAGTGACATTTTATAACGTTAAGCTGGTAATTGGGGGATTAATGGGTAAATGAGCGCCAATTATCATGTCGTGTGGTTGGTGTGGTTATGTTTTGGGATATTTTGATGTTTGGGTTCAAAGTAATTTCGATTTATATCCGAACAACCTAAAGCTTCCCAACGTTAAGGATTTTTACAGTGCACTACCTGGAAACCGATACTCAAATTTTCGTGAAGAACGGGAATAGGGGAAGACGGATGTGACGTCGTCCGAATGTCAAAAAATCACGTGGTACGGGTACCCGCCTAACGTCTGTGAGGTACTAGCGGGTGACAGGTCTTATGTCAATGTCATCTCAATTGAAATTTTGTCTTCACAGTGCTGAAAATTGAGTTAAATTATTAAATCATAAATGGAGGAACACGTCGACCTGATTTTAAATGACGGTCATCGAAGATATATGAACCGCACTCGTCATATCAAATGATTGATTTTATTGATATACACCTATATGTACATTGCACGAAAAACGATCGGTCTTTTGATTTCAGATTCAAACAAGGCAGCTAAGTTTATCAAGGAGCTTAAAGCAAACATTTTGCGTAACATGCGCCATCTAACCCCTCACGGTTGAAATTGAAACTGTCAAAACTTCGAGAGGGAGAGGAAATTCCATCTGTTCCCGCTCCGGTTCACTACGGGATCTCGCGAAAAAATCTCTACTGGATGCAATTCAAATTCTGGAAGCGAGGAGGAAGATTGAAAGCAACCAGAGTGGGATAGCTAGAAAAAAGAGTGATGCAAGAAAAGAATGATCCTTTTATTCATTGAAGATACGCGATTTGGGGAATTGTTTCGTTTAAATAAAGAAGCGGTGCATCATACAATAAATTGTATTCAACAACAATTATTGGAGAATACCAACAACCGTGTTGTTTTAATTAAATTATTAGTAAATGACGATCTTTTATTTTTAATCGACGAACGCGACAATGACGTTGAGAATAGAATTCCGTATGTCTGAGCCGACATAAACGAAAAGGAGGGTAAACATAGCAACTTGTCTACTTTGTGGACGCTCATAGTACCTACCGATTGAATAAACTGATGTTAATTTGTAGAATACGATAGGAGACGGACTCCCACTGCTAGTTTTAGGCTGCGGAATCTGAATCATCGGGATAGAAACCATCGGCATCAATTCCATCGGAATGATCGATATCGATTTCCTCATCCTTTCTTCGGTATTGCTTCTTTTGAAACCGACCTTGTAGGACATTTTTGTAGGATCTTGTGGTAATATTTTTATGACGTTCTGTATGTATGCAAGATATTGGCAAGTTATACTGGAGCACTCTGATTATTGTCCGAATGGCCGTATTTTATCACAGACGCGCATTCTTCATTCCCTGTCGATTGGCCTACTTGTCAGTTACCTATTCATAAAATATTGACAAATTTTTCCACCCTCCAGCAACGATGTTCCCTTGTGATAACTCAGTTCCTCCTTCTCCTCGATTTATTGTGTTCTTGATAGCGGAAATGTTCGCAGCACCCTTTCTTCCTTTTTGATATTACCCAGATAAATAATACGCTGCTAAATGGTTTGGCGCTTGCTGTGTATACTTTTACTGGTGATGGAGTCTAAAAATAGTCATCGGAAAACAAAGGCTCTACCTGATAATCGTGTGAAAGATTGCCATTCGGTACTTTACAAGCTTTTTATTTAACTTGACTTGTATGTTAGCATGTTAGTATATGTGTGATAAATCTTGGAACAGAATTTTGAACCAGTTATCCATGACCAATTGAGAATGACCCAAAGAACCTAAAAACACTTTGCGTGGAGCGGAAAAACCAGTTGATCGGATTTGTTTAAATAAACTACTACACTTCTCACGCCCACTGCCGAAATATTGTACTCGCGAAAATGGGATATTATGTTTTTGGATGTTATATGACATGTACATAGCGAAAAACTATGTCACTCATTTCCGTCAGTCTGTCTGTCCGTCTGTCTGACTCTCTGTCTGCTAATCCTTGGCCCGTCTACAACTTGGGAAGTACCGCACGGATTTGATGAGGTTTTTACACAGGGTTACTACCTACGAATAAGCTTTTAATTTTTGAAAATGTTTTTGCGCTTTTCATTTTTGAATTTCTTTAGACGGGAGAAAGAAAGGACGTTAGAGGGTGGACGTGGGTAGCGGAGGATATATCCCAATTGTTTGGCATTAGTGTGGATTAAACTAATATTTCGACATGCTTGCATTAATTTTTAGCAGCTTAAGCATTTGTTGAGAAATTATTATTTAAATTAAATTTAAATATTTGAATATTCACTTTCACAGAGAAATTATATAATCCACCTTCAAGGTCTATCAGCAAGTAAAGAAGTCGGTTATTGTTTTCGGCCCTGAAAGAGCTCGACCCTCATACGAATATTTGACAAGGAATAATTTATATCTCAGTTGTTTGCCGTTAGTAGATTTAAATATTTCTAGCCCTGGTAATTTATGTTATGTAGCTATTAGACATATTTCAGATATAGATTTCACCGCATATTTGCCCTCATGACAGAAGCGCAATGTAAGACATTTTTTTAATAAGATTATGCAAAAAAACCAATTAAAAATATTTTATAACGATACCCCATGGACTATAGATACTTTACTAACTTCTATTTAATAATAAAAATTGGAGTTGCTTGACCCCCTGATTGTCCCCCAAATGCGACGCCACTGTACCGAATGACGTCAAAGCGCCGCGACGCGCCGTCTGCCGCGGCGTCGCGTGGCATCGTCACACCGATGCGCCTCTTCCTCTGCAGAAGTGCTGCATCAGGATTCAGAATCGGACCGATTTGCTGTTTCCATGCTCAGCCATGCCAGGACAAATGATGGTTCGCTCACATTGTGACGTTTACATGGATAAATCTGCAATTTTCAACGCAATAATCTGTCTATTTTTGTGGGGCTGCCAACTACCAGAGAAATTTCAGAACATGTGCTAATCTTTGTGTTGATACACACATTTAGAAACACATTTTATAAGTAATATCTATACAGCGTGTTCCCTAACTGAATGTAAATATTTATGGGGTGATTTTTGGGTCCATTGGTTTAACGTCCCAACGGTCTTAACTTCTGAGATGCAGAGTGGTAAAGTTTTCAAAAATAAATCAATTGTCCCGCCATTGGCTCCTCTTGAAATACAAAAAAGGAAATTCGTATTCATTCATAAGGCGATTTGAACTTATTTTTTGTGTAGAATTACCGGGATTGGACATGTGTAAACCTCTAAAAATTGAGATTTAGCCTTCCCCACCCCATACAGCCCTCACCCCCAGTTTATCTCCCCTCGAAAATTCTTCTGAAAACAATTAGGGTCTCTGAAACGAAGGTTTGGCGGTTTTTTATTTGTCGATTTTCAAAACCTACGAAGATTTTTTGTCCGTGCCACAGCAGTAACATTGTATTAAGAATTTATCAAAATCCGAACGGTACTTTTCTACTTCAGCCAACAAATTGCTCCCAACGGAAGCACTTATACAACTGTTGTTTAGTAACTGTTAAAGGCTGTATATATGCTTATTATGTTGGTATACAACTTCACCATAACCTAACTTTCTGCTGTCATATTTTTTTTAAAATGCCATAACCAATGTTTTAAGACAAACAACGTATGCATATTGGTTCAAAATGTTTTATCAACTGTTCAAACAGAAGATATAGATCTGATACAAATTCTGGGTGAATCATTAGACTCTGTCGGTATTTCATTTCAGATATTTGTCAAATTGTTGTATAACACCTGCAGGTAACACCAAAATATTCTAATAACCTAAAGACAACATGGACGATGCCATGATTATACACAACCACCCGCCATATTGTGCCAACATTTATTCCTCTATTTAATAGTAAATAATTATGTTTTAGTTCGAAATTGCAGATATAAAGTGATAAACATTAGTGTAATTGTGTCCAAATATAGGATTTGTGGGAGATTTAACGCAGATAAGTTCAGTTTTCCATCTTAAAAATCTAGACATACTTTTGATCATTATCAAAATATGAATCAAATACGAAGCCAGTAGAAATTGCGTAACTAATTTGCACGATAATCACAATAAAATTTGCTGCGCAAGTAATTCAATAGCCCTGTGTCACAGGGTAGAAGTTTATCATATACCTGTGTATGAAATTCACCATGGCCGATATGTAAGTAAACAAGATGACTGTAATGTGTTAGTTATATATTATTCACTTCATCTATACAATACATAAGAAATAGTTTGGTTGCAATAAAGTAGAATCACGTAACAGAATAGTTGTATAGTTGACAAAACCTGAATCTTGCACTGACGCAAATGTCGTATAGTGGCTGCATGAGGCTTACACTTTTGTTGTATAACTGTTACCTGCAGCCCTTATACAATCTCTCAAATGACTGAAGTATCCTATTAAGTGTGCCCATTCCGCTTGTATAGCAGTTCTAAGAAGGTTTTGCTAATGTTCTTACAGTATACAATGCTGTTTAAGGAATACTGTATAATCATTCTTGCAACTCTAATAGGAGTGATAATTTTTAGTTGGGCAATAACTAGAGGGCATGTCGGAAGACAGACAGGAAGACGGACAGACAGACCGATAAACAGACGGAGCGAAATGAGGCTTTGTAGTACTTGAAAATCGGTCCAGAGCCACGGGATAAAAAGCAAAAAAACTCGCTCAAAGTTTGTTTTTTGACGTTTCAGAGGTTTGAGCATTTACAGAAACATTTTTGTAGAGGTCAGAAGTCGAAGGTTGAGGTTGTAGGGGGTGGAGGAAGGTGCATCTCAATTTTTGAATGTTAGTATATTTATACGCACACAACGGCAATTCCACTTACCTAATATATATATTTCATAAATTTCTCCGTACATTTGACCTTAGAATTTGCGTCTCAGCATCTGCTCTCTGGGTTCACTGACGGACGTCCGGTTTCGGTAAGTGCCCTGCTTTTACTGTCACGCGGTCAGATATTGGGAAGGGGCGAGGTTGCCAGATGGACGGTACTACCTGTAGGATATCTATGGGCCAATTGTATGGGCCTGTTTGACTGACTTGATCTATTTAATTTTTACGTTACACATGTTTGTAACTAACTTTTATTTCAGAGGGTCTAACTTGTGAAAAATCCTTTATGAACTGATGACGGCATTATATGTGAAGTGCAGAGTCAACCTACTTGACGCCATTTTTCGCGACTACAATACTATTTTGCTTGGCGTAGCAGGTAAAACATACGACAACGATATTTCTTCTGGATATAAAAATAGCTCGAATAATTTCTCTTAATTTAGAAATTAACGGGTGATTTTTTAAGAGGTATAGGATCTGATTTTCAAAAAAAACACAAAAAATTTGAAAAAACGATTAAATCTTTATTTGAGTCGATAGAACGGTCGATATAATTTAATGTTTAAAGATTATTTCATGTAAATGTTGACCGCGGCTCCGCTTTGGCCCATGCGCAAGGTCCATTTTTGGCACACTCTCTCCAACATATCGGCCGGTATCTCACGAATAAATGCTCCAATATTGGCTTCCAGTGCGTCAATCGTTGCTGGTTTATCCCTGTAGACATTAGCCTTAACATGGCCCCACAAGAAATAGTCGAACGGCGTTAAATCACACATCTAGGCGGCCAATTGACGGGCCCTAAACGTGAGATAAACTGTTCACCGAACTCGCCTCTCAATAGGGCCATTGTTTCGTGTGCGGTGTGGCATGTGGCACCGTCTTGTTGAAACCACATGTCAGCCAAGTCCAGCTCTTCCATTTTGGGCAAAAAAAAAGTTTGTTATCATCGCACGGTAGCGCTCGCCATTCACAGTTACGTTCCGGCCATTGTCGTCTTTGAAGAAGTACGGCCCGATGATGCCACCGGCCCATAATCCACACCAAACAGTGATTTTTTCGGGATGCATTGGTAGCTCTTGCAATGCTTCTGGCTGGTCTTCACTCCAGATGTGGCAATTTTGCTTGTTAACGTACCCATTCAACCAGAAATGAGCTTCGTCGCTGAACACAATTTTTCGATAAAAATGTGGATCTTCCTCCAACTTTGCCAGCGCCCATTCATCAAATTGGAAACGTTGTCTGAGGTCGTGTGGCTTCAATTCTTGCACCAGCTGTATCTTATAAGGTTTTACACCCAAATCCTGTCGCAAAATTTTCCAAGTAGTGGAGTAACAGAGGCCCAATTGCTGCGAACGGCGGCGAATCGACATTTCACGGTCATCACTAACACTGGCAGATACAGCCGCAATATTTTCTTCAGACCTCATTCTACGTCTGCGTGTTGGTGGTTTAATGTCCAATAATGTAAACTGGGTTCGAAATTTAGTCACAAGCTTCCGAATAGCTCCCTCAGTAGGCCGACCAAATTGCCCATCAATTGGAAGCAATGCTCGATGCACTCTCTTAACCGAACATGAATTTTGATAGTAAAATTCAATAATTTGCAAGCGTTGTTCGTTCGTAAGTCGATTCATGGCTAAATTATAGACCAAACTGAACAAGTTTGACAATGACACAAGACACGATTCACGCGTCATCAGTCAAAAACGGTGTAGCCAAAAAGATACTAGCAAAAAAATCACCCATTATAAATTCAAAACTCTGCACCTCGGTGAAGGGGCATTTTAGGAGCTTTATTATTGTAGCTGCCCATGTTATTTTTGGATATACGATCTACCTTAGGATTAGCAGCAACATTTCCACAAACATAAAAATACGTGTTTCACGTTAGAATCCTACACCAGTGGTTTTTGGTTTGAAAGAGATATGCTCCCGAACTGCTCTAGGAAATGTTCATGCCAATACAAAGTTCAATGGAACGATTTTGGTACTGAGCACTTATGAGTTACTTCGAGTAACTCCGAGTAACTCATATGGGTCACTGGAGAGCAGCTCGGAATTCCTGTACCTGCCAGCTATGCAAATATTACTTCCTGACAGACTCTAACACCAACGACAAATACATTCCGACTTCTGGCATCGATAATTTATCACCCTATCGAACATGATAAAAACATCAGTCGAGAGACACTCACCGAGTTTATAACTTGTCGCAGGGTAAATCGAATAGCAAACACCATATTTCTATATAAATGTCTGCATAAGAAGGTGAGATCTTGTAATACCTAAACAAATCTTGTCAACGCGTCAGCTGCAGTTGATGAATTGTATATGCAGATGAAACACGTGCTTGTCATAATGGAAAAGATATTCATGTCTCTAATGTAGGATATGAAAATTCCGTTATTTCGTCATTCGTTGGACTTTTTATATAATCGCGAAAAAATTTGAATATGAGGTATTACTGATCCATTATTCAGGGTGACTTCGAAGTTGAGTCATTTATTTTAACAGTGATCTGATCAAAAGAAATGTTTTTTTCCTTTAACATTTTTCTGGTAAAATTAAAGTGACAAAGTTATAGCCCTTTAGAAGTTTGAGAACCGCCCTGTCTCAATAATAATATTATGTGCTCGTGTTTGGCAACAACGGATATAATCCGCCTTATCGGTTCATCGCATTGGAAACAAAAAAGCGAAAGAATTTGAAACGCTCATCACGATGTTTTTACTACAATTTTATTCAGTTGTATTCAGTCAATGTGTCAGTCGGTAACGCGTGAGTGAATAAAAAATGGCACTTGTTTACGAAAATGCTGAACTTGTGGACATGATTCTTATTTACGGGGGGGGAGTCTTTACAAAATGCTGCCGCTGCATCACGGATTTATGCGGATCGGTTTCCCAATCGAGTGCAACCAACCCCTCGTGCCTTTGTTAATGTAGTACAAAGGGCTCGTGAATCACGTGACTTAAGACCTCACAGGGGAGGGCATGCCGGTGCTCCAAGACCACCCGATCAAATACAGGTCCGCACTGAAATACTTGTCGGGAGGATACTTCATAGAACAAGGTAATATTTTTTATTATTTTTTTTTTATTTTTACACACATATTTTGGTTTATCTTCCTTCTACAATCATTATCTGAAAATTAATGACTCAATTTTATTATTAATATATTTTCTACCTAAAGGACTAAAATCTTTACTAAAAAATGTAAGCGTTTAACAATGAGTTCGACAAAGTTCCGAGGTTTTGATATTTAAATGTCTTACGGCGGTGCACTTGACCACTGGCTGTATCGTGAATTTTTTGGATGTTACATTATGTTTTCCGGTAAACTATTATAACTCGAGAAGTAATACTTATTTGTAATAATCGGAAAAAACTCGGTTGTATATTATCCTGTACTCCTGGTTCAGCGTATTTTCAAAGTAGTACGAGTGGAGATTTTTTATACGGATATTCGAAACGATTTTTCAAAAGATGTAAACTGATCGAAATATCTCAAGAGAAGCAATTCATGTAAATTTTATTACCTCATTCTTAAATGTCATAGATGTCCAAAAACAGTTAGTGGCAAGTAATTATGCCTTTTCTGCAGTAGGGGTCGAAATTTCACAATGTTAAGGCCATTCGTATAAACATTTTTGTACGTATTGGCTATGTTGTTAGTACTACATGTACCTACAGAATTCAAAGGAAGATAGCCAACCATATACTATATTTTAGCGTCCAGAAAGGGATCTGAAGATTCTAGCTCCATCTATGAGACAGTAGCAAAAAATAAATGTGTACTTAGAAACCTACATTCAAAATAATTAGTGTTTGCTTTTCTTACTGTCTCATAGATGGTGCTAGAATCGTGAATCCCTTTTTAGCGTGGTGGAAATACGTGGTTAGGCAATTAAGTTTCTGGAATTTAGTGAAACTTAGGAATAACATTGCATCTCCCTTCAATATCTGTATGAATATTTTCGTAAGCATATAATAGCAATTTGACGGTAATATCAACCTGATAGTTAAAAACTAAAAGTTACCGTGCATGTTAATTTGTAGCCGTATTTTATACACATGGACTGAGTAACTATGTCTTCATACGCAACATATACCACAAATCCGCAGGGTTATTTCGTAAAAAACCTATATAAATTAAAAAAATATGATACAATGTCAACTTGTTGACTAGGTAGCTGCTAGTATACTTCTACGTTGACATTTTGTAGGAAAACTGACACAATGTCACTTTTCAATTTACGTAATACCTGTGTCCGTGTCTTTGCACAGGACGCCTCGGAGGTAGAGAACTCTTTTCACATTGGGCGCTCTGTTAGAAAATTGATAGGGCTTGCGTCCACAGTTTCCTTATAATTCATCAAATGTCCCCGTATTGCCTTGCAAGCATCTGAACTTTTTTGATTAATAATGACTTTATTATGAAATTGAATGTTTTCTAGAGTTTTGAATTTCTATGCCATTCCGTGACACTGAACCTGTATTTAGAATCATAAATTATATCTTAATAAACAATTTCCTGACTCCACAACTGAAAAAATTTGCTAATGTCCAAAATTAGTTATTGTGATTTAGTTTATCTTCCATTTCTTGACTCAAAATCTCTAGCACGTCTTCAAAAATTCCAAACCTCATGTTGTAGGTAAATGAACTGTGTGAGCTACACTTAGTTACTTACACCCAAAGGCTTCCATTCCGCCGTTTTTGAGAAATAAGCTGATATCTAGAAGCAATAACCATTCTGAGGACATTCGATTCACTGAAACACTTACAAGGACATCATTGTTTCGTAAATGCTTCATATACAACGCAATTATTTTTTACAATGTTGTACCCCAATCCACAAAATTGCTATCATATGATGAATTTAAAAGACATATGAAGACATTTGAATATAAGTATATAAATTAGTTGATAAAATTTATCTGTCACCTCACACAAAAATATTTCCAATATAGCATTTCTTTGTTTTGTATAACTGTTACAATTTTATACTTTTAACTCATGAAATATTGAATAACCTTCACTTATATTATATACGTATATGTATTATAATGTATTATACAGGGTGCGGCAGATAGGATGGACGGTTTTAAAAAAATCATAAAATAATTAATTTTTACCTGAAAACAAATTTATTGATGGAATCAGGTTCACAAGAAAATAGCATTTAAGCCATTTAAGTGTGGAAAATCACATCAGGCACGCGAATTTCGCACTTCAATTCGTCCACAGTTCGGGGCTTGTTCGCGTATACTCTAACCTTGAGGTGTCCCCATAAGAAAAAATTGCATATGGATAAATCTGGGGACCGAGGAGGCCAATGAACATCGCCAAACCTGGAAATAAGGCGATCAGGGAAGAGAGGGCGAATAACGTCCATGGATGCTCGGGCTGTGTAGGCGGTCGCCCCATCCTACTAGAACCACACACGTCGGATTGGAACACGTCGCCGTCGTAATTCAGGGAGAAAGAAGTTGGTGATCATGACGATGTAGCGCTCTGAGTTCACGGTAACATCACGACCATTACCGTCTTCGGAGAAGTAAGGGCCAATGATGCAAGTTTGCGATACAGCGCACCAAACCATTACTTTTGGGCTGTGCAGCGGTCTTTCGTGTAACTGTTGCGGATTTTCATTAGCCCAATAACGACAATTCTGCTGGTTAACCATGCTGTTTAGGTGAAAGTGGACTTCGTCACTCATAAACAAAATGAGGTTCTCATTTTGATCGATCAGTGCTTCCATCTCACGTGCGAAGTTTATTCGTTGTGCATAATCTCCGGGCTGTAACTGTTGCACAATGGCCAATTTGTAGAGGTGAAAGCGGAGATCCATATGCAAAATTCGCCTTGCCGAACGATCTCTAAGGCGAAGTGCAGCAGCATGTTTCCGGACAGATCGAGTCGGACTGCGAAGAAAGACCTGTCGAACGCGTTCAACATTTTCAGGAGTTCGAACTGTTCGCGGCGCTCCTCTTGGTCTTCTATTGATCAATTCACCACGCCTGCGAAGTGATTCAACCCAACGAAGGATGGTGTTTCGAGAGGGAACAGCTCTATTCCGATGAATGTTGAAGTGGCGACGAAACTCACGCTGTACGACGATGACTGACTCATTATTTCGGACGAAACAATCATAGGCGAAAACGCGGTGCTCCACCGTCCAAGGCTCCATAACGACAACTGGTAAAATAATGCTAGGATCTCACGAGTCAAACGGCACCCTCCCCACCTCTCTCGTAGACGGAGGCGGAGAGTACTACCCATCCCAAAAACGTCTGTCTTCTCTGCCGCACCCTGTATATTACACATACATCATATTTTTCATAAAACCTACATTTTTAATTCTGACATCTTAAATGTAATTATATAAGTATGTTTTTTGTATTGATTTTCAGTTTTACTTTTTTTTGGGGGGGCGGGGTGAAGTGGCAGAGTAGCATTATTAAACTTCGCCCCCTAAATTAAGACGATTTATTATTATTATTATATAAGGACAATATTGATAACTGATATGATAAGCTAGATCCAGGCTGTTTAGATACTTCAATTACACAAAAATTTCGTTAATTGCATTCCAGTACAACAATTAATTAATTTAATATGAATTTTCACATGTACATACAGAGCAGCAACCAAACATATACTCGAGATCTGGACCACGAGGTTAATAAGGTACGATGTGTGCAGCAAATATGGCTAAAAGAGGTGCAGAGCGTTGTGTTGCCAGTAACATTTTGGAAACTCCCAGAAACAAGTCACACTTCGTTTGGATGCAAGGACTACCATCAGACTAGTTACAACATACCCAAAATATCTGTCATTTTTGTATTTCTAATGTATTTGAAACAATTAATTAACTCACATAAAAGATAACCGTCACAGGTGCCACTTTTTGCCTCACAGAAGTTAGACCGTGACATTCTTAGATCAGTTAGTTTTTATTTTAGTTGAATATAGAAAGTTCCTGTTTGTATCATGAGAATGAGAATGAATTCCCATTTAGACAAGACAGAACTTCAGTTTTCAGCGAAATGATCGAGTTTATATTTGTGTCAGTCCGTGACATCCACTTTCATACTGAGAAATCCATTTAAACGAATTAGCGATTTTTCATAACTAGATGATGATAATCTGCCTTTTAATATTTTTAACCAGACCGAAAATCTCGAGTGATTGTCAGTCCGTGTCGTGTGCAATTGCTCTTGAAATAAATACGGAAAATTCCCTCCATGCATCCGCGACGTGGCAACAGCGCCCGGCAGTGGAAATCTGCAGCCGGAGTCGTCGCTTTCCCTTCGTGTATTTCCGCGCCCTTTCGGGTGACTGCAGTGAGAGGCCCTTGTATGCCGTCTGCCGCGATTGACGTGACGACCGAGAAACTCCTTCGACAACTCACAAAACTCACTCGGCACAACTCCCAACATGTCGTGACCGTGCGGCGACTTCAGGGCAGTGGCCGGACACCCCTAGGGCCTCGCGTACAGGTTAAATGCCCCTACTTCCCTTACCCCCTGCTGTATACCCCCGACGTGAGTGCGAAAGTTCTTCGGTCAAATTCTCCCGAGTGGTGCAAGTGTCTTTGATCATCTTTGTTGTAGGTTATTTCAGCTTAAAATACTGCTTCATTTTAGATGGAGCTATCCGAAGTAGCTTTATCCCATTAGCGGTATAAAGCTCCGCAAAGTTTCGGGGGGTTTCTAGGTTAGTTTGCGGATTGAACCTCTGCCAAAAAATTGACGTTTCTCACCGTACCGCGACTTGGACGAGGTTTCTATTTGTGGAAAAACGTCGCGGAATGGGTTGCAAACATCGAAAACAGCATAAAGTGCCTAACTTCCTTATGTGAAAATCCCCGGACTCAAGGTAATATACTGTACTGCTATTCCTCGTGCATTGTGACGCACGTTTTCGAGATTATCCTGCGCTAGCTGCATAGAATTAGGACACTTTTATGTGTCAATAGCTCGGCAGAATCAAATAGAACTATAGACGTACGTGACTAGATATATTATAGTCCATATCTCTTGAAGTAACATCACAATGTTAGTCTACCTTTTTGCAACCGTCGTATCAACCTTAGCTGCATCTTCTTATATAATTCAGAATTCCCTATCTTACGCATACAAATAGACTTGAAGACCTCGATTTTTAGATATAGAAGAATCTTCACTTGCTGTAGTTACATTACATGCCATTTTATTATCTCTTCTAATATTTCACAATTAATCATCTTTCAGAAACCAGGAGGTTTCACTCAACATTTCCTTGCAATATTCAAGCAGCAGCACTAGTCCATCAACTATTTGTTTGCGACAAAACGTTTCTTCAGTCTGATTTTTGTAGAGGTTTTCCTATGATATAAAATGAAACTGTCAAACGTATCCATCTAAAAAACACAAGTTTCATTAAAAAAATAGAATATTTGTATCTCCTGGCATTTGGTAATTTTTCTGTAGGTTATTGTAGCTTTAAATATTATTAATGCATTAATGAAACTACATTATGTAGTATTACTTAATCTAGGCTAAAAGTACCACCAAGTTGTGCGGAGTTTTTAGGTTAGTTTGCGGATTGAACCTCTGCCAACAATTGACGTTTGTCACGGTAGCGCGGCTTGAGCGAGATTCACATTTGATGAAACCCGTCGCAGAATGGATTGCAAACATCGTGGACAGCATAAAGTGCCTAACTTCCTTATGTGAACATTTTCGGACTCAAGGTAATATACTGTACTGCTATCCCTCGCGCATTGCGACGCACGTATTCGAGATTATTTTGCGCTAGCTGCATAGAGATAGGACACTTTTATGTGTCAATAGATCTATAGACGTGAGTAACTAGATATACATATATATATATATATATATATATATATATAATAGTCCATAACCCCTGAAGTTACGTCACAATGTTGGTCTTCCCTTTTTGCAACCACCGTACTCCGTATCAATCTTAGCTGCATCTCCTTATGTAATTCAGAGTCTTCTATCTTACGTTAACAAAGAGACCTTGATTGCTACGTATGGAAGAAGATTTACTAGCTGTAGTTACATTACATGCCATTTAATTAAATGATATTTCAGAATTAATTATCTTCTATAAACCAGAAGGTTTCACTTCACATTGGCTACGCAGTAATAGTTCTTATTTTTGATTTGCTTGTAACAAAACGTTTCTTCATTCTTCTGTATATTTGTAGATGTCTTTGTATCATTTCACGTATGTAGTACACGTTCCCGAAGAAAGTGTGCAATATTCTACCAGCGGTTTCTAGAGCTTAAAATAGGAAGAAAAGTTTATATAAATATAGGTCGACAAACGTCCCCTAAGGGCGCTACGGTCTTTTAAAGGGGCTCCCCTGAAGATGGTTTTTCATTAATATTTCCGAAACGTGCTGAGATAAAGACATAAAATTTGGTATTCTAGCCTAGTTTTTTATGCTGGATTTAAAAATATTAACAATTTTAGACAATTTTGTTTGGAAGCGTATGTAACAGGGACGGACTCAGGTTATTTTAGCCCCAAAATTTTTGTGTGATTCTATTTTTGAAATTCAATTTTAGAATAAGAATATTTAGGGTTTTCTACATAAAAAAGGTGCTCTTATTGAATATCCATAAATTGTGCCATTTTTGAATAAAATCAAACTAAAAAATTTGTCCCATGATAGGAAATGTTCTGCGAATTTAAATGAATTGTTGAATAATTAGCCATGGCAACGAAAAAACTAATTTAATAATTGGTAAATATTACATAAATACATATTTCTATTGCATCATAGCTAACATTTAGGCAAAAACAAAAGAAATAAATTTTTTCTATAAACAAAATTGAAATTTGTTTAAAAAAGAAGACATACAATTGGATATATGTACTTAAAACTAGCTTTACAATAAGTGTTCAAATAAATTCCCATTTTGTTGGATACAGAGTCGCGCTCGACGAACTAATGATTGCGTAGCCCGAAAAGTGGAAAACCTTTTTCTTCTTATTTCATTTGCAGCCTGATGGATTCTTTGAAGTACAGCTTCTTGAGTATTTACTTCAGTTGAGTAAACTAGGTCTTTTAATGACCCCCAAAAATAGAAATCCAATGGATTTAGGTCAGTTGAACGTGGTGGCCACGCTATAGGTCCTCCTCGGCCTCACCACCTGTCTGGAAAATTGACATTCAACCAATTTCGAACATTGCGTCCAAAATGTGCAGGGGCTCCATCATGTTGAAAAAACATATTTTCTTGAAACTGCTGGCGCACATCCAATGGTATCATATCCATGAGCTCATTCTGAAGAAAGTTCAGATACACCTCTGAATTAAGACGATTGGGAAGTACAATAGGCCCAATTACTTGATCTCCAATCACTCCTGCCCATAAGTTCAATGAAAATCTATGTTGGAAATTTGTACGGCGAACAACTTTTGAATTTTCATCTGACCAGTGACGCATATGATGGAAATTAAAAGCACCATTCCTAGTAAATATTGACTCATCCGATAATAATATTCTAGGAATAGTGTTTTCATTTGGTAATATCCACTGGAAAAACTCGATGCGTGGTAAAAAATCTGCCTCCGTTAAATGCTGCACCCGTTTAAAATGATAAGGATGAAATCCTTGCATTCTTGTCATTCTTCCTATCTATAATTATTATTTTTAGGATAACTATCAAATAGGTATTCATAAATTTTTCTTACTACTGATCGAGGTATATCCATAATTTCTGAAACATTTCGTATGTTTATTTGCAGATTATTTTCAAACATATTTAAAGCAATATCCATACGATGATTTCCCAGTGGCCTTCCTGAGCTCTGCATGCGCTGAAAACTTCCATGGTTTGATAAATTCCGGTGAATATCAGTAAACATTCGACGTCCAGGTACTATGCGATTGGGAAATCTTCTTTGATGAACTGCCATTGCGAAACCCGTACACAAAATGCATGTCAGTCAGTGCTCTGTCTGTAAATCTTGGCATTTTAAATCGATTTAATAAAAATTTTGATCTTAATCTAGTAATTTTACACTGCCAGCAATGTCAGCTTAACGTCAAAATAAGTTATAACAAATCAAAACAACTTTTTTTTGCAGTCATGGCTAACTGTATAATCAACAATTCATTTAAATTCGCAGTACATTTCCTATCATGTGACAAATTTGTTAGTTTGACTTTATTCAAAAATGGCACAATATATCGATATTCAATAAGAGTACCTTTTTATGTAGAAAACCCTAAATTTTCAAATTCTAAAATTGAATTTCAAAAATAGAATCACACAAAAATTTTGCGGCTAAAATAACCTGAGTCCGTCCCTGTTACATACGCTTCCAAACAAAACTGTCTAAAATTGTTAATATTTTTAAATCCAGCATAAAAAACTAGGCTAGAATACCAAGTTTTATGTCTTTATCGCAACACGTTTCGGAAATATTAAGGAAAAACCATCTTCAGAGGAGCCCCTTTAAAAGACCGCAGCGTCCTTTGGGGACGTTTGTCGACCTATGTTTATATAAACTTTTCTTCCTATTTTAAGCTCTAGAAACCGCTGGTAGAATATTGCACACTTTTGTCGGGGCACCCTGTATTATGTTTCGTCAAGATTCACAACAAACTGTTATTGCTGAAGTTAAACATGTGTATTTTGTTATAGTTTAGTCCACTATGAACGAAGTAAGCTCTTAAACGTTATTATTCACATATTATACATATAAATTTAATGAAAAAAAATAATATTTCAATCATCTGGAGATTCTTCATATTGCTCAAAATATTGTTTTTTATAACTAAAATTTACTTGAGTAACTTTACTTGATGTTGGGGATAGAAGCTCCGCAATGTTCCGGAGGTTTTTTTAGGTTAGTTTGCGGATTGAACATCTGCCAAAAAATTCTCACCGTACCGCGACTTGGACGAGGATTCTATTTGTGGAAAAATGTCGCGGAATGGGTTGCAAACATCGAAAACAGAATAAATTGCCTAACTTCCTTATGTGAAAATTTCCGGACCTAATATACTGTAGCTATTGCTATTCCTCGTACATTTTGAGGCACGTTTTCGAGATTATCATGGGCCAGCTGCATAAAATAGGACATTTTTGTGTCAATATCAAATTGAATAGAACTATAAACGTACATAACTAGACAAACAAAAGTCCGTATCTTTGTAATTCAGAATTTTCTATCTTACGCATAAAAAAGAGTTGAAGAACTTGATCTCTAGGTGTAGAAGAATACTCAGTTGCTGTAATTACACTACATGCCATTGCGTTACATATCATCCATTGTCATGTTTCGGAATTATTATCTTTCAGAAACCAGAAAGTTTCACTTAGCATTCCATTGCAATGGTACTAGTTCATAAATTTTTGCTTATAACAAAGCGTTTCTTCATCCTTATCTATTCTTCTGTAGGTTTTTCTATGATTTCGAGGATGTACTTCATGTTATATTATGTTTCTTCAAAGTACCAGGCACAAAAAAAGTGGAATTTGACCATCGGTCATTTTTAATTTAAATTCCAATAGGCACATAGCCCAGATATGTTTCGTATTGGAGATACAGGGTGTTGAAGTTTGGTATCTCAGCCACTGTGGCCTGCCTGAAGCATTTCGTGGTCAACAGGCTCATCTTCAATGCAAAAAATTTATTGATAAGGACATTAACACTTACAGTATACAGGGTGTACCAACAAAGATGGACAGTAGCTTAATAGAAAGACTATAAAACATATTCGAAGACGGTTTGCACAACAATATTTTAATCTTATAGGTGAGTATTTCTAAATTATTTGGAGATACTCAGGGAGCTGCACAATTCCGTGGCACAACAAACATGTTTTTCAAATCTACATATTTTACTAGATTTTTTAAAGAAGAATACATTGAACGATTTGAGGGTCATTTGTTTAGTTATTTTATTATTTGTCTGAATACTATGTCTTCCGCCATTTTGCGTAGTTTTTCATTGAATTTTGCAAATAGGATGAAGAAGTATGCCAACTTCATCAGGGTGCTGCAAAATGCGTTCTTTTTCTCAAACATTTTTACTCCATCTGATATTTATAAGCTTCTTAAGATATAAGGCTTATACTAGTTCATTGGAACGGTTGTCTGATTATACATAAGAATTCGACAAAAATCGTATAATTATCTATTTAGCTACCATATCATATTATAATGGAAATAATAACTTCCCACAGTTCTGTGCTTTACGTTCCATAAATATTTAATTTGTCCATGAGATCCCTTTGAATATCATTATTTAGTTTTCCTTTGTTCATCTGTAGTCGCTTCGACTCTGACAGTGACTTTCCATATTAATTAGCCGTCATCTTATATGTAGATTGTAGGGAATTTTAAAATATCTCATACTATTTAGGCATTTTACAAAGTGGCACTATTGAACGGTTTTTCTCTTAATGACACACTCGAATAATTTGTTTTCAATCACAATCCTATTAAAACATTCAGATCATATTTCTTGATTCTATTTTTTGATTTCCACATTCATACATGAACATCTAGATTAATAATTAATATGGATAATTGAATCAGACAGAACTTAGGCGTCTCAGAGAAAGCGACTACATTTTAGTTAAGAAAAACCAAGAAAGAAACTAGGTCAGGTTCTATGAGTAAGTTGTTCATCTACCAATTAGATATTTATGAAATCTAGTAATCCTACTCGCCTAAGCACAGAACTGTAGATAGGAGTTATTGTTTCCATGGATGATACGATGTGGTCGCTTGAAGTAATCTTGGAGGCACTTAGTGCCTGTCTGTCGGAAAAGATTGTTATTCTTCCCCTAGGCCCTTCCCCCTCCAAAATGCGGCTCAGAATTTCAAAGATTTCCGCCTTTAAAATAGTGTTATATCCGCCGAGAGGCAGAGGTAGCCTAGTTCTACGCCCAAAGGCTACGGCACCACAGCCCTCTTCTAGCCTTCGGAGACCTTCCGGCTTCCGAAATCCCACTCCGCCCTCGTAGGATACTCCACATTGAATTTGCGGTTAAAGCGATATTTAGGGTCACCCCTGCTCAGAAGGACAGGATCCCCCTTTACAGTTCGACTAAGATGGCAGTGTGATCCTTGGCAGGATTCAAAAAGGCACAATTATTACATCATCCAACGGTGGGATATCCAGAACTCCGTGTCGTTGTCCGCACTGCGCTTGTAATACTGCTACAAGCCAAGCGCTGGATTTTACTGAGTTTGACCTTAGAGCCGTTTTACACACAAGAGAATTACTCCGAAAATTATGGTCATAATTATGCCGAAAAATTTTGCTGTCGTATTACACGTAAAAGAAATCTTATGAAAATTTTCATGGTAAAAATATAAAACCCGTTCTATAGAATATGTGCGAGAATCGGCGCAGAGGGTTATTTCCGTGCATATCATTATCAAATGTCAACGTCAACAACATAACCTCACTTAACATTTGTGGATATGGTCCTGTTCGAGTCTTACGAAGAATCGTTCATTGTTATTGTTTATTCGTAATATCATAAATCAAATCCAAGCGAATAACCAAAATTTCTGTGTTATGTGCCGCGGTTATAATATGGTTCAAGATGACATACGGGTTGATGACGTCAGTTACACAATCGCTCTAACCCCCTTTCTTATAACCGCGGTTTTGATGCAAGTTGTTTATTTTAGAAAAGCGCGTATATAATCTCTGATTACTTTTATTATCACTTAATAATCGGTGCTTTTTCGTATACAAAGTTTAAATAAGAAACCTTTCATAATATTCAAGGGAGAAATGTCTTTTTTTCAGAATTTTTTTTTAATGATGGAACCATGGCTTTGTAGCTATGATAACTTTCAATTCTCTAAAGTTTTCCGCATGTCAATGAAAACATTTATTGATTCAGCAGAAATGATGAAAAAATAAATTAGCAAAACCGTATACAGGTGGACATCATCTAGTGAGTTTATATGGCCATATTTTAATATTCTTGTGGTATATGGCTACACAAGATACTTTGTTAAGCTTAGGAACTACATCTAAAGTGTTCCCAACAACAGTAATGAGTATAACTAATAAGGTGCTCCACTTTATGGTAAAACTGAAGTCAGCCTGTATCAAGTGTCCCAAAAATGAAGCTGAAGTGCAATAACAATATCCAATACCCGGCAAAATTCAAACTTGTCACATTTCAAACAATAACCAGAAATATAAAGCTGCTCCCGAGTTGGGTAAATACCACAATTTTGCGGTGACATATAACAGCTGATTCATGACGTCACGGATCTTATAACCAAGCTGATAACCACACTCGCTTGAACGGATCAGTAAATACTAATCCAAAATGGTAAATACCATTTTCATTTGGTTGGAGGAGTACCAAAAACCTGTACAAGGTGAAGTCACCCAATTACAAAAACAGAAATTTCCGGCGTCAGGCTCTGGATGCGATAGTCCAAGCATTGAGAAGTTTTATAATATTAACCAAGATCTCGATTTTAAAAATAAATTTAAATCAACGACGTCTGTTGTCTTTCCGATTATATTGGGCGTCATACCCGTTAAGGTTATGTCCATTCGAAACTATTACTCTAATGCGCAGGCGTATCATATGAATTACTCGGAAATTTTGTTTGCTTATGTCATACAGGTTGTAGAGGAAATCCTCAATATTTTTTCCATGCAAATTTTCGGCATAATTATGACCATAATTTTCGGAGTAATTCTCTTGTGTGTAAAACGGCTCTTAGTTAGCTCAGTTCCAGTGCAAAACCACCAAACCAGGGATCCCTACACCTTACGATGACAGCACACATCTAAACTAATACGAATATTGAATTATACCATTATTACGTGTGACGTAAATGCCAGACCTTTTTTTTAATGTTTAAGGCCACCCAATTTTTTTCAATTGAATTCAATAACATGAAAGATGCCCAACAAACACACTAAAATATTTTAAATTTTGATGCTGTTGGCTGTTGGGCTTACGACTGAAATACAGTCCTAAAACACCGAGCGACGTTGTTATGTGTCTCAAAACAGAAACAATCCTATCTCTCGAGGAAAGTTTCCTTTATACGATTGAAGTTACGTCATGTACGATATTGTACAGTTGCATTATGTATTGTGATGGTAATAGGACTCAGTTCCAACGGTGTCGCGCTAAAGCGGGGCATTCATTCCAAAATTTCCACTAATAATTGGTTCACTTTATGTTATAGCCATAACATGCTAAAGAACTGTCTTTCTGGACTAGCTTTCACTAATAAAGGATTGGTTTTGCAGCATAGCGTAAAACAACAACTTTCAAAATAAAGCCTAATAATTGAGTCAGACTGACTTTGTTTCGAGAAATCTAAAGTTATAATCAAATCCAAGCGAATAACCAAAATTTCTGGTTATAGTATTGTTTAAAATGATACACGGGTTGATGACGTCAGTTACTCGAATCGCGTGAACGCTGGTTTTAACCGCGGTTTTGTTGCAAGTTGTTTATTTTATAAAAGCGCGTATATAATTTCTGACTATTTTTATTATCACTTAATAATCGATGCTTTTTTTACTACAACAGTATGGAAAGTTTAAAAAAGAAACCTTTCATAATATTAATAGGAGAAATGTTTTTTTTTCAGAAAATGTGTTAATGATGGAAAAAAGATATTGGTAAAACCGTATACAGGTGGACATTATCCAGAGAGTTTATATGGCCATATTTTAATATTCGTGTGGTAAATGGCTTCACAGGATACTTTCTTAAGCATAGGAACTAGATTTAAAGTGTACCCAACAACAGTAATGAGTATAAATAATAAGGTGAAGTGAGGTCAGCCTGTATCAAGTTTCATAAAAACGAAGCCGAAGTACAACAAAAATATCCAATACCCGGCAAAATTCTAACTTGTCACATTTCAAATAATAACTAGAAATATAAGACACTGCTGAGTTGGGTAAATACCACAGTTTTGCGGTGATAACTATGACATATAACAGCTGATTCATGACGTCACCGATCTTATAATCAAACATAACCACACTCGCTCGAACTGATCGGTAAATACCAATCCAAAATGGTAAATACCATTTTCATTTGGTTATTCGCTTGAATTTGATTTATGTTTCATGTAAATACTGGAATCGCGTTTTTTGCTTCAATGTTTCAATAGGTTTACACTTTGTGGAACAAAGATTTTGTGACAACATAATAAAAAACAATGCATTTTGGCTATTGTTCCTTTTCGTGGCAGATATGGGACTAAATGCGTAAAGGCTCTGTTTTTTCAACAGGACTGTATCAGATGCATTTCCTATTTCGAAAAAAATGTGAATATTCCTGAAGACTGAAGAAGGTCACAAGCCACACAGATAAATTTGGCCGAGAAGTGCATAAGACACTAAACATAAAATTACATATTATTAACACGTATTGAAGTTATTTGTGGTCTTCGATAGTCGTTTTCAATGAAAATAATAAAAATAGTTTTCCTACGTAACAAAACCAAAAGCCACATCTAACAGCAGTAAAGTAATAAGCCACTTCATTTCACTAGAGTCACTATTAGAACTGCTATCAGTCCGAGGATAGTATCTGTCCTTCAACTCCTTCAGACTGTGATCTGAACTAAATCCAGAACGATCTTTGTTCTCTGTATCATTAAGACATCCATTGTTCATCATTGACTAATTCCCTTTTGGCGCCCACTTGAAGTGGCTTATAGCTTTCAACGCTATTCAGAAATGATAGCGACATATATCAATAAATTGTCGAAAACGTCTACTTCGGACATAGATACCTACTCCACGGGTGCTTGTAGATCCTTTTTTTTTTGGTACTAGGACATTGCGTCCCATTAGCCAGATCCAATCTTTGTATAGGTACATACGTATATCTATCTGGACAAACACACGACGTCACAACATCCATGGCTTCGAAAATGTAATTTCCGAAGGCGAGATTCGAACTCGCGGCCCGGCCGGCCGGCTGATCAGTAGCACGACACTCTGACCCACCCGGCCAACCGAGGTCCCCTCTTGTAGATACAAAACTGGTTCTTTCCTTCAAATGTGATTTAGGTCCCTTACTGCTCCAAGCCCTTCAATTTATTGTATAAAATTTTATGCACTTCACGTCAGCAGATTATTTTGATATCACTCTATGTTTTTCTTGTTTGTTAATCCGATTTGACATGGGACAATTTTTTCGACATATTCCACAAGAGAATGTCCAATCCACTTGAAGCATGAAAGTAAGCATACGCAACGTAGCACCGCCCAATAAGGTGGATGGACCATGGAAGGCCACCATGACAATTAAACAATTATTATTCATTTGTTTACGGGATAAATAAAACAAATGGTATTAAGTAATACTTTGTTCCATTATGCCAATCATTACTTAGTGAATTCAAATTTTTTAACCTCTTCCGGACGGTATTGCAAGGAACAAGGCTCCATAGAAGGCCGAAATTCGTGGTTTAACTTGTGATAAAAATACAGTGCAAGCTGCTTATAGTGGACCATCTTAAAAGAAACACTTTTTTTAATGAAATTATTTAGTCGGTACTTCAAACTTCAACTTTATTTGGTTCCAACAATAGTTTACATGGACCTAATCGGAATTACAGTGTGTGTGTTCGCTGTGACCGAGATTGAATGACTGACTCATAATTAAGATACAATCGTTAATATATACCAAAAGTGATGAGCTAGTAAAAAGGAATACAATGCAATTATTATGTCAATTAATAAAGTGTTAAATGACAGCAACATAACTCCTCCACTCTTAAGATGAAGTTTTGGAGGGCACAAACAAAACTTCGTGCCTCGATTTCTTCTAAATGCTGGCTTCTTCTTGATCCTTTTCTTCTCTGGTAATACTTTTTCACGAACATGCATGCAATTCCAATTAACATAATTGATACAGGGGTATACTTCATTTGTAGGGGTGCTTCACTGTTTCGGGAAGATCTACCTGGATTTGGTCGGCTCGTTCTTGCAAGTGATGAAGTTTATCTAAGGAAATATGTACTAACTTGATTTCCTTTGGATTTCCTGTTTTTGATGAAATGTTAAATGACAGCAACATAACTAACATATTAAAACCTTAAAATGTGTTTGTTTAACCTGTATTACATAATAATAATAATAATTTTGAATTTTGCATTTTTTCGGAATCTGATAGGAATCTGATACACATATTACAGGCATACGTACTGTGTAGGTATGTGTAAAAACCGTAAATTACTTGGTTAACAAGCTAGTCATTTTTCCTTGAGCAGATTGTTTTTTGTATAATTATTTAGAACAGCAAGATTAATTTTATTTAATTTGGTTAGTGTGGTTGTACTGTCTTCTTCTTGCTGAAAATAACGTTGCAACTTTTTCACACAGTCTAATACCTCCTTAGTTATCACTGGAAGCTCTTGTTCATCGATGTTTTCTAGTTCGTCTTCCTGTTCGTTATCAACGGATCGTTCAGTAACCAAATTGGAGTCTGACAATTCCTGTGTTGCTATTAAATTATTGTCAACATTTACATACTCATTAAATTTGTCTATATTCAACTATCAATTTTCAGTAAATCACTTAATGGAATTTCATCTTCTGGATTAAAATCGTTGACTATTTCAGTTATGTTTTTCACTAAATCACCATGGCGAAAACAATTACGAATCGTTTCTGGAGTAACCAATTCCCATGCAACAGTAAGCAAATTTATAGCATCTAAAATGGTGACAGTTTTCGTAATGTGGACATCTTCTTGAAGCTCCGTAATTTTCATCAACATATATGTTTCCGACACATTTGTTTAAGACTCCAAATGACATCCTGGTCCATTGGTTGCAGAACTGATGTCACATTGGGTGGAAAAAATTGAAGGTTGATGTTATTAAGTGAAATATTTGGATGAGCGGGGCAGTTATCCACCACGAGCAAAATTTTACGATTTTTCTGAACAAGTTCAGCGTCTCACTTTTTTAAATATTCTTCAAAAATTGATGAAGTCATCCAAGCTCTACTATTTCCTACATAATCGACGGGAATTGTTTTAACATTTTTGAAACACCTGGGATTCTTAAATTTCCCTGAAATAAAAAAAGGTCATACATTCTTTGCAGCACTGCCAAAGAAATTAGAACACGAATTTCTATTGATTCACTTACCTATTATCCATAGTTTCCGTTTTTCAGTACCAGAAGCATTAGCACAAATCATAACAGTTATTCGCTCTTTTGATAGTTTCCCTCCATTGCAAGTTTCACCTTATAATTTATGAGTTTTGTTTATGTTATCATCTGAATAATCTCTGGATATTACGGGCTAAACTTAAGAAATCCAGTCATAGGTAACGTTCTTGTCAAATGAAGCTGACTCACCACACATTTTTCCAAAATGTCTTTCCTTAAACCTGTATACCGGAACTACATTTGAAGTAATCTCCAATCAATTTCCCAAATTCTTCGGCCTTTCTAGCACAGGTCCACTTATTGGAAAATTATTAGCACACTTTTGTTGAAACCATTTAAACAGGGGGTGCAGCAATAGCCGCATTTTTTTTTTGACTATTTGATTTCCAGTTATTTTTAATTTTGTCACGGTTTTTGCAAATATTTGACACAGTGGATTTTGTTTATAGCCATTCTAGCACATATATTTTCTGGAACGAACCCTGCTCAAGCTCACTAATTAACGTTTAAATAAAATTAAAAAAATGTAAGCCAACCAAAATGACTTTCTTATGACTACATCCTTTGTGAGGACATAATGTTCGAGACGATGTCAGAAATCTACAATTTATTAAATATTGCAAGGTCAACTGCAGTTTCTTGACTGGACTATCATGGAATCACTAGCTATCGTAAGAACACTATCGACAATTTAACCAAAATATAAATAAACTAGTTTTACTATTAGTATTATATATATATATATATATATATATATATATGTCAATTCAGAGTCTAAGAAAATTGAAAAAATAATAGTCTATTTACTTAAAAACTGACGTTTTGCTGTGAGCTCGGATTATAGTCTTAACGTTGACGACCAATGAGAATTAAGCGAGAGACCTGATTGACATAACAACGACGTGGGCGACTCGCCGCCGCGTTTGTGTTCTTGGGTGTCTGAGTCGAAGCAATTTAGCATCACATGGCAGTAACTAAGACTTTTTAATATTCGACATAACAAAGAAGATGACCTTCCATGGTCCCTCCTTACTCAAGCTTTTATTCATTTTATATTTTATTTTCCAGAAAATACTGTTTTAGTCTGCCTATTTCTGTTTGTTATACTTTAGTTCATCTATTTATTGTTTTTTTCCTATTATTTCTACAAGACACTGTTTTCAGTTATTCTTAGCAAATATGTATACATTTTTATTTTTTGTATTTTCAATATCCGAAAACTTTTTTGTTCTTGTGTTTATGATTCACCCCGCACACGTATGAACAATAAATCAGGTGACAAAATATTACAACGCCGCGGTGTCAAAAGTTTCATCCATTCTTTCCTGCTGTGTAATGTGATCGATAAATTGGTTACTGTGGTCTATACCTCAATGGCACTGGTTTTGTGCTCTTATTCCACGTCGTCAAGGTATTTTGGAAAATAAATTTTCAAGTACCCCATCCAGGATTATTTTTGTACAGCATTACATATTAGTCTAGTCTAATCATATCAGCAAATTTCCCCGAAATAATTGTAAAGCCTGGTTTTATTGGTGCAAGTTGTTTAAGGAGGAAACGACTAAACTAGTTATACTAAGTGACATATAAATCCGAACACCCAGTTTAAATGGTTTTATTTTAATAAAATTTTGTATAAGTACTTAATAAAGCATAATAAGTACATGATAAAAATTTCAAAATGATTGCACTGCTTTAAAGCCCTTTGACCTTTAATAATGTGTGGATGCACTCTGATGTGCTACGCATTCTCCAACGCGCCTATGCATGCTTCTGATCAGGTGGTCAATGTCCTCCTGTGGTATCTCATTCCAGGCAACCACCAACTCCTCTCGAAGTGCTTCTAGAGTCTGAGGAGGACGTTGCAAATTAAGCAATCTCTTACCCATCATATCCCACACGTGCTCAATTGGGGATAAGTCGGGAGATCTTGGTGGCCATGGTAACAATGTGACATCATTATGTTGAAAGAAGTCTATTGTGACTCTTGCAACATGTGGTCGGGCATTATCTTGTTGGAAAGTTGGATCTGCCAGGGTGTCAAGATAGGGTAAAAGATGGGGTTCTAGAACTTCGTGGATATAACGCTGCGCGTTCATGTTACCTCTGATGAAGATTAAAGGTAACCTGGAACCATAAGCTATAGCACCCCAAACCATAACTCCAACAGTGTGATGAACATGTCTTTCAACAAAAAACTGTGGATTCCCCCTTTCACCACGTCGCCATCTAACCCTGGCACGACCATCGGGCATGCCTAAACAAAATCGAGACTCGTCACTAAAGACAATACTGTTCCATTTCTGATCCCAGAGTGACCGTTGTCTGCACCACTCAAGGCGATTACGTCGGTGTTCTCGAGTTAAAGGGAGGACCCAATGTGACCGGAATGAAAACAAGCAAAAACTTTTCATTCGTCGGTAAACACTTCGCATGCCAATAGGTCTTCCGTGTTCTGCAAACCATTCATTTGCAATGGACCTGGTAGTGGAGAAACGGTCCCTTAAGGCCAATAATCTTAGGCGGCGATCTTCACGGTCTGTTGTTCTACGGCGGCGTCCAGTGCCCCTTGCTCTTTGCGTACGGCCTTCTCGAAGCCATGCCTGACAACACCTAACCACAGTGTCTACACTTCTTTGCATTCTAACTGCAATTGCCCGAAAAGAAAGTCCAGTTTCCCGAAGTCCCACTATACGGCCCCTATCAAACTCACTAAGTTGACGAAATCGTACTCCGTACTCTAGGCATCATAACCGATCGTAAAGGATGTCAAGAACCAAAATCCGCCAACGTTGATTCTTTACTGCGGCTGAAATATTCATTTTTAGAGCGTTAGTGAATTAAAAAAAAGCAGTATAAAAACCGGAATGTCCAACTGATAAGGCTGAAAATTTTTTCACTTGCTATTTACAGTAAGATAAATACATTCACCAACTTTTATTAAAATAAAACCATTTAAACTGGGTGTTCGGATTTATATGTCACCTAGTATATTTGACATTAATACTAAAAAATATTTTTTGTTCATTTTATTACCAGCTAAGTAAAAGTTTGTTTGTATGTATTTTCTTATTTAATTTTGCGATTCTACTTGGTAACATGTTTGTGACAATTGGAATACACCTTAGTGCAAGGCATCTTTTTGGTGAAAATGTTACCCAATGCTTTGAGCTTAGTGAGAAAAAAGATAATTTCTTTTGCGAAATCAACATTCCCCCTTCAGCAAACGATTCAGCAAGCGGTACATTAAAAAGACAATTGCCGGCATTTGGGGAAACTATCAATTCGATGTAACCGCAACCGAACAGGATAAGGGGATGATATATAGTCGAGAGGGGTGCTGAACGCTCCGTTGAATATAAGCACAAACAAGATAGATGCGACTGTCTCCAGAGTGAGATTACTAAGTGAATTGAGGAATCTGTATGCTTGTAATATACCCTAGCTGAAATTCCAGTTAAATGTTCTCAATGAACGTGTTCATTACTGTTACCATCATTGTTTCAACCGCTTGTGGAATTCATTTCTTACCATTGGCGGACTCAGGACGCCCCCCTAGACCACTTTTTTCAATAAAACAGTACATATTTCTGTTCCACCTTTCTTAATAAAACAAAAAATCGGGTTCAAAATAGGCCAACATCCAGTGGATGGATCAAAGAAACATTCAAGTAGCTATTTATAACTTTTCTAATCAACTCCCAAAGAGACCATGGGGTGGGTCACTCTGACGTTTCTCGCGAAATAATTTATTTGAATTTGCTATACCTGCAGACCCTGTAACTAGAAAACGATTGATACGAGGGCCTTCTGCTCAGAAAGACTTTTGATCTAAGGGGCTACTGGCTACTGAAATATCAGCCAACTTGACTGAAATCTATTGTCCACGAGAATTGTAATGATTTGATACCATTAAGCAACGCGTGAAAAATATGGCAGAGATTAAGTAGATGGGTCAAATTGTGTTCAAAGGAACTACTGGGTTTTTAACCAACGGCCAAAAAAACAATCATGCCGGTATCCAGCGTAAGATCATATATTTTTTGAATTCGTTAAATTTGAACACCTTGTAACTCTAAAGCCATTGACATTGGGACACTAGTACAGAATTGTGATCAGATTGATATAGTTTTCGTGACTGTTCTTGGCGGTTACGTCACCAACGCCATATGAAATAAGTAAACAGATCTAGTCTCCGTACCATGGGCGGATCTTAGTTTTCCTAACTGAGAGAAACCGATTCAAAATCATTTAATAATCGTAATTCTCAAAAATCTTCTAATCTAGTACATAAACATGGGTAGAGTATGACGCGCCATTATTTGATTATATTAGTCTCCTCCCTATTAAACACTTGATGCTTGTCCCAGTCGTTTTTAATCAAATTCTTGGCATGTTTTACTCAACTGGCCCAAACTGTTGGAATCACCTTCGCTAGAGCATCGTTACAAAATTTCAAAACTTTCTTGTCACCATAGCCATTTTCCCCAATATGACGATCGTAGTATTCTTTGGCTATTCCCAAGACTAACTCAATAGTGTTGTATTAATAATAATAATAATAATAATAATAATATTTATTACCCATTAGACATGTATAAAACATGTATAGGGTTCATCAATAAACAATTTACAGTATGTATATACATAAAAAAACAAACAGTAAAATGACAAGCAACAACAAACAATAGCTTAAATTAAATATTTTAAAATGGACAACATAGGCTAACAACAGCAGATAAAATAGATTAGCTTTCCAGCAGTTTAAATTAATAAATTAACAGAAATACAATATAAAAATATATAAAAGGACAAACAATAAGTGGATAACAAACAATACATTGACAATGGTAAGAGGGGAGCTGCAAAACTTGATGTCCTTGATGGTTTATTAAGGCGACATAGATTTTAAAGCTCGAGCTTAAAAGCGTCATCATCAAAGTGTATCTTTTTGTCTTGCAGCAATTGCTTCAATTGCGTTTTACTCCAGCTGGAAATGGGCATTCTTTTTTGTAAAACACTACGATAAGCGGCATTATCCATGATTACTGAAGATGGCTCTTGTAACGCCGGTATCAGCTTCTCATATACCCATTTTTTGAAAGAATCTTTGTCTATGGAATCATGGTAGTCAGCACTTTTTGATTTTGTGGCAAACAAGAGTATCTCTCAAAAAACCTTTTGGTCCCAGCATGGAGAACAACATACGGCTTGCCGGTACCCTGATGGCCATTTTCAAACTCTCTACGTTTTTATCTTGCCAAACTCGTTTAAACGACTCTTTGGCAAATATCCACGTTTCATCCAAGAAAATGCATTGGACAGGGCTTGTTCTGTTCAGGTCTTATAATATCTCATAAAATAAATACGTTTGGAAACAATGTCTGATTTTCCATAGAAGAGTCGGCGGTTATCTTATGTCTTGTAGGAAAAACCGCCTTAAACTTGAATCCGAGGCGTTGTATATGTACCTTTTTTAAGCTCCTGATTGAGCGCAGAGGTCGTGATATGTTGCTGGACTGCATGTGTATGTATCAGGGAGACGGAGATATAAAAAGGGATACTGGTAGTCTTACTTTGATCCGCCAAGAACGGTGACTACATCAAGAACAACTTCCTGAACTTTCGGCCATTTTAACCGGAAGCCATTTGCCATAAGAACTGTGCCATCTCCTTTGAGTGACGACGTGGCTTTCAGAGTGTGTTATGTCAGTATTCCTTTTATAAGCGGCGATACTTTGAAGTGATGTTAATAGAATTCACTGGTTCAGAAAAAATCCATCTAAAACCTAAATCCGTCTGAAGTAGACGTAACGATGCGAAAGTATCTGTTCAGCGGAGACGGGGTAGAGTAAATAAATATGTAAATCTAGCAAAGCGAGTGTTCATCGCATGTATTATATTATGAGCAAATCCTTTTAGAAAGGCAGCAAGCGACTCCATTGCGGCTCATGGCTCATACACGTACGCTTTCAATGACCCTCAAGAGGATCATTTTCAACGTGTTTTACGCTTTTACGAAGCATTTAACGCGCCTGTTTAACGCGACAGATTTTAGGGATGAAAGCTTAGGATTTGGCGATTGCATCCCGCATCTCATTCCGTTCCACGGGATTGACAGACGGGACCCCGTGCTGTTAAAGTAACACCAAATGGCAGTTATAATAAGGAAAGACAGTAATACAAGACACATATATTAGAGGAAAGAGATGAAACCCAAAACATGGTGTCTAAGCACGTGTTGTTTGGTCAGAGATAAATGACGTGTTGTCAGATAGATAATCCTTTTTAGATGAATTCATCGGACATCACGTGTAGTGGAAGCATCTTTTGTTTAAATTTACTTTTGTTTGGACGTAATCTTCGAAACCTGTAAGCCATCAAATAGCTATTTACTTAACTTTTATTTGACCAATCGTCGGTGCTTCTGACATGGTTGCCAGTTATCTAGACAGCCTAGCCGTAAGACTATATGTTTACTCATTTCGTATGGCTTTTACATGTAACCGCAAAAAACCGTGAGAAGAATTGAACTTCAGTGAGTTTAGTATAAATCTAGCTTCGATAGAAGCAAATTCACTTATGAGCGAAATGCTTTGGAAAAATGTTGAGCAATTTGTGAACGTATCGCCAAACCAAGGACCAGTAATAGTCCAAGACCGCCCGAAAAGTTTTTGTTACAGCCTGTACTGATATGTTAAAAACTAGTCAAAATAAGTAAGAGTTTTCTAGTTTCTATCATATCCTAACCGCACGCAATGATATAACCGAAATTTTGTGATCGGCTCCGCTACTGTATAATGCAGAAGAAACTCAAGGTCAATGGAGCCAATTGGGGGCGTATAAAGACATTACATTACAAGTGTCTTACTTGATATAACTACGTACTCTTTGGTAATATATAATTTCGAAAGTAACAACGCTTTCTCGTTATGGTTGTAATTTGCCCACAATAGAGGTACCAAGAATTTCCTATCTTTTCACGTATAGTCTTACCTAACTGTATCGATTCCTAAAAACAGTTATATTTTTGTTCTCGGTACAGTTGAAACTATTGTTATTTTGTCAAAATTAGTAAAAATTCCTGAGGTATAGAGAATTCAAGGATTACCGGACAAATACCAGTGGCGTGACATGTCAGTATCATAAGGTCTAAAAAATGGAGTCAAGTAGATGACGTAGCACTTTCCAGAGCACTCAAATAAATCTATTTAACATTCTGTAGATGCACGGACGGATTATCAGTGATTAGTGAAACATGAAACATGCCTGAACTTAAAAATTTCGGGCTTCCTAAAAAAACCTTAGATGACGTCTTAAACTGACCAGAAGCTCGAAAAATTTTATACAGAAAGGTTCTGTTATTCGTTCTTGATTCATAACTTCGCCACTGCTAGACCGATTAAGGAAACCCACAAAGCCTTTTGAACCTTGGCGTGGGAGCAACTTGAGTCGAATTTTTCTCAAAATTCAATCGCTACTTACCAAGAACTTGTTACATTACGTGCGTCTCATGTAACATCGAATAACAATATTGATAGGTCCAATAGACCCTATAGGCCAGTGGTCTGGATCGAGTCTTCGTACCATGGGCGGATCTTAATTTTCGAAAGTGAGGGAAACTGATTCAAAATTATTTAATTGAAATGTCGTAGAAAGTATTCCTAATTTCTGTTTTGACGGCATCACTTACATCATCGGTTTCGCATTTTTTGAATTTGTGAGTTTCCTATGGGCAAACCTTTCTTATTTCTTTTTCATATGGCGTTGATGACGTAAACGCCAAGAACGATGACTTAACTATACCAAGTTGCTTAAATGGCGGTAAAGTTGCGTATTTATGTAGCTAACAAAAGGCCGCTTAGAAAGCTTCGAAATTCAAACTACTTCCGGAGAGAGACAGAAAAAACCGAATTAACTCAAAATCGCTTTAATTTTTTCCTGATTTTGTCGTGGAATTTCAAAATAAATTGTTCATTAACATTGCTCTTTTTTCTCCTTTACCAGGTGGCGTAATTAGAATTTCAATATGACGTTTCGCCTCTTCTCCTCCGATTCCGATAATATATATTTCATACTTTAGTTATTTAAAAAAAAGTTTCCTAGCTACGTCTTGTAACTATCAGATAGACATTTGTTTCGTATGCCTGATTTATGGTGAAATAATTTTTTGTTTTTCCTGATTTTACTTGACATGGGATTCCAAAGTAAATTACATTTTGTCATGGTCACCCTTTCTTCTCTATAAGATGGTTTAGATAATTTTCAATTCGAGGTTTCTTCTTTCGGCTTCCATCACCAACCTTGTTTTTTTCATATAGACGCTATATTGGAATTTTGTACATCAAAATGGAATGTGCAGTCCTAAATTCAGTATATTGCCTTAGTTGGGCATGAATTTTTTGTTGAACGAAAATTATAAGGAAACAAAAAGGTGTGGTGAAACCTGAAGAGGGAATAGGAATTTCATTGATGGTAGTAATAATAATGGTCATAAATGAGCGGAGATAAATCATAGAAGATGTTTAAAACCGTATACGTTATTTTGTAGCCAAGGCCTGACTCTTCTCTGTACATTGTTAACTGTTCCGTTTACTTCCCGTCTTCTCAGTCTTCCGAACTCTGTTACTATGTTCAATTTGAGCTGTGGTCTGGTATACGAATGATAATTTCAAAGCCTTCCTAGGAAATTATGTTCTTCGCAAGGTTTCGCAATATCAATATATGACATATCACACATTTTTGGAATCAGAATTATAAACTTCATTCACTTGTGTAAAAATCCAATATGGCGCCTGTAAGAAAAATTAAAGTTGATGCTGGAAGACAAGAGACGAAGCGTCATATTGAAATTATATTTGTACCATCTTCTAGTGTGGCAAGGTTAATGTGCAATTTTATGTGAAATCCCACTAAAGATGAAGTCAGGAGAAAATAAAAACGATTCGAGAAAATTTGGTTTTTTTCATCTCTGCGGAAGTACTTTGAATTTCAAAACTTTCTAAGTAGCATTTTGTTAGTTATCTAAATACGCAACATTGCCCCCATTTAAGCGACTTATATCTTCAACCGTTTCCGAGATTCCAATGGTGAGGTTCGAAAACACCCAGTATATCTGGATTTAGAAACGTTTCATAATTGCAGTACTTCCTACCAACTGACGAAATGGATATTTATCTTGATTATAAAACTGTACTAGGGTCGGGCAGGGAATAGGAGAGTAACAGAGTGTTTGGAATATCAAAATTTGGTTTCGCTTCTCAAGCAGCCCGTGTCGGTTTTGAGAATGCTTCTCCCAATTTGGAAAAAATCAAATAACTCGGAAATGATGTCCTTGTGACCAAGGCCTATGCATTCTGCAACAGTGTATGATTCATTATGGACTGTAAAAAAATAGCTGATATTCATATATTTTTTGAAGGAAATGTATAAATGATCTGAATAAAACGAAATACCAAGAATTGTGAAGGATTTGGTACAAGACACTCTATGGCAAAAATACAGTATAGCCGATATATTAATTTGAATTGTTCCACCTGTATCTTTAAACTGAAACAAAATAAATCTCATTTTTATCGTAACCTTCTATTGAAAGTGGGGAAATATCGATAAAACATGTTCATATAAATGCTTGTCTCTGAGCCCTCTTAACTTTTTGTTCCATGACGTTCAGTCATGGAAAATTGGATCTATTTCCATCACTATAAATATATTGGAGCAGGGTTTCTCAAAGTGGTGTACCAAGACGCGGGAACCAAAACTTCCACTATGACAGCGGACGTTAGCCGGATAATTATACTAAGTGACATATAAATCCGAACACCCAGTTTAAATGGTTTTATTTTAATAACATTTTGTATAAGTACTTAATGAAGCATAATAAGTAAATGATAAAAATTTCAAAATGATTGCACTGCTTTAAAGCCCTTTGACCTTTAATAATGTGTGGATGCACCCTGATGGGCTACGCATTCTCCAACGCGCCGAGACATACTTCTGATCAGGTGGTCAATGTCCTCCTGTGGTATCTCATTCCAGGCAACCACCAACTCCTCTCGAAGTGCTTCTAGAGTCTGAGGAGGACGTTGCAAATTGAGCAATCTCCTACCCATCATATCCCACACGTGCTCAATTGGGGATAAGTCGGGAGATCTTGGTGGCCATGGTAACAATGTGACATCATTATGTTGAAAGAAGTCTATTGTAACTCTTGCAACATGTGGTAGGGCATTATCTTGTTGGAAAGTTGGATCTGCCAGCGTGTCAAGATAGGGTAAAAGATGGGGTTCTAGAACTTCGTGGATATAACGCTGCGCGTTCATGTTACCTCTGATGAAGATTAAAGGTGACCTGGAACCATAAGCTATAGCACCCCAAACCATAACTCCAACAGTGTGATGAACATGTCTTTCAACAAAAAACTGTGGATTCCTCCTTTCACCACGTCGCCTTCTAACCCTAGCACGACCATCGTGCATGCCTAAACAAAATCGAGACTCGTCACTAAAGACAATACTGTTCCATTCCTGACCGTTTTCTGCACCACTCAAGGCAATTACGTCGGTGTTCTCGAGTTAAAGGGAGGACCCAGTGTGGCCGGTATGAAAACAAGCCAAAACTTCTCATTCGTCGGTAAACACTTCGCATGCCAATAGGTCTTCCGTGTTCTGCAAACCATTCATTTGCAATGGACCTGGTAGTGGAGAAACGGTCCCTTAAGGCCAACAATCTTAGGGGGCGATCTTCACGGTCTGTTTTTCACTTGGTATTTACAGTAAGATAAATACATTCACCAACTTTTATTAAAATAAAACCATTTAAACTGGGTGTTCGGATTTATATGTCACTTAGTATATTTAAGTAGCTATAGCTCTTTTGCTTTTCTTTTTAAATGAAATATTTTATTTGTTCTATTATATAATGCTAAACATGTGTATCTATTGTTTTTTTTTGTATTATTTTGTAGTAAAATGTTCAACAGTCAGTATTTTTTTAAAGGGGTTCGCAGTGGTCTTGAAAGTCTAATCGGGGTACGTGGAAAATAAGTTTGAGAAACTCTGCAGTGGAGTAACAAAATTAGTCACTCATGATATTGGCTACCTTATACTTCTTGTGGATTAAAACTACTTGCTTAGCTCGATCGACGTCTACTTTTTCTGTACAGGGGGTCGGCATAGAATAATCGGAGTCAAGTATTTAATGTGTATGTGATAAACACGAGTCTGTGGTCGCTTCATTCTCTCTCCATCTTGCTCCTACACATTGAATACGGGACTGTAATGATTTTATGCCGAAACTGTATGTCAAATCTTACTAATCGCTATTTATAGCTTCCCATACACTCTAAATAGTGGATAAAGCAGACCACACACCTTCAGCTATCGAACTTATAATCTACTTGCTACAAAATATCATCAATTACCGAAAGTTCTCGCAATTCCGAATAAAGCTAGCCATACGTCCCCAGCATTTGTACTTAACCGTAAAACGGACTGTGAATATACCGCGCAATACGACGCCGTTGTGTCATCACCACTGCCAATTAGAAGATGTCTCAAGTAATGCTGTGCAGCTATAGTACGAACGATACGAACAACAATGCAAATGACAACATCAGCGAGGATTCTATCCAGCAACCTCCAACCATCTATAGGTAACTAGAACTCTAGGGACACATCGTAAACCTAACAATCTCTACAATAAAACTGTACAATAGCTATTTATGATACATATTTCTTATTTTAATATTAAATCACTTGTGACATCATGTCATAAAAGTTAGATGTCAAATGAATTGAACAATATTTTTCTTAGCTAAGCTTATCACATATTCAGATAGTAAAGTATTTCTATTTTATACGACTATTATATGCTTATAGGTTAGTTTGCCTTTATGTTAGAAATGTAGGTTCTCTAATTAGTTTATTGACATGCTACAATTTTTTCCTAAAAGTTACAGCATATCCAGGCTGAGGTGAGCTTCTGCCTGTGTGTGGCAAGTTCTTCTCTCAATTTTTGTCCCTTTATGTCGAATTAGCACCTGTTGTCTGTCTGCTTTCACATCTATTACACTTTCATTCTGAACTATATAGACAAACTCAGCTTCAGGGAGTATCAGCTTTAACGTTGACGTTTTCATCATCAATCACATTGCGTTTGAAGCCTGGGTGGCATATTTTCAGAAATAAAATTCATTCAGTCTGTTTAAATTCATATACTTACGGAGCGTGGGCTATATAGTCTTTCCCTTTATCTACATTAACCTTTTGTCGTGTGTTTTTTCCATTTTCAATGTCAAATTCTTTCATAATTCCTTCCACTTCTTCGAAATGGGTGACAGTGTCCTTGATCTGCCTGATTATTTTTTCAAACTTCTTCCCTTTTCTTATGGATGCCACCTTACATTGACGAGCTTAATAATTCAGCTTCCCTTTTAAGCACTGTGACCTTTTTTCCAGGTGCCGTGCTCCCATAGCCAGCCTGGACTGCATGGAGGAGTTCAGCGCGGGCAGCGCCCTGTCCGCTCTAGCTGGGGGCGATCCTAGGGGCGGAGGCGGGCTCCCAGGAGCGGCAGACGTGGTCGGGGGCAGCACCGGGGGAGGTGCCATTGGCACCAAAGAGCAGTTGTTGCTGGCCGGATTGGCGCACACCGCGCCTGCCGCGCCATTGCAACTGAGCAGGAGGACCACATACACGCCGGGGCTGAGGTACCGCAACCTGGGCAAGAGCGGGTTGAGGGTCTCCAATATCGGACTAGGTTAGTTGAAAAAAGTATTTCTAAATAAAGAAATTCGTAACAATGGATCACCAAAGAGCAACTACGCAGGAGGAGCACAGACACACCGGAGCTGAGGTAGCGCAACCTGGGCAAAAGCGGGTTAAGGGTCTGCAACATCGGACTAGGTTAGTTGAAAAGGGAATTTTAGGGTTTAGACATTTGAGATAGAACATTCATGAAAATAGATCACCAAAGAGCATCTGAACAGGACCACATATACTCCGGGGCTGAGGTGCCGCAACCTATGCAAGAGCGGGTTGAGGTCTCCAGTATCGGGCCAGGTTAGTTAAAAAGTATTTTAAGGTTTAGGAGTACGAGATAGAAAATTCGTATCGGTGGATAACCAAAATTCAACTACGCAAAAGGAGCACATACACACCGGAGATGAGGTAACGCAACCTGGGCGAAAGCGGATTAAGGGTCGCCAACATCGGACTTGGTTAGTTGAAAAGGGTATTTTAGGGTTTAGACATTTGGGATAGAACATTCATAAAGATAGATCACCAAAGAGCATCTGAACAGGTCCACATATACTCCGGGGCTGAGGTGCCGCAACCTGAGCAAGAACGGGTTGAGGGTCTCCAGTATCGGGCCAGGTTAGTTAAACAGTATTTTAGGGTTTAGGAATACAAGATAGACAATTCGTAACGGTGGATAACCAAAAGGCAACTGCGCAGGAGGAGCACATACACACCGAAGATGAGGTAACGCAACCTGGGCAAAAGTGGGTTAAGGGTCTGCAACATCGGACTAGGTTAGTTGAAAAGGGTATTTTAAGGTTTAGAAATTTGAGATAGAAAATTCATACAGATAGACACCAAAGAGCATCTGAACAGGTCCACATATACTCCGGGGCTGAGGTGCCGCAACCTGGGCAAGAGCGGGTTGAGGGTCTCCAATATCGGGCCAGGTTAGTTAAAAAGTATTTTAGGGTTTAGGAATACGAGATAGAAAATTCGTAACGGAGCATAACCAAAAGGCACCTACGCAGGAGGAGCACATACACACCGGAGATGAGGTAACGCAACCTGGGCAAAGGCGGGTCAAGAGTCTGCAACATCGGACTAGGTTAGTTGAAAAGGGTATTTTAGGGTTCAGAAATTTGAGATAGAAAATTCATATAGATAGACACCAAAGAGCATCTGAACAGGTCCACATATCCTCTGGGGCTGAGGTGCCGCAACCTGGGCAAGAGTGGGGTAAGGGTCTCCAATATCGGGCTAGGTTAGTTGAAGAAAATATTTTAAGGTTTAGGAATACGAGATAGAAAATTCGTAACGGTGGATAATAAAAAGACTTCGAGGAGGAGCACATACCCACCGGGGCTGAGGTAACGCAGCCTGAGCAAAAGCAGGTTAAAGGTCTGCAACATCGGACTAGGATAGCTGAAACGGGTATGTTAAGGTTTAGAAATTTGAGATAGAAAATTCGTAAAGGTAGATCACCAAAGAGCATCTGAACAGGACCACATACACTCCGGGGCGAAGGTACCGCAACCTGAGCAAGGACGAGTTGAGGGTCTTCAACATCGGACTAGGTTATTTGAAAAGAGGATTATAACGTTCAGAAGTACGACTCAAAACATTAGTAAATGTGGATCTCCAAAGATCAGCTGAGCAGGAGAACCACATAGACGCCGGGATTGAGGTACCGCAATCTAGGCGACATAGAAAACTATCACTTCCTGTAAATGAAAATAGTATTTCACTTCCATTCTATTCGACCCTTACTAATATTGTTCCAGCAAACCGATCCATATCGTTTCTTGTGTCAAACAGTCGCAAAGACGTTTCCTGATTTGTTTGCCAAGAAAAAAGTTCGCTTCCTTTGAGATTGAGCTAGACAATCATCCGCGAAAGGAATAACGCTCGCGGTTACTGAGAAACCGTTTAAAAGTGTCTGTCTTGTGTCATCCACAGATGCTTGGGGAGGTATATCCCTCCCGACTTGGATTATAGTCCAGAAAAGTTAAGCTTTTGTACAAGTTTAGCATCTAATACAAAGCAACTGTATTACGAATAAGCTAAGATATAATCATAATTAATAATGTGTAATATTGCGCATTTGCATTTCCATGGAAACTGATGAGATATATGAGATGTATGATCCTCTGTTGCATTGAAACAGGATTGCAAGATGTCGCCCTATCGCTGTTTTGAAATTTGCAGCTATCACTTTTGCATCGAGATATAAGATTGATTAGTGTCACCCCGAATGTTAGCTTGCTAAGTTGGTCAGTTCAAAAAATAATGGAGAAGGAGGGGGGGGGGGGTTAGAGCACCGTTTAATAAATGACAGGTTTACCGTTTTCTGACAACTAAATTTATACCTAACATATTTCTATAATGATGTTACCATTGTTACTATTGCTTTTTTAAGGTCGTTTGATACTCGTAACGGTTTAAATATTCCGCTTATACGATCTAACATTTCAAATATTTCAGTGAAATCTTTGCAAAAATTGCGTTCGTTATAATCCACTTCTGATCTTAATTGTATCATACTTTTTTACGGTTATAAACGTTTTTGCGATTAAAAAAATAGACCCAAATTCTGCGTTTCTCGATAGCTCTAAGAAACAACAATTGTTTTAATCACCAGCTAATGTGACTGCACTAACCCTACATCATTTTTTAAAGTCAGAACAAACCACGATCTCATGTTACGTAAAAATAATACGTAATTAAAGCTTAAAATAGCAATAAATGGTATTTAACTGATTTTGCGTGACGAACTGAAAATGTATGAGTATCCCTTTTGCTGCATTCAGGATGTTGTTGAATAACACAGGCCTACTCAAAATCTAGAGTATACTTTCCCGAAGGTGCTTAATGTTCTGAATATAAATCCGAGGTCCAAATCGCTCAATTTGAGGTTATGTAGCATCTCGATTTTTTTTTATCAAAAACCTTAGACATAATCTCAAAGTACAAGCCTTCCCCTCACAAATGCTGTCGAGTTTGCTTGTATATTTTTCTTTCGTTCATATTGTAATCCGTTCTGCTGTTCCCAGAAGAGAGTAATTTTTTATTATAAGAGAGGTGTGCAAATGAAAGTAAAAACGTTAAATTCGGCCTTCTTAGGGAGAGGTGGGTTGTGGGCTTGTGTTTTTTTTTTTGGATTCTGTGTTGAGGACTTCTGAGTTTGTTAGTTGGCAGGTCTTATTTCATAAAGGTACCTTAAGTTGTTATAAAATGTTTGGTGTATTATAATCCAAACCACGACTTGATGCATATCTGTACCCCAGAGCCAGACTAGGTCAAGTCTATTTTTGTCAAAAATAAAAATAATAATAATAATAGACGTCTTTATTTATCCACAATTACATTGTAGTATAGCCAAATGTTAGACTTACATGGCGAAGTTTAGCATGCTGCTACTCTTACACTTAACCATATAGTCTCTAGCAGATGTTCAAAAGAATACACTATCCACAAACAGATTTGGTTCATTACATCGAAAGTAAAATTTAAAAAAAGCGAAAAAGGCATACCTTCCAAACCCAAATGCACCAAAAAATTATTAATCTGAATTAAAGATGGAATAAAAAAGAAATGACTGATTACGTAAATTATAAATTATAAATGATTGGAGGGTTGAGTAATAATGTTTTAACTTTTTGTCGAAAGACAGGTAATGAAAATTCTTTATATACTTTAGGAAGGTCATTATAAATAATAGCAACATTGTAAGAAAAACTGCATTTAAAAAGTGTAGACGTATGCAGGGGTATTCTAATATTATTTTCTCTGAGAGTTCTACAGTAAAAATCATTATTAAATGAAATTTTTTTCTTCAAGTAATAAGGTTTAGACGTGAGCAGCAATTTGTGAACACAAGTATAGTATACGATATTACAATAATTTAGTATAGATATGACCAATGCTTCACATAGTTTTTTACGCAACTTAAAATTTAGTAAATACCTGTTGGCTATAAGAGTGCGCAGCCGTAGGTAGGTTTTCTGAGATAGACTTTTAACATGTTCAATAAACCTTAATTTTGTATCAAAAACAACACCAAGAATTTTAGCAGAATCAGAAAATTGCAAAATTTGGTTATTTATCTGAATGTTCAAGAGCTGGGTTACATTGTATGTTTTTCTTTGTGCGCAAAATAATAACATTTTAGATTTTTGTGGATTAATAAGTAGATTGTGATCTAAATAGTATTTAATTAATTTATTAACATCGTTTTGTAAAATTTTAGTAGTATGATTGACATTATCTGGGTTAAAATAATGGAGCAATTGCGTATCGTCTGCAAATGACTGGACATAAGAATTATCAATACTTTTGCTTAAGTCGAACGTATATATGAGGAACAGAAGCGGCCCCAATACAGAGCCCTGAGGTACGCCTGAGGGAATTATTGTCACTTGAGACATTTCTTGATTGAGAAAAACACACTGAGTTCTTTGATGAAGGTAACTGTCGAAAAATGAAAGGGATACACTGTCAGGACCTATGTAATTTAATTTAGCAAGTAATAATTTATGATTGATGCTGTCAACGGCTTTCGAATAGTCTATAGAGATTAAGGCTAGTGCCATTTTCTTATCTAAGGCACTTGAAATATTGTCTTGCAGATTAAGTAGGGCAGATGTTGTACTATAATTTTTTCTAAAACCGGATTAAGTGTCGGGAAGTATACAGAATTTTTCTAGGTAAGCGGTCAATTGGAATTTTATAATTTTTTCTAAAATTTTGGATAAAATTGGTAATAAACTGATAGGTCTGAGATCATTATACTCAGTGGGTTTCATTTTTTTAGGAATTGAAATAATTAGAGCTTGTTTCCATGTGTTTGGAAAGTAGCCTTTTTCCAAACAGTCGTTAACGATGTGGACGATGTGATGGAGAATAACTGGCAGGCAAAGCTGGATCATTGACAGGGATATACCATCAATTCCCTTCGCATCAGATTTTTGGCTCCTTATTGCCTGTAATACGTCATTTGAACTACTCTTATTCAATGAAAAAATATATTCAGAGCTTAATTTATTTTTGAAATAGTTTTCGCAAACTAGTGAATCAACAGGTTTATAGCTATAAACAGACATAAAATAATCATTAATTTTGGTAGGGTCATTAAAACTTACCGGAAGGGTTGGTTTACTACGAAAATTTATATCAAGTTGTGAGTTTAATATGTTAAGATTTACATAGAAAAGTTACTTTACACACAACAAATGGCTGCTATTAATTCACGACCATATTTCAAGTCACGTAGGAATCAAACAATATAAACAGTGTTTGCTTTTGACAGTTCTGACTACGGTCCTGAGTTTTACCCGATTTACTCCTGGTCCATTATTGCCAGACTTTAATATGAAGATGTCACTTGGTGATCGTCTGTTTACCTTAGTAGTCAAAACGTAATGGATACTCGAGAAAAATACATTATTGAGAGATTTGAACAACGGGTTCGTATTCAACGCATCAAAAATCTTCGAGAAAGTATACTCTAGTTTCTGGGTAAAAATCTTGTCGGCTTGTATAATCCTTTGATATCGCTGATGTCCCGACCTCGTAAATCCCCCAAGTACAGTCTGACCTAATTATCATTTCTACTTCTACTTCGGGCTTACGTACTGTTTCGTCGGACACAATAAAAGTATACAGATATGGAAAGTAGGATCACTCCGCGCGTTATCAACAATTCAATGACAACACTTTAAAATACTCTTCGAGATCTTCCAGGAGAAAGCTTGACTTCAATTTAGAAATTTGACAAATCCAAAAATAATAATTTTAAACCGAGTATTTAGGCAGTGGCCATTTTTAGGCTTGTTTTAGAAAAATCTTAGCAATGGTCTTTTGCTTAGAATGATCCAATAAGCCTAAAAACCTTTGACCGGATCAAGAAACTAAATTTCTGTATTTTTTTAACTGTTAACGAACACAACCATGTGAAAACTAATGTTCAAATCGTCTCAAATCAATTCTGCATTGAAATTATGATAGTTATTAGGTAAATAATTAATAACTAACTAACAATAATCAGTCATTGAATATAAAAAATATTGGATATGCAAAGTACTACCCCAGATACGGGGTAGAGGGTATGTGAAAAATACGTTCTCACGTCTTCCAAAGATACCGTTATCTAAAAAAATAATCCCTTACGAAACGAACGTAACCCAGTGAAAACTATCCTTTGTGATAAGAAGGAATAAAAAATATATAGTAGCGTATAAGACGGTTGACCGTGGGAGAATTTTCTTGACCGTGGAAAAAAGCGGTATCCCTTGATGTGTGCTTTTAATCTTGTTGAACCCATGTTGCTGATTCCGCTTGTAGTGCTGCTGGTGCAGCAGCATTGCTACCAGCACCACTTCTTGAATTAATGAATGAATCTTGAAATTAGAGGCATTCCGGCCACCATAAGGAGCCAGTGCATAGGCCGCTTAAGCGGGCCCTTATGCACCTCTACAATCCTTAAATCACAAGCGAAGTTGAGAATCGATTTGAGTCCAAGCTCCTTGACATCCTGAGGGTCCAAAGTAATGGACCCCAGTATAGTTTGCCTATAGTAGCTCAGAGCTTCACAGCGACACAAAACGTGCGCCGAGGTCTCTTCCCCTACTCCGCAGCGTTCACACAAGGGATCCTCAGCCACCCCCATCACGTGCAAGTGACGCCTTAACGTGTTATGGCCAGACAACAGTCCCAACAGCAACCTTAGGTTGGCTCTATCCAGAGATAGGCAGAAGCGTCCATCCTTAGCACTGGGCCCTTCAATGAGTTCTCGTGCCTGACGGAGATGTCTGGAGATACTTCTCCATTTCTGAAAGTGTTGTCTTGCAACCCACGTCTCCATTTTCCTCCTAGCTTTATGCGCGGTCACTCCTAGCACCACTTCTTACTAAGGTCAGCAAAATTTTCCCACGCTCAACCAGTACACACACTCTACTAAATAAAATATACTCATTCGAAACTCTCAAAGTGCAGGGAAATCCAGTGCGTCTTTCCTAAAGTATACTTCTTCCCTGGCAAATAATAATCAACTCTGTTTGGAAATGCTGTTAATTCAAAGCGAAATGGAAAATAATTCTATAATATTCTATAATGACTAATATTTGCTGAAGTTCTTGAATACAAAAAATATGGAATATATACAGGACTGCCGCAAATAGGAGGTGCGATGTGAGTGAAAAACGGATTCGGGTTGTGGAAAATCATATCAGTCATGTGGTGACACTTTTTGACGATGCACTCTTGAAAGTTCCCGTATCCCGTAGATTCTCTCCAACATCGTTCTCTCAACTCATCCAGTGTTCGGGGCTTGTGCTCATATACGTACACGAGCCTTGAGGTGTTCTCATAGGAAACAATCGCAGATGGATAAATCTGAGGACCGAGGAGGCCAATAAACATCACCAAACCTGGATATAAGGCGACCACATAAGAGAGGGTGAATAACGCTCATCTTTGCTCTGGCTGTGTGGGCGGTCGCCCCATCCTGTTGGAACCACACACGTCGGAATGGAACACGTCGCAGTCGTAATTCAGGTGAAAAGAAGTTGGTGGTTATTTCGATATAGCGCTCCGAGTTCAAGGCAACAGCATTGCCATTACCGTCTTCGAAGAACTAAGGGCCGATGATGCAAGTTTGCGATACAGCGCACCAAACCATCACTTTTGGGGTGTGGCAATTCTGCTGTCAATAAGATGAAAGTGAGCTTCATCACTCGTGAACACACGTGCGAAGATCATTCGCTGTGCGTAATCTCCGGGTTGTAACTGTTACACAGTGGTCAATTTATAGAGGTGGAAGTGGAGTTCCATACGCAAATGACACATTACCGAACGATCCCTGAGGCTAAATTCAGCAGCATGTTGCCGAGCAAATCAAGCCGAACTGCGAAGGAGGGCTTATCGAACGCGTTCCACATTTTCAGGAGTTGGAACTGTTCGTGGAGAACCTGGTGGTCTTTTGTTGATCAGTACATCACGTGTGCGACGTGATTGAACCCAACGAAGGATGGTGTTTCGAGAAGGAACAGCTCGATTCCGATGAATATTGATGTGGCAACGAAACTCACGCTGTACAGCCCTGATAGACTCATTATGTGGGACAAAACTGACTTACGCGAAAACTGTCGACTGCTTCATAATATCTACTGGTGAAAATGCTAGAAATGCCCGAGTCGAACGGTACCCTCCTCACCACTCTCGCTCGAAAGACGTCAGTCCTTTGTGCCGAACCCTGTATGTAAACTTCCAAAAGTTAACAGTATCGTAAACTACAAAGACCTGCAAGAAAACCATTCTACTGGAAACGATTTTCTTCAAATATGTACATAGAAATTCTGATAGTTCAGTCTATTATTCTTTACTTATTTCTTGTATATGATCATAATAAATGTATAGCAGAGACTTACTTTGCAGAAATTTGATAAGCAACCCCTAAAGCAGAAAACCACGAGAAATCTAACCCAGACGGGGCAGATGAACCTCTATTTTTAAGATTGTCCTTTGCTCGGGGTTGCCGCGCGGCAACTTCTTGATTAATGTTAAGGGGCATCCAATAAATGTAATTATGAAAAAAATCTGGTCAGAAACTTTCGCCCACGAATACTTTGTCTAACGAACGTAGAGATTAGAGAATAATTGGTTTGGCCGCGGAGCACCTGCTACACTTGGGGTCTGTACACTTAGGATACAACAGTCGCAGTGGCTATCCTCCTTCGCTTCACGCCGAGTATAACAATTGTTCGTTCTCAAAGAGAGGCCTGGTTTTATTTGGTACTGAGTCTACTTCAACTCTTGCCTGCATTATTCAAGTACTTGGAGAAGAGTTGATGAAGTCAGGTGTACCTTGAATCAACCTTTGTTAATAGAAACTGAAAACAATGCCGCTGAAATATTTAATTGGTTGGTCATGTTGAAGAGGAAAATGGTGTAAGTAAATGTTCTCCTTTGTTGAAGCTCTTGATTTCAAGGTTATTAGATAGCTTTAGAAGTTTGATAACACTGAAAACGAAATAGACCAATGGTAATAGACGGTAAAATGAAATGTTTCTCGCAGCCAGTAAAATAGTTTTTCCAAAACAAAACAGAAGCGGACCTGAATGGATCTGAAAAATGCTAGCACCATCTATGAAACATTAGTAGAACACAAGAATCAATTTAGACATCCACTTTGAAAAGGAGTTTATAGTTTTGTTACTGTCTCATTGTGCTAGTGCTCGTATCTTTCACGAAACGGTTGACTGGCTATCTTGGGGTAGAATATGATGATGGCTGGCACAAATGATGTTAATTTCTTGTTTAAAGTACGTGGGCGTCCATCATTATTAAAACCGTTTTTTAAAAAAAGCGTAATTGGAGAAATGAATAAAAGAATAAATGTTAACTGACATCTAAAAAGTACCCATGAACAATTTATATTCAGACTTCACATAAAGTTCGAATTTGCAATAAGATTATTTTTTTCTCCAGGAACTTGGCCTACTTTTAGTCCGAATTTAACTGAAGAACAGGCCGAACAAATAATAGTTTTGGCTGTGGAAAGCGGTATCAACGTATTTGATCTTTCGGAAGCACACTCAGGTGAGTTACTTACGAATTAAGGAATGAGAAAATATGTACCAAAACCTCGGTATGACAAGCTTCAAGTGATGTCTATATAAAAATATTTCCACGTTGATAATTTTTTTCCAAATGTACTTGTACACCTAAGTTTTTTACACGCTTCTGGACAAGCTTATGTAGCACTTAGTCGTGAGATCTTTAGACGGTATTTGGATTGAAGAACTTGATTGCTCTTAGTTAACGAGAAAAACATCATGCAACAGAGAAGCTTTAAATAAAATGATTAGATAACGAAATGATTCGTAAGACATTTCAACACCACATGTTCACAAAAAACTAATTGATAAATCGAACTAAAAAATTACATATAAATAATAGTTAAAGAAAAACTAAAAAACACGCTTTTATAGCAAACCGAACTAAAAAGCAGAAAATCATTTTTAATTATAAGAGTTTATACTACAGTAGTAGATGGTCGAACAATAAATCATAATTAGTGACCTCAAAATAAAATTATAATAAAATTTAAGTTATTAACAGAATAATTCAATTCATAGCAAAAAGCGTGTTTTTTAGTTGTTTTAAACCATTATTTATTTTTCGTTTTTTAGTTAGATTTATCAATTAGGTTTTTATTATTATTTGATCCTTAGAGAAAGTGATGATAGGATATTCCTTCACAGGTTCTAGAGCGGAAGTTGAACTAGGTAGAATTTTGAATCGAAGAGGGTGGAAGAGAACCAGTTATATTATCACGACAAAAATCTACTGGAGCACAAGGTCAGTAAAGCAAATAATGTAGCAGTATCTGAAAAAAAAATGTGGCTACCAGGCCTATACAAAGATAATATTACATTCCATTACAATTTTTTGGCAGCATTTAGCACATGTGGTATTGCTAAAGAGAAGACAGATCGACAAGGCCAATGAATTAGAGGGAAATACGAAATGTATCGGCCAATCGCCGGTGTATTTAAGAAGATATGTGCAATTATTCCGTATGATCTCTTGACGAAACCACCAAAAACTATGATTAGAACTGGACTTCATTCAGCTCAGTATAAAAGTATCGTTTTCTAAATATGGCAGTTTGGCAACACCGCCACTGTAAAAACAAAGATTTCTGGCAATATTTCGTGCCATCTACGAGCCATTTGCCAAACCAAGGACGGTCCGCTCTCAGGTCTATTTTTCTTTTATAAAGCAATTACAGTTCCATAGCCACCCTGTAATGGTATGGATATGTTAATGAAAACACGCGAGATTTTACCATCCTTTGTCATATCAGTATGCGATGATATAACCAAAAACCGTCTTTCCTAATTTCCCGTATAATGCAGAAGAAACGCAAGGTTAATGAAGTCGACCGGCGGATGTTAAAGAGATTCCATGAAGTATCTTCTCTTGATATAACTACTGTTTAATATTGCTTCAACCACAAAAACAGACCATTGTATTTTTTCCACTTTACGTGTATTGCAAGCACGAGCATCAGGTGCACTTTCTGAATGTAAAAATGAGATTTTCCTTAGATCGGAAGAAAGGGGTTTATCGAGGAAACACATCATCGAGAGCGTCAAAGCCAGCTTGATGCGCCTGCAGCTGTCTTACATCGACGTCGTCATCGTGCACAAGGCGGACCCCATGTGTCCCATGGAAGGTAAACAATACTTTTTATTGTATCTTACAGAGTATTTTTAAAGTTGGGACACAGCGTATAGTTATTTTAAAAACAAATCTTCTTAGTAGCACGTCTACCAAAGTTTTGAGATAATCGAGCTATTAGGTTGTTCGGATTAGGTGAAAATATACGGCGTGCATCAAATGTCACACGCCTTATGGTTGCGCCGAGCTGTTTGTTTAAATATCGAATTTGAAAAAGAAACCGGAAATCGCACATTCATATTGAAATAATAAACATGTTGAGTTGATGTTAGTTCAAGTTGAGTGTCTTCAAAATTATGCTGATACTTCCAGTGTTTTTAGATTGTTTTTCTGTATATCTTGTTCCTGCGTCACATGCAAGAGCCGTTTGCAGGGGCATTGAACTGAGCTCACTTGTATTTTTGAAAAAATTCTTATCATATAAATAGTTTTTCTTGATTTTTTCACGCTGTAGCAATTGTCTATCTTGTTTCTCTATACGCTGTAAAACAGCACTGAAAGCGTAAAAAAAGAAAATGAAGAATACTCACTAGTCATTTGATAAAGAATTGTAAGCAAGGCTCACATGTTTTGTTCGTAAATACTGCTCTCGAGTTAACGCCGTTCGCTGGACAAACACGTTTAATTCTTCCTAAAATTGCAAGATTTGGACTGTGCAAGTCTTCTACTGTGTCCACCTTGACGGCCGTTGAACGATATAAACGCTGCTGAGGTTAGAAAAATCCAAGAAAGCATCTTAGAGATACTCAGCGGAAACTAACATCAAATCGATATCCACGTTATTGGTGATGGTTATTTCAGTTTTCCGCAACCGAATTGTAAATAATAAAGGGTCGGGCTTTCACATTCCGATTTTTTAGAAACCTAATATCTCGGCTTTGGTGAATGTGCTACTAGAAAATTACTATATATACTTCTGTTTATTTATTGTATTTTGTGCAAACAAAGATCCTCAATAAACAGTTAATACTTGTTCCGAGACACTGGAACAAACTAGATGTAGACATTCCCTTTAGAGATTAACTCAAAAATATAAACATCATAACATAATACGAGTTTCTCCAGATTTTATAACCATGAAAATTATTTGACCATCAGAGGTCTAAAAAGATCTATCAAAGTTGTATTGCTTTCACTTTAAAAGTGTTAAAGTAAATTATCTCTGTAAAGCATGAAAGTATTAGTTTTACGAGTATGTTGATAGAAATAAATATTTTCTTTTCTTTAAGTTTGTATTTTTAATAAATAAAGGAGTGAACTTTTCCACTGGACATCCTGTATTTTCCAAATTCTGATCTTGCCTATTTTGACGTATTTGTCCCATTATTTCAACAGAAGTAGTACGCGCCATGCACCACGTGATCTGCCAAGGCTGGGTGATGTACTGGGGTACAGCTAGGTGGTCACCTGTCGAGATCATGGAGGCGTACACTAACTGCAGGCAGTTCAACTGCATCACACCCGTGGTCGAACAGACGGAGTACCATATGTTCTGCAGGGAGAAGTCGGAACTTTATATGCCAGAACTATATAATAAGATTGGAGTCGGTAAGTTCTAAAGCTTCAGAAATAATGCAACTATTTGCTAATTTTAATAATGGCCGCGTTATGCATCACTCGACCAAGCGACAAAAAGTTTTTTTTTCAGGAGGATGAAAAAAATTAAGAAAGCGTTAAAAATCAATGGGACGATTGATTTGTATTTTGTGAATAGAAAGTGATATTACAAATGTATGTTCAAAAACTCTGACACCTGAAATCTAACGAAATAAGATGGTGGATGTTCAAGTGATGCTTTCAGAAAGAATGCTTATTTTTCATTTTATTGAATGACCACAACACAAAACTAACTTGACTATGTTATGCGAAATTAAATTCAATACAGAAAGATTTTTTTATATTTTAGTAATCATCGATCATCAGATTGATTATAAAATTGAAAATACATTGAAGTTAAAACATTTCCAAAATCAAACAAATAATAGCTTAAATGTCAAATTTTGTATTCTTATGCTCAATTATCAAATTATGAAACAAAAAATAGCCACACATTTTAAAAAGGAATCAAGAACCTGAATTGAAACGCATGTATTTTATGTTTAAATTCAAAATCTGGATGACTATTGTACCTCTTGCATCGGCTACTAGAACCCTTCGAAATTTCTTGACGTCCTTGGGTGTAACGATTTTAAATCTTCCAGCTTCTTTTCTGATATAAGTTTTCCATTGGGCTACATACTTTCCAGGGTTAACTAAGTAATCTTAGTCAGAGTGTTCGATGGTTTGCTGCGTTTTCTTTTTCTCAATATGGATATCTTTAAGCTCTCAATTTCTTTAATTTTGAACCAAGCTTTCCAAAATGGTCTTCACACTACTTATTTTTTGAACGGGTCAAGTTTGCAAGCTGAAATTCGAGATCACATTGGCGCATGAATACTATATTTTAACGTAAAATTAACAGTTGGAGATTTCAAGATGGAGGCTGGCACTATTGGCTGCCTTGCCTCAAATATCATCAAAGTGGATCTCTGCAGAAACGGCATGTCGCCTCTTCTGCCAGACCCTCATATGTCAATTTAGATGACAGTGTCCTGTCCACCGTCGATCTTGTGGCCTTTCTGTTGAATCCATGTAGGTCCTCTGTAAATGCGGGCCTTCGTTCTTTGGTGGACTCTTTTGACTGAATTTGCACTAATTGGCTACTCCACCGTTGGTCCAATTTCTTATGGTACTGTTTAGTGCGTGTTCGTGTCAAGACTTTGGACCTATTGGCGATTGGCCGCACCCTGATGAGCTAGCTCATGCGCCTTTTTATTTCCTTTTTGTACCATGTTTCGATGGCCCAGCTCTTTGAGAGTATTCACCCAAATCACTACTAGCTTGGACGATGTTTGCGATGAAACTAATGTCTTTATGGCTGCCTTGCTACCTGAGCAGATGGCGATCGACTGATTTGCAATCTCATTCCTTATTAGCTCTTTTGAGCAGACTTGTATAGCCGTTACCTCAGCCTGAAATATTGTTGCTGTATTACCTAGACTTATAGAGATCTCAATTTTTGGCCTTGGACCATAAATCCCGGCTCCAGCGCCGTCTTTAGTTTCCGGGTCATCTGTGTATCAGTAGCTTTTGGCATGCATAGGAGGTCCTTTCTCTCACGCCTCCCTTTCTCGTACTAGTGTTTGATAGCCTTGGTTTTGTCGAAGAAGATGTCGTCGCCTTAGAAGAAGACTGTCACAACTCGAAAAACACATTTTTTTATTTTTTTCCACGGAACAACTCAAAAAGATGCCTAAAGTTTGGAGAAAAATTGTTATAAATTGATCTCGACTACTTGCCGCGAGATGGCGGAAGTGTCTCTTTGGATCTACCAAATTTCATCGTAAGATTACGCGGAAGACCGTCACATAGCCAGTTGTGTCTTGAACTCCATACAGTGTGGTTCGTTTGATTATAGAAAATAGTCACATTTCGACAAATCCGCGGAGTACAGTGATTAGTTTGGTGGTAGAGTGTCATATTTTGTTTTGGAACAGTCTTCTCCATAAGGTAAGTAAGTCTTGTATTAAGGTGTTTTGGTGGAATACAGTTATATCTTGAATTAGTTCACTATTGACCTGAATTTTGTATCTTTTGCCTCATATATTTGCAATAAAACAGAACTATTTAGTGATATGACATTTTTCCGGTAAAAGTAAAAAGCAAGTTCATGTATTGCGACTATAATATTTTGATATATAACAGTATCGTTCTTAGGAAATTGACCATATTGGTTGTAGTTTATAGTTGCAACTCAGATTGAAAGTGTCATTAATTGATCGAACACTTGCATATCATTGAGACTGTTAAGGATCTTACACCAAGTTTGGCTATAAAAATACTCTAAAAATAGGAAAATTCTTTAATTTTCAGTTCGATACTATAGTTTCTTTGATTAGCGGTTGTGTCTATACGATAATCCTATCGAGAAACCTGATGCAATATTGAAGCATTTTAAGCTAAATATGTATTCGTATTCATTCAAGGTATACTATGGCCATTAGCAGCAGATCACGTTTGATTATGAAACTCTCACGTCAGCTGGAGCAGGACAATCAAGAATTTAATAAATGGTCAGTAAAGAACTCTGAGGCTACGAAGCCCACACAAGAAGCTACAACTACGTCTACAGACAAATCTATATCTGCTGTAGATACTGAAACATTTTCAGGTTGGTACTTTGCAATATAACACGTACTCAAAATTTATTTATCTGTATCTTTCAGTTGCGGACACCTTGAAAACTCCTACTTTACCTATTAATCTCACCAGATCAACTGACTATGTGGGAAAATTAGTCTTTCCTGGTAATATGGACAACTGCGCAGGTTAATATAATGCTAACAATTATTCTAACTCGGGTACCGAAAAAAAAGGGAGCAGCGAAACATAATTATTACACGCCCCCGTCTTTGGTAAGATAAAGTCGGTAGGCGGGTATCTCACCATATTAAAATGGGTTAGCATGGGTGTGCAGTGTTTTGCTGCTATCTTCCTTTTCGATGACAGAGTATAGCAGAGCATTCTTTTATTTTCAGTGGCTTCAAATATATCGTCTGGTGAGGGTAATACCAAGGAGAACAATGGTTCTGGGTATTGTAGGAGAACTTCGAATGAAGGTATACCTAAATCTAGCTAATGAAATATTTTTTCCAAAACAATTTTTTTAGGAAGTGAATGTACAAATAGTGAGGGTGAACCTTATGGATCGGATGACTCGGTAGCGGACCCTGACTTTATAGCATCCGATGGCGAGGTACCAGATATAGAAAATAATCCAAGCTTGACGAACATTGAGGCTGAATATCAAAATGAAACAGTAACAGTTGGTGTTCAAAAAAGAATAGGACGAAAGCGGAAGTCAAACAAAGATGCGTGGCTGAAAAATTCTGCAAAAAGACTTCGAAATAGTGGTCAAGCATATCGGTCAGCAAAACAAGTGGAGCAAGTTGATGGGGCAAAAAAATATGTGTATGTTCAAAGAGATGAGAAAAAGATGGGACCTCCCTGCAATGATAAGTGTCGGCTAAAATGCTTTGAAAAAATAGGACCTGAAGCTAGAAACACACTATTTAAATCCTATTGGGAAATGGGTGACCTTCAAAGACAGCGTAATTTTATACTCTCCAATATGACGCCTATCCAACCAAAATACAGATACGAGAAAGCTGACAGTTGTCGTCGTCTCAACAATGCCTTTTATTTGGGAATCGGAAATGAAGGAAGAATCAGAGTTTGCAAATATTTCTTCATTTCAACCTTAGGCATCAACTCTAGGGTGATACGAACTGTTGTTATGAAGCAAGAAAATGTATGCAGTGGTATGCTCAAAGTCGACTTAAGAGGAAAACATAAAAGTCATGTGACAGTTCCAGATGAACTCAAAAATGGTGTAAGACAACACATAATAAGCATTCCTAGAATCGAAAGCCACTATTGCCGATCGCAGACACAAAAAGAGTATATAGAAGGTGGAAAGACAATTTCGCAGCTTTACACTCATTACAAAAAAACTTGCACAGACCAAAACTTACCTTTTGTCAAATACTCTATGTACTACACAATTTTTAATACTGAATTTAATATCGGATTTTTTAACCCCAAAAAAGATCAATGTGAGCTTTGTCTTGCCTTTGCAAATGCAAATGAAGAGAATCGCTTACAAATGCAAGACCCATATAACGAACACATTATCGAGAAAGAGCTAGCTCGCGTTGAAAAAGCCAATGATAAGAATTCTGACAAAATTGTCGTTGTTTACGATCTACAGGCGGTTCTACCATGTCCATCCGGAGAGGCTCAGTCATTTTATTATGTTTCTAAGTTGAACGTTTTCAACTTTTCTATGTTCCGCCTACAAACAAAAGATGTTACATGTTACCTTTGGCATGAGGGACAAGGACATAGAGGTGCAAACGAAATCGGATCTTGTGTTTGGGACTACCTGGAGAATCTGGATCAAGAAATTGACTCGCTGGGCACAAATGAAAAAAAAGATGTAGTGTTTTATTCCGACAATTGCGTTGGACAGCAGAAAAATAAGTTTATGGTCGCACTGTATGTCTACGCTGTTTGTAAACTAAAGTGTATACAATCAATAACACATAAGTTCCTGACAGTTGGTCATACCCAAAATGAGGGTGATAGTGTACATTCAGTAATTGAAAGGCGGGTTAGAAGATTTAAGAAAAACGGTCCAATCTATGTACCTGAGCAGTACGTCAATATAATACGAGATGCGAGGAAAACGGGGAAACCTTATGCTGTTAAAGAAATGTGTTACCAAAGTTTTTTTGATCTCAAAGACCTCACTAGTCAGATAGGACTAAATATCAACAAAATTGCTGACGCTAGAGTAATATCTGTCAACAAAGATCAGCCTACAGTCATATTAATGAAAGACTCCTTTGGTCAAGAGGAATTCAGTATAACCAACTTGTTTAACTCACGACGTAAACCTGTAAGCATAGAAGATTTACAATTAAAACAAGCTTATAGATCGAAGCCCGGAATAACAGATAAAAAAAAGAAAGGTTTGCTGTCTCTGATTTCAAAACCGGGAACAAAAAAATCGCTAACACGACCGGTTCCCACGTATTATGAAGACTACTATAAAAACTTATGAATCTATTGTAGCCAGTTGTCATAAATTCAATAAAGTCTGTCAATATTATAACTTTCTTTGATTAGACCAATATATTACTCATCTAATATTTTTTGAGAAAAATAGTCACAACTATACTATTTTCAAAAATCTGAAGCGGTAATGCAAAATAGAAATAAATAAGTCTTTTTATACTGTTTCTGACATAATGTTATGTAACAGTATGTATTATATCAGTGAATAACCTGTTAGAACATTAAGATTTTGCATTACGAAAATAATGGAATCTTTAACCGGCTCTCACGAAAAAGCGCAAATTTTGAGTTGTATCAGTCTTCTTCTAAGGCGACGATGTGTTCATAACTAGGTTTTGTAATGACAGCGTATTTAAGACACACTCAGGTAATTCGCCCATTTATCGACTACAAGATTAATGCTCAAATGCAAGTTGTGTACATCGGTTTGGATATGGTAGATAATATACAGGGTGGCGCATCGAAAACAAAACAGACGCATTTACTGGCAGCTCAGTTTTTTTTTAAAAAACGCTCATACTCGTCGATTTTGTTTTCGAGGGGGACACAAGTTTGGCAAAAAATCACGTGCAGCCCCCTGGGAGAAGGTGACACCAACCCTAACATCTTAAATGGAAAGGGGGGTCGAGCGATAACTTATTTTAAAGGTCTTTCAGTTCCTTTTATAATGATGTAAAATACATGAGCTCCAGTTTAGTAGTTTTATTGATTTAAAGCTTAAAGTAGACTTTAATAGGTACTACTTTCAGAAGAAATTTGACTAAAAGAATTTACTTAATAAGTAAATGCTTTTGTTCACTACGCCCATGGTTTGTTTATCATTTTGTTGTTGAAAATAGCTATTGGAGCGTTTTTTTTGTGGCAAAAAAAGTTATTTCTTGAAGAAAGATAAGGAAATATCTCGTACTTATTTTAAATAGGAATTTAGTACATAGTTTGCGATTGATTTGACCAAACTTTTTTGCAAAAATAACTTGTTACGCTTTATTACATAAATTAACCATGGTATATTCCACAGCAGAAAGAGTTGAAATTATCGAAATATTTTTCGGAAATAATCAGTCTGCGAATAGAACAGCAGAAATATTTATTGAGCGACATCAGATCAGTAACGTGCATCGAAAATATGTTCTAGAACTTGTAGCTAAATTTCGGGAAACTGAAGTGGGGGTTTTAGGGCAAGTTTATGTAGATCCTACGTTAAGAACCCGCAAACTGGAGACTGTATGTGGTGTTAGTCGACGTACTGTCCAACAGATTCTAAAGGCCCATAGTTTTCATCCGTATAAAATTCACCTGGTACAAGAACTTAATGAAGATTTTGATCGGCGATTACAATTTTGTGAAGATATGAGCGAACGAATTATAAACGATGAACATTTTCTATTCAACACTTGCTTTTCCGACGAATGTTCATTTTTCTTAAATAGCGTAGTAAATCGTCATAACTGCTGATATTGGTCCGATTCTAATCCCAGAATTTATCATGAGGTTCATACACAGCAGCTACAAAAATTAAATGTTTGGGCTCGTATTTTTAGCGATCATTTAGTTGGTCCTTTTTTTACATGGAAATTTGACCGGTGAAATGTATTTGGAATTACTGGAAGACGCCATAGATCCTGCATTAACAGCCATAATTGAAAATCAGAATGATCAGCGGTACATTGCGAATAGGTTGATGTTCCAACAGGATGGTGCCCCACCACATTACGCATTACGTGATCGACAATATTTAGATCAGACGTTTCCAGATCGATGGATTGTTAGAAGAGGTGCCATTGAATGGCCCCCAAGAACGCCACATTTATCATTTTTGGATTTCTTTATGTGGGGTCATTTAAAAAGCAAAATATATGCTACTCAGCCAACATCATTAGAAGACCTGCTACAAAGTATTCTGAATGAGTGCCTTCAAATTACTCCTCAAATATTTGAGCAAAATCTTTATTATTGCATGGAGAGTCATGGTGGCCATTTTCAACATTTACTTGCCTAACGGGTCAGTTCATTCTTCATTTTTAAATTACTTTGCTGCCAAATGTATTGATCTCCACTAATGATGATGTATTAGTTTTAGTTAAGCTCTAAATCAATAAATCCTCAAAACTACCGAACTGAAGTACATTAATTTTATATCATTATAAAGGGAATTGAAAGACCTTTAAAATAAGGTATCACTCGACCCCCCATTCCATTTAAGATTTTGGGGATGCTGTCATCCCCGCTTAGGGGGCTGCACGTGCAAACGTAATTTTTTGCCAAACTTGTGTCCCCCTCAAAAACAAAATCGACGGGTCTGGGCGTTTAAAAAAAACTGGGCTGCCAGTAAATGCGTCTGTTTCGTTTTCGATGCGCCACCCTGTATATAAAATGTATTTAGCGGCCTGCTACATCGTGGATCGGAAAGATAAATCGTGTTATATTGTACATTTTATATCGTTTTGAATGTTGTGTATTTTAATAGCAACATTTGTGCTTGAATTATCTACAGGTTTGATGGCGTGGTCTCCAATTTCGATGGGGTTCACCCAAGGCAGAGACGAAAGCACTATCCAGCTATTCTCCAGAGCTAGCTTTAGGAATAAATATAGTTCGTTCTCTTGGACTGAAGACGAGACGCAGGGAACGAGTAAAGAGGTAAGACTCTCTTGTATTCTTCGTCATCATCCACTATCCCTGTTGTTGTCTCCATGTGAAATACACTATTACACAATTCGAGCGAAAAGGACCTGTTGAGTCGTTTTTTCGAATTTCTATGTTATATGAGGGCTGCATATGCGTTCTGGCAAATACTGTCCTATATTTTTTGTATATTATTTTGTAGGGATACAGTAATTGGATGAGAGACCGCGTGCAGTCCGAAGAACAACGAAGGCATACCGAGAGGATACGAGAATTGAACACATTGGCTGAGAAACTAGGTTGTTCTTTGACTCAACTTGCGATCGCGTGGTGTCTCAAAAATGAGACAGTGCAGTGCCTCTTACTTGGAGCCAGCTCTGTGGAACAACTTTTTGACAGTATACAGTCACTGCAGGTACGATCTTCTACAGTCTGTTTGGTTGTTCAGAATATAATACTCATTTCGATGTTTATTTTCTTTTCAAAGTTACACTGATAAATATACGGAATATTTCATAACAATGTGTCTTTCTAATTACAGTTGATTCCAAAGTTGAATTCGAATGTGATAATGGAGATAGAACGCATTTTAGAAAACAGACCAATCAGACCTCCGATGATATCGACACTGGCGCTTAGATGACAATCACAGTGCCCCCCTGGTTCCAGCAGGTATTTATCACTACACAACCACTCTTTTCCTCACTTATTTAAAAATTATGGTTACAGGGAATATAGTGATAGTAGTAAAATATATACAGCAAAAAAATATAAATTGGCCACAGTGTCTTTTTGTTTTCTTCCTTCATAAATAGGCTAGAAAGATACACTGTGCCACAATTTTGCACTTATTATTATATAAGGCACCTGTTCCAGCTTCATAAGGTAATTGGGTGATTCTGAGAAAAAAAATTATTCAAGCGAGGTGCTGTCAAACTGTTTAAAAACTGTTTTTTTTTCGTAGAAAACGTGTAATTACCCTTTAGCTTTTAAAGTAGTAATAGTCTAATCATATGTTCAATGTTCCTCCTAGGACCCTAAGAGGTCAGAAGTCATTCAAACTTGCTCAACATCGCACCCTGTACGGTCAACACTCGCCTCTAAATAATATGTTGAAAAATGCGAACAAATTTCAGGGCGACATTTTTTATATATCCCATAATTCCCTGAAACAAACCTTAAAAAGTGTTACCTAACCTTTAATATATGTTACTTCTGATTGCATCGTACTTTATTCTTAATACTTTGACTGTGTTAAATTTTATTTATGTGGACATTAATTTTTAACTTATTTTATTCATATTTAGTAAATTTAGTTAACGTATTAATTTAAATTGAATAACATTAAAATTAAATTGCGTTTGTCCCGTGAATGTATGAATGAATAAATATTCGCAAACTTCCCCGAAATAATTGTAAAGTCTGGTTTTATTGGTTCAAGTTGCTTGAGGGGGTATTTAAAACATGGACGTATAAAATGGCTACACCAGTTTTCGTGGGAAAACTTTTTAGTCGACAACAAAGAATGAGAAAACCGTTTTTTGGGATTCAATCGAAAGTGTTGACAGCAACGAAAAACCTTTTCAAATAAGATTTTTAGATATTTTAGATATTTATAATAAATAGAAATAATAAAATAGTCTCTGAAACAGCAATTAAGTGTAAACCAATACTTTTGGAAAATTGTATGACCGATCATTATCCTGTTTTGTTCAATTTTGGGTATTTGAAAGTAAGCAATTGTATCACTAATAAAAACAGCTATGAATTTAAGAAAATTGATGAGAAAAAGTTGACAGATTATTTACAAGTGGTGACTTGGGACAGTGTTTTTTCAGAGAGTGATGTCCAAAAAGCAACTGATAACTTCTATAATGAATTATATAAAGGCATAGATCATTCAACTTATTATTTAAAAATAAATAGTAAGACCAGAGAACGCAAGCCGTGGATGACTGAAGGTATTCTTACTTCGATCAAGAAGAGAGATTAGTTGAAACAGAGTTTGACGAAAGATAATGATAATTTGATATTGAGACAGTCCTATATCTCCTACAGAAACAAAGTAACTAATCTTATTAAGATCTCTAAAAATCAATATTATACACAAAAACTCATTTTAGCTGGTAATAACTATAGGAAGAGCTGGGATGTTATTAATGAGGTAACTAATGCTGGCAAAATAAAAAGAAATGACGTAAAATCAATTAATCACAATAATCAGCAGCTGGACGCTCCCACTGATATAGCCTGTGTTTTTAATAAATATTTTGTTGATATAGGTGAGCAAATAACAAGTCAGATTGATCAAAACTCAATTCTTGATACATCAGATCCTCATGTCGTCAACATTGCTCACTCTATGTTTCTAACTCCAGTGGATAACATAAAGTTACAAAAAATAATTTGTAATCTGAAAAATAAAAGCGCACCCGGAAAAGATGGCTTACACACTAAAACTATCAAGATGATCATGAAGTATATCAGTCACCCTATAACTCACATTATCAACCTCTGTTTCAAATCCTCAGTAATTCCTCGCCAATTTAAAGAAAGCATAGTGACACCAATATTTAAATCTGGAAGTAAAGACAATATGTTCAATTATAGACCTATTTCAGTTATCAATGTATTTGGGAAGATTTTTGAGAAGTGTTTGAATAACAGACTTTGTCCTTTTCTTGAGAAATATGACATACGTATAATATCGAACTGTCAATTTGGGTTCCGCAAAAATTGCAATACAGAGCAATCTCTACAAGAACTTACAGGACAAGTGCTTGAAAATTTTCAAGATGGAAATAAGACTGTTGCAGTTTTCCTAGATCTTTAAAAGGCTTTCGATTCAGTATCTCATACAATTTTATTAAAGAAACTAGAAAGTGTTGGAGTGCGTAGTGAAGTTCTGAACTTATTTGAGAACTATTTGGCTGATCGATTACAACAAGTTAAGGTAGGGTCAGATTTAAGCAACATACAAAAGATCAACATAGGTGTGCCTCAGGGGACGGTTTTGGGACCAACACTGTTTCTCATATACATAAATGAACTACTTCGATGTAATTTCAACTGCAAGATGATATCATATGCAGACGATACTGTTTTAGTTTGCACTGGTCATCCATGGGATGACGCAATACGGATGCCGAGTTGTCATTAAATAAAGTCAAATGCTGGTTGGATAACAATTTACTTAAACTTAATATCTCTAAAACTAAGTATGTAACGTTTTCTCCAACCAAAGCAGGCATGTCATTACACCACCGAACATTAATTATAAATGATAGTACTGACACTGTCGAAAGAGTTGAAGTTATTAGATACTTAGGAATCATTGCTGACAGTAATTTAAAATGGCAGAGTCATGCCGAGCTTTTGGCATCGAAATTAAGGAGAATTATCCATAAGTTTTTCATTCTTAGGAATATTTTAAGCAGAAAGAGTCTTCTCTCAATATATAACTCGTTTGTGGGGTCTCTACTAACTTACGGGATAAGTATTTGGGGAGCCGCATACACTAGTACTTTAAAAATACTACAAACCACGCAAAATTATATTGTCAGGACTATTTTTCGTATCCCATGTAGGTCAAGTTGCAGATTTGTTTACATTGAAAATGATCTTTTGAATGTTAGAGGATTATATATTTTTGCTGCTCTAACATTTGTTCACTCCCGAAACAATGTTCCAACCAGCCACGCTTATGAAACAAGAACTAAAATAAATATAAGTTACACCTATACCAGAGTGAATAAATCTGTTTGCCAAAAATGCATAAAGTTTGATGGTATTAGGTTGTATAATAAATTACCCCTAGAATATAAAATCCTCACGAAGTTTAGTTTCAAAAAAAGAATTAAGAAGTTCATCTTAAATAACTTTGACATGCTTGCATCGACGGTAGCTTGACTCAACTCAGTAATTTCGTTTCTATCTAATGTTTTTTTTATCTCTTTTTTTTATATACATTTGCTCATAATATACCTTATGACCATTAGCCATGCATTGAATTTGTATATTATATGACACACACAAGCTTATAGCTTAGGTGTCTATTATTTTGTAGTAAATTCTTTTGTAGTAATTCTTTTGTAGTTATGGACAAAAACCGAGGCAAAATGCGGGTTTTGGCACTTGTTGGTAATGCGACGATAATTTCACGTAACTACCTGACATTCCTAAAATCCGCAGGATCATGCTTCTAAATAACAACAACACAATTTTAGTAAATTGGTCAAGTAGTTTTAGAGAATTTCTGATTGTTTATCCCAAAACACCTGTATTCCGGTCATCACTAAATACTAGTGTATTGGGTAATGTACAGGGTTCGATCAAAGAGTATTTATTAGGAAAATACACGTGTTTACCTTGCCAATATTAATCACAAACCATTCCGAAACATAAATGTTATTTATGCGAAAAACAGGTTACGTTTTTTCTTCTAAACAAATTCAAACATTTCGTATTTGTGGGTAATTGAAGAAATACGCAACGGTATTCGAAATACATACGTTACTACACATTTTGAAGCAAAGCGAATGTGTCTGTCATCTGTTTTTGCGAATTACTCACAAATACGAACTGTTTGAATTTGTTTAGAAGAGAAAAACGTTACCCATTCTTTTTCGCATAAAAATAACATTTATCTTCTGAAATGGTTGCGATTCATATCAGCAATGTAGTGTATTTTGCTATAAAATGCCCTTTGAACTAACCCTGTATATTGCTCAATAGTAGTAATGATGGCCAGAAAACAGGTGTTTTGGGGTAAAGAATTAGACATTCTCAAAAACTACTAGACCAATCTATTCTAATTTTGTTGTAACTACTGATAAATCCTACGAATTTGAGGAATTTCAAGTGTCTGCCAGAAACCACCGTCGCATTACAAACAAGTGCCAAAGCCTGCAGTTTGCCTCGGTTTTCGGCCATAACTTTTTTGCTATTAGTAGTCGGATCTTTCTACGTGTGGTCTCATTTTGTAGGTTTACCAAATAATCTTATGTTAAGAGTTTTTTAGTTCCTGCCAACACTTTCGATTGGATCCCAAAAAACACGTTTTCTCATTCTTTGTTATCGAATTAAAAAATTTTCCCACAAAAATTGGTGTACCCATTTTATGCGTCGATGTTTCAAACTCCCTTGAACAACTTGCGGCAATAAAACCAGACTTTACAATTATTTCGCAAACCAGGGGTATTTTCGTCTAATATGATTAGACCGTAGAAGACCTATTGACGTTTGATCAGGTGCTCTATTAAAACTATGTGTAAGACAACTTCATAATTCCCTGGACTCTTAAATGAAGATTGAAGATGCATATAGATATACTATAAATCTTTAAGACTGAATTATTAAAAAAATTAGTTTATTCTTCTTCTTGATATACCTTACTGTCTTTTTCTCTTTTTTCGTGTGTATGTATGTGCTTGTTCTAACTTACACTCTTCAAATTGATGTAGCCCAGAGGCAAAGCAAAGTGGTAACCAGTTCTGTTTGATAGGATAGGAGAGAGGTATTATCGCTAATGAAGCTTTCTATTGTTTTTTCTACGCATAGAACTTGAATTTCTTTATTTTTATATGAAGGACGTTGTTCCAGGCAATTCACTTCAGTAGGCGTGTAACTATTCTTTGCCTTGCAATATTAAATGCATCGAGATCTATTATCTGGTATTTTGTATTAATATATCATATTTTTGCAAATGCTGTTTGAAATACGCCTAAATGTTGTAAGCATTTTTTAGAAGGTTATTGCTATATGCTTGAGGTAGTTTAATCCAGTAGTGGCAGCTTTCATTGCGCAGAATAATAAATCGAGCATGTGGATGTCTCAGATCAATCGATAATGACAAAATAGATATGTCATTAAATATAACCCGATTTTACAGAATAGAATGTACCTCATTTTTCATCAAATTCAGTGCTCCAACATCTTGGAAACGTTTCTAGTTAGCGGAATATTTGTGCACACCATTCTATATTTTTGATAACGCTGTTAAGGAAAACTTATACCACCATTGACCACCAAAGCGAAAAAACATACCTTTAAAATTATGAATCCCCCCTCATTTTTATTTTCATGCGTACTGTAAGCCCCATTTTTCATGTCATGTTCGTGCTTTTAGTGGTTTAACAACTAGTTTGAACCAGTTTTATCAGAAAAATCGACAGCACGCCTTATATCTTATGCTGTTATCAATCAGGTTTTTTCAAAACTATCACTAATTTATACCTTAGTTTTTTTATCAAGGCAATGTTCTCATTCAACATAAACTTCAATCATCTGGTGCTCAAAAAGAGTGTTGCCTAGGAAGTTTTGGAGAAGTTTTGAAAAGTTCTTTCAGATTTAATGTATTTAAAAAAAATTTTTTTCAAAATCTTTGATTTTTGATGAAAACAGCTAAATGTATGCTAAATTAAAGTTGAAAGCACATCCTACAATTTGTATGCTTAGCTTTTTTATGTGATATACATTTTCAAGGCACGGTAAAGGCAGGATTCTAACACGAGTATATGGCAAATTATCGGGTAAATCATTTATCAGTTCAACGACCTGGTAGTTTTTCCTGAAAAAATCTGTGCTTCCATACATCTTAACGTGGTCTTTCCTACTTTTTTCTTTGATACGTGGCGCAATGTTGAAAAAATGGTGCCCATAAATGTGATATGATAAGCTGTGTATTCTTAAGCCATCCAGTACCATCACCATTAAACATGAAGAAACGCTGGTCTAGAATGGAGCGGAAAGTGACAAAAATGTGTTGCAGAAAAGCAGAATATATACTAAATGACATACAAAATGCAACATCGACTAGAAGTGCTGTATTTTTGAGCATACTTCTACAAGCTTTAGATCTACTGATATATAAGAATTGATTAAAATTTTAACTTGAATTTTCGCAAAATAGCTGAGATATCTCTCTTAATGTTAATAATGCGTTGAAGCTCCTCTGTTCGCTACACATTCGTTAAGTCGTCGAGGCATTGATTGGATTAGGTGATTGATGTCTTCTTGGTGTATTGTACCCCAGACCATCTGAATTTGGTTTCTTAGAGCCTCCAATATTTGTGGAGGGTGCAGTGAATTTTGCAACCCTCTTCCCATACATGTTCGATGAGGGAAAGGTCTGGAGATCGAAGACGCTTTTAAAAAGTCTAAGTTAACACGTACGACATGAGATCGTGCATTGTCTTGCTGAAACATCTTGCAATGTTTCCAAAAAGGAAAGCAGATGTGGTTGTAAAACGTGCGAGAGTGCGATGAGTATGCCTTTCGATGGAATATTGAACGTCTTTCACCACGTCTCCTCTTTACTGCTGCAAGGCCATCTTGTGTGCAAATACCGAATCTGGAGTCATCGCTGAACACGATTCTCATTATATTACATTCAAGTGTATCTCCCTACTCTATACCAATCGTTGCCGCCGATGCTGTCGGGTCAGAGGTAGCACAAGATGGGCACGGTATGAAAACAGTCCAAAATACTCTCGGCGAAAAACTGTCCTCATTGTTATTGCCCTTCTGATAGCATCAAACCACTGATTCGCAACAGCCCTTGTGGAAAATCGATCTCTAAGAGCTAGTCGCCTCAAATAACGATCCTGTCGCTCTGTCTGTCTTGGACGTCCAACACCTCTAACTCGTCGATTTCGGCCTTCTTGGTACCACGCTCAACACCATCTCATTACATCAGCTTCATTTCGATTTACCCCATTAGCGATTTCTCTGAAAGAAAAATCCTGTTTCACGTAACATTATTACCAGACCCAGTCTCGGAAAGTTGGGTGAATTCAGCTCGTCTGCGAACTCTAGGAATAATAATGCTATGAAACAACAATGAAACAAATGGAACCAACACAGGAAAATCACTGAATATCAAGTAAGGATGTTAGATAGGTGGCGCTTAGTGCTGCCTTATTTCGATATACCTCATACCTCGGACAGAGGATAGTCGCTATACTTTTGCTGGTTGTCCACCTGAGACCAATCCTACACGATGTTAATAGTTGCAAAAGAGCACGATACAGCTGCCCATGCTTAGCTGTCTGTGGTCGGGTCGGACGGACGAGGCCTCTTGTTTATAAGAGAGTCAAAACGAAGTTTTTGTTGCGCTAGCGTAAAACATGCAATCTAGGAAAGTGAAAGATCGGTAAGGGTATGTTCCGAATCAATAAGAATATCAACTTTTTAAAACCTGCCCAAAACTATCCTGGCAGAATTATAAAATGATTGTACTAATATCAGTGTTCATATCTCCATAGCGGTAACCAGGGAGGCACGACATGTTCGGGCAGCCCGAACGACGGTGGCAGCGCGGGTATCCCCGAGGGCGGCGCTTCCAGTGCTACGGGAGCAGCTACCACCGCAATGGGGGCAGCCAAAGAGGCGGCACAGGCGGCGGTGCAGAAGCTGCCCTTCTGCGAGATCCAGTGACGAAAGGGGGGCGAGTCAAAGACTCGCAACAAAGCCAAGTCGCCGGTTTCTGCGCAGGAGGAACCGCTGCTTGTTAAGGAAAAGGTAACGTACAATTTTACTGCTAATTTGTTGTGTTCCTTTCAGAACGTGATCGGGGACTTAAGATGCAACAAATCTCGCCCTGTATGCATGGGCCAAAGGCAATCGTTTTCGAGAATTTTAAATTTTGCTGATAACTGTTTAAAATGGTTATGGTTTCCTTATAGACGGTGGCCGATATGTAAATGACTGGTTTGAATCTTGAATATTTGTGAAATGAAATAGATTACGTCCATTTTTTCATCCTAATATTTTATTGAAACTTAGAAATTATGTATGAAAAATGATATCAGACAAATGTCCGCCTCTAGAAGCCGCACAAACCTGAGCCCTCTTGATTACATTTTCCATCACTTTTTGATAGGTTTCGGGAATAATATTTTCAATCGCATCCGTAATATTGTTCTTTCAGCTGCTCTACAGTATATTATTTGTTGGCATAAACCCTATTTTTCAAAAATCCCCATAAAAAAAGTCAGGAGTCGTTAAATCCGGTGACCTTTTGGTGACCAGTTGATCTCACCAAATCGAGAAATTAAACGTTCCGGAAATATTGTTCGCAAAAGATTCATTCTTTCCCTAGCTGTGTGACAAGTTGCTCCGTCCTGCTGGAACCACATGTTTTGCAGGTCAAATTGTTGGATTTGAGAAGCTAGAAAGTTTTGCACCATATCACGGTAGTGCTCGCCAGTGACAGTAAGAGAATTACTTGCAGCGTGTTCAACGAAGTAAGGTCCAATGACACCTCGACACCAAACACCGCACCAAACTGTGACTCGACGAGGATGTAGTGGTCGTTGATGGATGACGCAGGGTTCTGTAATGCCCAGATACGACAATTCTGCTCATTAACAAATCCATTCATATCGCAGAGGTTATCAGTTATCGTTATTTTGGGTATTAAGCTGCAATAATGCATGACTGTATTGTTGGCGACTTTCATGGTCACTAGGCTGTAGTTCTTGGGTTAACTGAATTTTGTATGAGCGCAAATGCATAATGACGTGTGACGAATACCTAGTTCTTGAGAACGATGTCTGGTAGACGTCTCAGGGCGCTCCACTACATGTTCACGCAATCTCTCGATATTTGCCGTAGCACGAACAGTTCGAACACGGCCCGACCTTGGCAAGTCTTTAACTTCACCTATTTGTTCAAATTTCCGCACCAACGAATAATGTAGACACTGGGCACATGATTTCGACCGAAATGTTAGCTTCCGAATCGTTGCAACAATTGACTCATTATTTAAATAAAACGTTTTAACAATACGGACGGGCTGTGGGATCGTGTAGCGCTCCATGATGAATTGAACACATGTGCTTTAACCAACTACTACGCCGCCACCTACTGAAATCCGTGTATTAAAAATGGCGCGAAATTTAAATCAGTCAGTTATATATTGGCCTATATTACCTTAGATATATCAAGCATCTCAAACTAATCCTGCAGTTTTTATGTTGGTAATCCTCCATGTTGGTCTGGCCGCTAAATGAAACCACAAACGCTTGAGATACTGTTTAATGACGAATTTTTGGCCTCAACAATGGCCTTTTTCAAGTACAATTGACAATTCTGACAACATATTGTGTTGTATGTCTTCTAGATGGTACTTCGTTTGTTTTTACGCCACTAGCGAGGAAGTATTGTAAACGCGAAAAATTTCTAAAATGAGATATTATGTATTTTGGATGTATATCTCGAGAAACCATTTTGCACATTTCCGTCGGTGTCTGTCTGTATGTACGCTAATCCTTAACTCGTATATAACTTGGAAAAAGTACGTAAGGAATAAATATCGGCCAAACTTCGTTTTTTGACGTTTAAGAATCTCCAGATCATTTTCAAAAAAAATTATGGGTTAAAAATTGAGGATTGGGGTTGTAAGGGTATATCTCAACTTTTTAGTATCTTTATACGCTGTGAACCCCAACAATTCTAGGCACCTATTAGGCATATTCCACGCATCATAAATGTTCCCCTACATTTGCTCTTAAAGCTTAGACTGACAGAGAAATTTTATCGATATGCGACTCTGCTTCTGCTACCTGCGTTCACCGGAGGCCTGCCGGTCTCTACGTGTCTGTCTCTTTCCATTACTGCTTCTATACCACGCTGCCGCGTCGTTTGGTCCGCACGGATATCACGAATCTTGAAAAGTGACATTATGCCGATTTTTTTGACATTATGCTTGTTTTTTTTTTGACATTGTGTAGGTTTTTCGACAATATATTAACTTAGCACTTAGGTGTAGTAAGTTGCCTAAACGTCATGAGGCTTGTTATCAATCTTTGGCTCTGATGTGATGTAAAATCTGCTTCTGAGATGGCATTACTGGAGGTCTAGGCTGTAAGGCCCGTGTCGTCAGTCGTCCCTACAATTGTAGGGCGCCTTTATGGCCTCCTTGATTGTCATAGTTTTCTACTTCTCCGTGTCAGAACTCTATTTTGAGGTTATGTCACAAACATCTATTTGCATCAAATTGTGCTTGCTTTTGAGTTATATCATGTTTTATCAGCCTGAAATTTCCTACAATTTAAAAAGAAAACATATCTTCACAATAGGAGAGCGCTGACGCTGACACGGGACAAGTGTAATCTAGAAATTTGTGAAGGAGAGAAAGGAGTATGACAATCAAGGAGGCCATAAACGCGCCCTACAATTGTAGGGACGTTGACGATACGGGCCTAAGTTATATGTGATGATGCTAATTACATTGGGTTCTTGTCTCAAATACACTTAATTGAGATTCAAGCGATATACATGCTAACAGTAATTATACACAACCAGGGCGCGGTGATGATTTCCCGTAATTCTCAGTTCTTCGTAATTTATAACTTTGAACATAACCTCTCTTCAGAAAGCACAACATAAAAATAACCCGTCGGGCACAGCCAATAGATATATTTCATTGGCAGCATATTCAGTAATGATTTTCTCACACAACTCATATCACTGATTTAATACACATGCGACCAATACACATAATCATACAGATGCGATCTTGCTATTCAACCAACTTTCTTCTCAGAGATAAAAACTACAGACAAGGACCATTTGGCCTCACAAAACATATGCAACCAATAATGCGTGTAGTTTAGTTGAGTGATTCCTCCTTAGATGGACTTTCACAACGATCCTAGTGAGCAAACGTGGACTTACTGTTCGAACCCTAAAAGCTACCGAGTTTGCAAGATGATGTCTTATAGGTTTTTTTTGACGTTTAATAGGTTTTTTACATGATACCCGCGCGGGAGGGGCGACGTTGCCAAATGGACGGTACTACCGGTAAGACAGTATGGACTAAATGTATGGGCCCTGTTTGACTAACTTGATCCCTTTAATTTCTCGGTCTGCAACTAACTTTTTTTCTCAAAGGGTAAAACTTGTGCTGAAGATAATCCTTTATGAGCGTTGCGTGGTAAGTGCAGAGTCATCTTAAAAGAGCAATGATGTTCCCGCGTAATCTCAGCATGTTACAGGACTATTCAGACTGTTGAAGCAACAAACTGTATAGGAATGTGAAGATGAAAGGAAAAAACAAACGTAATGTCACTTAAAAGACAGATAAATCAATATATTTTCAGAGCTCTCCTTGTGATTAAAACATCGTCGTCAGTAAACACTTCAAATATATGTGGTTTTATTTAGCATCCAGGCGAACATGGATGGTTGTAGGTCTGATAGCGGACCGTCGGGAGCAGTTAGAATCTAAGATCAACTCTAATGGAACCTTGATCTTCGATTCTAGTATTTGCCTGGTTTATTTGGTTATTTTTGATTTCCAGGTGCGGTGGTCGTACAGCCCCGATGAAGGCGCAAAGTGCACCACCGAAACCTTTGTGGTTCATCGGAAAAAGGACAAAAAGGGCAGCAGTGCTAGCAGTGGTCACACAGCACACAGCCCTGTGCCCGTATGAAACAGGCTGTTTTCGCCCTCATCTCAAACTCAAAAAACCGCATTTGCCACCGTTAAGGACAAAGCTGAGGTGCTCATTTAGGATACTCTACCGCTGCATCTGTATTTCCCCCACAATCCTAATATGTAACATACGGTGATTAGTTTTCTGGATGTTGCTTCTAAAGATGACGTTTCAGTCTAGTTGCTTCCGTCATCGTCACATTTTCTTATACTCGTAAGTTTCTTACAATTTTTTCTTCTAACGTAATGGTAAATGAAATTTTCATGACTTTTAATGACTGGCTTTGGTTTTACTACGCTGTATGGATCGTATATAGTGGGTGTTCATTTTTTCACTGAAATAATTTGTCAATATTGTCCAGTGCCAGAAAACTAATCATCTGACATCTACCGTACTCTATTCCTATTTCAAATTCGCAACATCCGAGAGGATAAAAGTGAGTTGCTAAAAATGGACTACGGACACGCAAATGCTTCTTCATAATTCAGGCGTAATAGGTTTTGATACTGCAGTTCTGTTTAAAGAAAGAGGAGTAATTGTATTGATGAACAACCTAAAACAGTACAACATAATAAGTAACAAGGTATATTTGATATGATTTGATTTGATACTTGTTCTAATTGATGATCTATGTGTGTTATGTTTAAAAAAATAAACGCCTGGCAGATGCAGTATTCAATAGATTGACACTTTGAGAGAAAATTATGTTATCAACTTGTTATAACGCCTGAATTATTTCTCTATATCTCTTCCTCTACCTACAAAATCCGTTATAGAATTCTATGGCCCTCTCTTCGTCAGTGCTAACATTGTTGCCAAGGTTGCCTAAGCGCAGCCGCATCTCTTCGGGATTGTCTCAACTACTACTTTTTCTAACAAATTGCAGATTTTCAGCTAAAAAAAGTCTAATATTCCTGGCCTATTCCAAACGTTGCGGCCGCCCTTATGTAGATGAAAAATATGACGTTCCCATGTTCGCCTCTAGCAGCAGAGAAAAACTAAGCACTCTGCAGTACCGTAAAACGTGGTGACTTCAGGACACCCAGGTGGCTTTGTTGAGAAAATTTGAATATAGTTGCCATATTTGACGCACGAGAACTACCCGTCTGGTCTAATGCATTTTCAGGGTACTCACGTATAATCAGTCGTACAGTGGCTATCATCCTAGGAGCATGCGTGCCTCGAGAGTGTTTTTTTTGCATTTAACTTTTTCGTCGTACTTTCTATTGTACAAGTGAAACTATAATAAACAGGCAGATCCGGGTACTTAGATAGTGTGAAGTGGTACATAAGGTAAGTATATATGTATTTACAATATTAAAATTATGTTTATCAAACCAGTGGCGTCATATAAAGTAAAATGTCAACAAAAAGTGGGATGACTTTGTGACATCAAAATCAAAATCATTTATTCATGTGAGATACAGTGATTGTATGAGCACATGTCATTTTTGATACATTCACGGAAATGTTATAAAACGTTAAAGCATTCTATAGGTTCCATTACATAACACATACATCAAGTGCATTCAAAACCAGTGACTAAAATCTGAGATATCGAATATGGAGCAAGTTGTAAGAGATATTGCCTAACACCACTTCTGAAGTTATTTAATTCAAGACTTTTGGTCTGTGGAGGTAGTTTAATGTATAATTTGACAGCAATAAGTTCTGGTCTGTTTTGACACTTCCTCAGTAGGCAGAAGATAGGTCTGATTTTGTTCCTGTTTCTTGTTTCATATTTATGTATCTCGTTCTTAAGAGTGAACAGTTCTTCATTTTTTTGACAAACAATACACTTTCGAGAACAAAAACAGCAGTCCTCCCGAAAAGATAATCCTGCTAGTATTCTTATAGCTCTCCTCTGTAGCCCAAAATCACTGTTTCCATGAGCTGCTCCACCCCATTCCATAATTCCATAGCTCATTACAAAATGAAAGAGTCCATAGTATGCTGATATTAGAACCTCATAAGATATGAACCTTTGAAGTCGATGGAACAGAAAAACTGTTCCCCTCAGCCTCTTACAAACAGGTACCACATGAGGCAACCACTGTAGGCGAGCATCTAAGTTTATTCCTAAAAATTTGATAGACTGCTGATCCCTAATATTTACTCAAGTCTCTGAGCCAAAAAATAATTTTTTGGGTTTTGTTAGCATTTAGCACAACATAAAATATTTACCATCTACAGAACAGTAGGTGAGCGAGTTTGATGATTGTCTGAAGGTGAGATACCAGAAAGTAGATCAGTGGTCAATGATGATATCAAAGCAAATATTGGAAATTATATTATTGTACGTTATGAAGGGAATTTGTTTCCTGGCGTCATCACCAGCCTTAAAGAAAATGAAGTCTGTGTTAGTGCATTGGAGCAGTGTGGTGCCAATTGGAAGTGGCCTGACCGAAAGGACGAAGTTTTTGATGACATTTCCGACATAATTCAGCCAACAATTGTTAAACCAGCGCAAGTCACGTCTCGTAGAGAAATCTTTCTCGTCCCAGAAATGGACATTTATTTTAAGTGTTTATTGTTACACATTTTTTGATTATCTTTGCATTTATTAGCTTTTAGTTTCATGTCCCCTAATTTCCTACCTGAATTGAGATAAATAAAGTATTCTTACTCGATTAGTGGTATTATTTGGGTACAGTTTGTGAGGTACATTTTCATATGATAATAATTTCGAAGGTGAAGATGCGACAGACCTAACATGAAGAACATAGTTTTAGACTGTTATTCTTCACAAACTCACCCGGCTAAACTCCAACTTTGCGCATCCGTGGAAAACTAACGGTGTCACAAAGTGACCCCAATAAGTGAGGTCAAATTGTATCAAATATTTTTGTGAATTACTTTCTTCTTTTAAGTTTCTGATTTAGCAACATAGGCTAGATTAGTAACTAAATGATGAAACTCTTATTTTATATTTGGAATATTTGATTTGTATAAGATAGAATTTCATAATCAACAAAATTTACGCGCTATTTGAGCGGAGAGAATCGCATGTCAATTCGCCTAGTATCACGATGAAAGAGGCCTTTCCTCTCCTTCGGAAAGACTGGGATAGTTCTAGATTTCTGCTGTTCTATGTCTACGTCAGAGCTCTCCTATTGTGAAGCTATGTTTTCTTTTTGACTGGTAGGAAATTTGAGGCTGATAAAACAGATGACATAAATCAAAAGCATGAACAATTTGATGCAAATAGATATTTGTAACATAATACAATATGACACAGCTGACACAGAACAGTAGAAAACTACGAAAATCAAGGAGGCCATAAAGCCTCTTCCATCGTTATACTCTCTTTCATAACTGATTGCTATCCAAGCAGTGCTTTTATATTTTTCGGATTCTTAGGATATATAGGTGTTAAAAAGTGAATTTCTTCAACTTGTCATCGTTTCTGCTTTTATTTTTCCCTTCTTCAGGGTTTAAAAGTGTGAAAAAGTACATTTATAAAATTTAAAATTACAAATGAGGTATTGAAGTGAAAGGTCAGTTAAAAGGATTGACCAAGAGAATACATAAAGACATTAAAACCACAAAAACAACAACAATGACAATAAATGTTGTACAGATTAAAAAGTTATATGATTTTAGATGGTTCAACAATTTAACAAAATGAAAAATGGAACATTATAAAAATAAACAAAGCACGTCCCTAAGGCTAACAAATATACCTTAGGTCAAGGATTCATATCCTATTCCTTATTTTTCTTAGTAACATCTACATATTCCAAGAATCCGAAGAAATTGAAAGTAAACAGGTCAACCACCTGCCAGTAACGTCATTGAGGCCAAGGTCATTGGGAGCCAAGGTTAGTGTTACAGAGTGCTTAGGTTTCCTCTACTCATAGCTGTTTTATATTTTTCTGTGTGGAAATACAAAAACTAGATGCTTTAGTAATATAACTAATCGGAATGCACATCAAAGATTATGAAAAAAAAAACATGAAACCTTGTGGAAATATTTGTTTAATACTACTTAATTAGCTTTGTTTATAAATTGTTTTAGATGCTTATTCTATATGATTATGTACTATATTATTTTGATGGTTAAATGGCAACAACGTTAGTACTTTTAATGAAAAAGTGATACCGGAATGATATAATCGTATATTAATAAGGCCGCGTGATATCACGCTCGACTTTTTCGAATTTTTTAATCGCCTGTCAGGTAAGGTAAGATTGCTTGAACTATTTATATTTCCATAAAGATCCTATAAACAAATGATCACAGGATTTTTCTTATCATTTCACTCTAAGCCAAAAAAGAACTTTTGGCTAACATTTAGCAAGAACTGAGAAAAAGAAAAGATGTATCAGAAAGCAAACAATCTATTGACCATACCTGTCACCTGGTTGTGACATAAATCATTCAAGCTATAAACGTAGAACAGGTGCAAAAGTTAATTCAACGTAAAATGATAAGTGATAGTCCTGTGGTGTTTCCTATACAGTTAGAAGGAAAGATGAGAAATGTATCATAAAAGTTTATATTTTTCCACAGTTATCGTTAAATTTTCACAATGTGTTGAATGTTTATAATTTCGTTATTAATTGTAGAGTATTTTTGCTTATACGGTATTCATAGGTTGTTGTAAATTAAGCCTCCAAAAACGTCTGTAGATAAAACTTACGCGTCATGTTATAGATGATGATGCAATTTTTTAAAGTTGAGCTTCAAATCTATGAATACCAGTATGATAACATAATTTATATACAGGGTCATCATTTGAAACCTTCCCACCACGGAATTATCGAAAACTACTGATTTAAATAAAAAACGCCGAGACACGTCGAAAGATTTATCAAGGGGGACAACTTTTTAACAAAAAACTATTTCACTCCCTTTCACCCTCAGCCCCCCAGAGTCATCTCCTTTGAAAATTTTAAATGACAAGGGGTATCGAGTAACAGCTTGTTTGAAAGGTCTTTTATAGCCCTTCATTTTGACGTTTGATTTTTTAAAATCGGTCGATTCGTTTTCAAGAAAATTAGAACAGACTTTATTTATCTTAATTTGTCTTGCGTTGACGAAGTTGATCCAAACTTTCATGTTGGGGAGTAAACACAATAGATTTCAAATGGCCCCATAGAAAAAAGTATAACCATTAATCGCTGCAGTCATTTGTTCACAAAACTCGACTCGCCTATCGAAATCATCTTCAGATAAGTCTTGCAATATTTTCATTTTGAATGGATGAAATATATGGAGTTTCGTAACTGTGTGTACAGAGGCTAATGAAATACCAGTCGCAGCAATAATTTTGAGTAATGAAGTATTAGGATTTATTCCAAAATGGCCCAAAACTTCAACTTGAGCGGCTTCATGAAAAATCCTCCGATGTCATCGTTTTTTATTTGCAACAGATCCAGTTCAAGAAAATTTAGTAACAAGCTCCAAAACATACCTATGCGAAGTTATCTTCTCCGTATGTCGGGCGTGAAACGTGACGGCAGTTTGTCGAGCACATTGATTTTGGGCACCATAAATTTAAATCATTTCCACTCTTTCGGCTAGTGTGTAAATCAATTTGGAAGTAAAACCTGAATCAATAAATTAATTTTCACTATCCCAAGATTGTCACAAAGGTTATTGAGAGCAAATTAATTTATTTCTTTCCCTTAGCAACAATAACTAAACAGGTATAATAATAAATACAGTTCTCCCAGGATATCTGCGGTGATGAAAAGAATGCGGAAAAAATTCGGGTTCTTATTTAGTTGTTGCCACGTCTAATCTTCCGAATTGCTGTTTATGTTGGTAGTTTCCGTTTTAAATTATAAACGAATTGTAGATTTGGCAAACCCTAACTGGCAACATTTTGAACATTTATTGAAATAGAAACGGATACTTTCGTGTGTTTATGTTTTCTATCTGAACAAATTAATACAGCAGAAATAAATATTTTCTCGAAAGCGAATAGACTGATTTTAACAAATCAAACTTCAGAATAAAGGACTTTGAAAGACCTCTTTAACAAGCTATCACTCGATACCCCTTATCATTTGAAATTTTTAAGGGAATGATTCTGGGGGGCCGAGGGTGAAAGGGGGTGAAGTAGTTTTTGGTTAAAAAGTTTTCCACCTTGACAAATCTTTTGACGTGTCCCGGCGTTTTTCCTTACAATCAGTGGTCTTCGATAAATCCGTGGTGGGAAGTGTTCAAATGAACACCCTGTATATTCAAGTGGTATAGGTATTATAATGACGTCATATCAACATTTTGGCGATGTCTTAGGGTGTAACAGAATTTTTATGACGATAAATTTTGACATCTCCTTAACATTGAGGTAGATACGTCCCAAATACGTCTGAAATTGGTCGGGTAACGTGGAGAAATAAAAATTGTAGTAATTAGACGCCTTTTTGTGACATACGTTTCAGAAAAAAATACTAATTATCATGCGTCCTTTCAGAGGTCTTGCTTGACGTCTCTGTGACGATAAATATTGACTTCCCCTTAACCTTGTGATAGGTACATCCTAAGAAGGTCCGAGATTGGTCACGTAACAAGCAGACACGGTTTGCAAATGGACGTCATTTTTGTAACATACCTATGCTAGATGTCTATGAGGATATGGAAACTATCCTAGTTATTATACTTAATTTTGTTGAGCGACATATCATTCACACATAGCAATACGCAAGGTACATATAGTGAGATCCGAAACTGTATATCTTGAGAGTGAGGGCAAGCACAGACATTTGATTCAAAATTTTGTGGACAGACATTAATTCGGTCTACGGAAAAAGTGTAAATAAAATAAAAACGTGAAAATCAGCATTTGTTATATTGCAACAGAAAATCAGATCGTTCAATTTTACTGAAAATGCACTTTTGATCCAGATTGTTCCCACTGCATATTTATGGAAATCAATCCGTTCGTTTTATGAAAGGTGCATTTGAAGAATAGTTTTTCCTAAGAACGAAATTTTGTCGTCAAAGTCCTCTTTGGTGATAGTTGATTTTCTTCCAGATTTGATTTTGATGTACATTGGTTTTGTAAATAGTCTCTTAGTCACTTAGATAAAGGATATTTGTATAATTTCCGAAAAAAGTACTCTTGGTACCTATAATTATTTCGGTACCAGATTGATCTTAGTAGTCTGTGATAGTTATTCGAACTTAGTGATCGATTATTACTAGTTTTTTTAAGTTGTATAGGGTGTCCCAGAGAAGACCTAGGTTTGTCATATTGGATTGGATTTAAAAGCCACCATACGTTTCAGGAATATTTAGGCTTAGATACCGGCAAATTTGGATAAGATAAGGTTATGCAGAAAAAAACAAATCAGAATATTTCTTTAATTGGAAATCCTGTCTTCGTTAGGACACTAGTACGTAGTCAAACAAGGGGTTCTCGAAACAACTTGGTCTCGAATACTTAAACTTGTTTTTTAGATTTTCTTATTTTGAGTTTGTTGTATTCAGTTTACGAACTTATTCATACTCGCGGTGTAAAGAAAGTTACAATGTGGAAATATAAAAAGTCGATTTATAGCTTAAACGATTAGTAACTTCCACTAAACAAAAACCGTGTTGCCTATAAAATAGGTTGCAAAATAATAATTAATGTAGGTTTTAAATACATATACATATGGCATCACATTTTGCACATGACTTTTAATAGAGTAAAATACTTTTAAACCAAAATCAGAATGCAGCATTAGCTGATATTTTTCGTTACGTTGCTGGTAATGTTTCAGGAAAAACATGTAAGCGATTCGTTATTTTGATCATCACTATATCAGAAGCTAAACATTTTATAACAGATATATTTTTTGCTGTGCAAATACATTAAGCCCAATCTAAAAAATACTACATTTTGGTTTAAAAGTCTGTAATTTCCTAATAATCCAGGCAATCTAGCGAAAGTCGAATGAAGTTTCGGGGGACATTGTGAGTGGACAAATTATTTGGTATAAACATGTGAAAAGGGTTAGCGGACGAGAATAAGGGTCGTGCCAGGAAAAAAATGTTCCGAATCAATTTTTTATTTGCGAAGAATAGAGTCTTTGTTATTAATTTTTTTCATCAAGTTACATTATCGCTCAGGAAATGAACCTTTGCACGTGCCCTTTTTTTAGCCTTAGAGCACATAGATTAAATTTTTGAACACCCAAATCAGCAAAATTTTTGCAACAATTTACTATTTGCCTTGATCACTTTCATTCGCAAGACACTGGCCTGTAACCCTGTGACGAATGTATACCCTCATACTTTTTAAAAGAACAATAGATTCCAAATAAAAATATCTTTAATTTTTGTTTTCATTACAGCTTTTTCAAATGTTTTTTTAATGCGATAATTTTTTCTCACACAACCCATATTTGTTCTGATCGGTCTTTACCATCATATTTTCTATATGAAGTACACTTTGCCAAAATAAAACTAATTCGGCATTTTGGGAAATATGTAAGAAAAAAATTTCGTACGTCTCTTGTATCTCAAGAATTTTAAGTTTGCAGTAGTTTTACACTTCCTCATTCTTTCATGACGTACATCTGTCATTTGTCTACCACGTCACATTTCCGTTTTCATTCACCACGTGCAACAGGTATAAGATGATATATGAAGTTTTCTTTCCCAAAATGTAGTTTTTGGATTTTAATAACTTGATTATTCTTTTCATTTTTTAATCTGTTAGGGCTTAGTGACAGATGTTTGTAACGCATAGCTATGTGTTCCGTCTCTAACAACAAACCCAATGTGTCTGGTCTTTTGTTTTTATAATCGTAACAAGTGTACTCATCTACGCTTTCGTTTTAACCATTTTGCAGCAACCCCACCGATGAGTATCTAATTGAAAATTACATTTGTTCTAAATTGGTTGATATTTTCATATTTGTGTTTTAGCTCCTGAAGATGAAAACATAGTTTGTCGAAAGCATGAGATTTCAGTTGAAAGAGTTCACTACGCTTTAAGTTTTGCCAATTCCCAATAAACAATTTAATTGTACATATGTACACAACATTCGCTAAAATAATTTCATACAGGAATATGTCCACGAATTGTGGAAGGGATGCATGTCTGTTTAAGGCTTTAGTTATTATTTTATATCATGGATGGAACTTCCTTCAACCTGCTGTCAACCAGTGTTGCTCCGATTAAAAGTTGCGTTTGATTACAAACTGTTAAATGTACGAGTATGTACTGGTAATAATTTGTTCAAATTTTATTAACCGTACGCTGTAAGCATTTTTCTATCAAAGTTTATCTGCTCAATGCCTGTAGTACGTTTCAATATTTATAATTAACCGGTTATGATATTTTGAATATCTAAAATCATCCAATTTTTTTTTCAAGTAGACTATGGGATGACCCAATTTCTATTTTCTGTATAAATCACGGTGAGATGATTCTGTTTTACTATCATACAAGTACAACGCGTTTTCTACAAAATAAACACCAGCCGACTTCCCTGGGCTGTAGAATAGATTAAAAAAAACATTTTTTGTCAAAAAATGTAGCTAAAACAAAAATCGAAGATATTCTGATTTGGAATTAATTGTGCTTTTATTACGTGTCAGGACACATACAGGTATTCGTCACAGAGTTAGACGTGAGTGTCGTGCGAATAAAATTGATCAATGTAAATAGTAAATTGTCTGATTTTAAGCGGTTTTATTGCAATACGTTGAAATTTTTTGCCCGGTTTTGGTGTACAAACATTACATCTGTGAGTGTTCTGGGTTTAGTTTAGTTCATCCCTTCAGCGATAAAATAACTTGATGAACAAAAAAATAATGTTAAACCCTATTTTTTGTGAATAAAAACTTGAAGCGGAACATTTTTTTCTAGCACGAGTCATATTCTCGTTGAGCAACCATTTTCATATGCTTTCACCAAATAATTTGCCAACTTACATTTTCCCTCACCAGTTTTGCTATATTTCTAAGACTATAAGAAATCTTTCTGGTAGGGCTTGTTACAGCTTTTTTATAAAACTCATAAGGTGAATTACAAAACTAGAATTTCGAATAGTGCAAAATAAGAGCCATATCTCGAATAACAATGTTTTAAATTAAAACAAAGCGCGATTTGTACATAGTTATCGAATATTATATAAAATAATTAGATTAAAACATGCTATTTCCGATAAGAAGCATTTTAAAGCTGTGCATAAACTTTTTCAATCTGAGCAAGAGATTGCTGAAATTTTTAGGAGACTTCTAGCGTTGTTAAGGTCGAACTGAACTGACAAAGTGTTGCAGTCAAATTCACAGGTAAAGAAATGATAAATATATTTAATGTTTGTTTGGGCAAATTGCATTTTTACTCCGGAAAATATATTTACCTTAACCTTATAGATTATAAATGTATGTGTCACAGGCAATGACGATATTTTGGTCATTGGTGTCAATAGCCGGGCAATAACGTAAATGCCGAGCCAAGTCCTATAATGTTGATAAAATATAGTCCAAGAGCTCTATCACAAAATAGGTACCCAGAAACTACACGCAGGAAAATTCCTCAGTGCAATGTTGAGCCCCCCCACTGATGAGCGATCGGCTACGACGGGTCCCGCCGCTTTCAGCAGTGTGTACAGGTTCAGACCTATCGCTTCTCTCCAATGATGAATTTTCGATAGTCCCTACGGCCATTTAAAGCAGACCAGATATGAGCTACTCGTAGCAAGGCATAACATTAATTTGCATGAATGACTGAATATGGTATGTAATGGTTAGCTGTACAAAATAAGCCAATAATTTAGTAAAAGTAATTTATACAATGCATGAGGCACGATACATCAGTAAGACTGTATAATGGATATCGAGGTGTGCTTACTATATAATCCTATGATCATTTGATCTGAATTCTGAATTGTGTCAATGTTATGTTCTTGACACATAGAACACCAATATATCCGTAGTTGTCGAAGCGCTCACTTCAGTCACGGGCAGCGACAGACACAAAGGTACAGGGTCGAACTGTGTTTTCAGCACGGTTAGCTGTGTTGACCTGTGCATTGTTCAGTATTCAAGTGCTCAATTAAATTATAAATCAAACAGGTTCTGTAAGTGGATGACAGAACAAGAGTCTAGTTTCAGCTACGAGGCCTCTATTCCTCTAGATCGCAAGTTACTCCTCAAGTTTTAATACAATTTTGACACAAAGCTACTGCTATGCTAATGCTAGTACCTTTGATGGTTCCACCAACAGTGGCACAGGAAGAAGTGAAAAGAGAAAATTTGAGATTGTCAACAAAGTTAATTTCTTGAATGTTTTATTCTTACATTATTTATTTCATTATATTATGTTTAGTAGAGAAGTTCATGGGGGTCAACACATAAAAATGCGAACACTTGTTATTTGACGTTTTTCTACTTTCTGGTTATTTCGGACCATAGTAAAAATATAGGTTGTTCGAAAATTATGAATCCAGGTATGCCTAGGACCGCATATATCGCAAACAATGCTAAGAATTCATGTGGATCTGAAATTTTTCTCAGCTGCAATTGATAACGTTTGCAAAATCCGATTCTCTTAACAGTCATTTATAGGAAGAGTGTACATATACCTAAGTATAGACACCAATGTGTGAAAAGTACTGAGGCAGCCTACTTGGTTTTACCTTTTTCTATTCAATTCTCATATGGTTCTTAGAAAAAAGTAAAAATTTCGTCGTTTCGCAAGGGTGATTTTACTAGCTTACACTGTACATCTATTAACATTATTGGCCGAGAAAGAGGTTATAGACATTAGTGGTTGAGTCAATTTTAATAAATTTTAAGTTTCAAACCGGTATGAAATTCTGTTGAAATGTGCCATCGATCTATGGGAAGCACCAATGCCATTTTGGAAACTAAACGCGAAGACACAAGTCGTTTTTCACCGTTGATATATCAACCATATTTTGCTGAGATTAAGGAAGTAAAGACTTGACATCAATTTCCAGATTCTAATAGTATTTGCTTTGTCTTAGTTGTTACGCTTATTATTACGAATATCGTTAATATTGAAATAACCACACCACAAAGTGCCATCTACTACCAGAGCCGACCAATGCCATAGTGAAATAGCCAGATGTCTGTTGGAATCACTGTGGCCGCTAGATACCGCCGATTCTGGTGGTATAATAGACATGGCCTACTCTTCATTGAACAAACTAATAATAACTTTCGTCCGTCCGGCCTCATACGGCCAACCATGGACAGATGTTTCGTGATTTTTGGCATCTCACCAGCTAGGTCTAGGGCTAGGATAACGAGCAACAATACTCTATCCAGGATATAAGGTCTATCGAAATAAGAAAGCATAAATTGCCATCTATGGTGCTGAATGGATGGAAGAAAGGTACATTACTAGATCGTTATTATTGTTCACCCGTTCATCGTTATATAAACATTGAGAATTTTAACAACATTGCCTGCCCCCAATGGCCATTTACGCCATTGCCCAGCTGTTAACGGTAGTGCCCAATTATCCAATTATTGTCATAGCTCGAAACATATGCACTAAGCGTGATGTGGTAATTTAGTTCCGGGAATTTGTCGATGAAAAACAAGCAAATAATAATAACTTTCAGAATAAATTTTTGGGGGGCTGAGTTAGCGAGTCAAGCTACTAATCGGTCTACCGGAGACTCGCGGGAAATTTTAATTAGAAGTAATGGATGTTGTGTTGTATGTTGTCTATTTCACGAACCTGATCGGTGCAAGATCAACATAGGTACAATAGCATCGCTGGAACTGGTTTAGTCAATAGTCAGTTACCAGTAGATGGCTTGTGGAATAACTAGTACAGTTTTGGTACTACGGGGTTGACGAAAAAGGTCAAAGGTAGCCTAATTGTCGGGCTTCATCTCCCCACTACTACTACCATTACTACAACTACTACTTTAGGCCAAATTTTATCATGAACATAACAATAGTATCACTTTAGCACTGCCATTGATTAGCGAATCATATACGGTTTTCCCGCATTCAAAACGTGATCTGAAAGATACTAGCGCCATCTATAAGACAGTAGCAGAGGATAGAAATAAATTGGGAATTCTACTTATAAAATAATGATTGTTACGTTCTGCTACTAATGCCTATTTTACTTGGGTATCTTCAGGCATTAAATAAAGTATTAAACCATTTGGGGATGTCACCAGGATTCAGGTCTTGCAAGGTGATTTTTCTCCCCATTGCACAGCAATGTGTGTTATTGGATAGTATGCTGAAAATAGTTGCATCACAACACGTTGCTTGTAATGTGTGTCTTCAATTTTATACCGAAATTATTAGGAAGGTGTACCATCTCTACTAATACTGAAGAACGGTAGGTACAATACTGTTCCCAGGGTTCACTAACTTCCCAACTCTTAATTGCCAGATCACGTATTTCTGTGAGTGAGCAAATTTCTTTTCAGGTTTAAAACGTTTTCTGTAAAAATTTATCAAATTGATAAGCTAACATCTCATACTTTTATAGATAGTGTTCTAGAAAGCTGACTGCATAACATCAATGTTCCAGTATTTGACGTTTATTGCGCTGAGTGTTGAGCTATAAAATCGTATTTTAAAATACTCTTTAGCTAAGAATAGCTTCAATTTGTAAAAATATCGAACCTAACAGTAAGATCGAAATAAAGAAAAAAAACTCATGAAGCTGGAATTATCCCAATAGCGCAATAGATGACGCAGTTCAGATCAACCAATGGCACTGGCAAAAAAAATCCTGCATAGAGCATTTTAGGTACATAGTTGAATTTTAAAATCGATTTTAAATTCAACCTGCTCACATTATCTACTTACTACTGATTGATGGAAAAATTCAAGTGCCGTAGTGTAAGATAGTAGATATAATTAAATAAGTAGTGCCAATTATTTTTTCAATGTCATTTCAATATATAAGCTACTCTCTGAATCAATAATTGGAGTATTTGAGTGAAATCATTATTATTCAGATGTAATTTTTTCAAAACTATAAAAAATAAAAAAAATATACTGTATCGGGTTATCTTCATTATCAAACGAAAGAAACATCAAACATTTCTTTTTGGAAATCATTTTCTGAAATAATGGCTATCATTGCAGGTTCATTTTCGAATTCCAATTCTCGATGACGCGTTCGTCTTGAATAGGACTCCTCTCTAATTCTGAATCGTACTCTCTTATCTACATCCCCAAAAGAAATGTATCGTTTTTTATAGAGATTTAGAATCATACAGTCTATACTTGTTGTTCTATAGCCATGTCATCATGGACTGCGCTAAAGATCATAGGCTTGAATTTCAGGCAGTAAATATAATGTCGTCATGACCTATAATGGTCGACAAATACAACTCAAAATGTTCGCAATCGACAATTAGAATTCCAGAGTAGACCGCATTGTCTGCACTAACAACCGACGCTTCAAAGGAATAGTAATCGAAAACGAAATTTGAGAAATACTTCTTCACTTCGATAATAAGGACAGCCCGATAAACTTAATTGTTTTCATATTTTTGCTTTTAATTAATGAATCACTACTTATTTCATAATACGATCTGTAGTTTTTCTGAATTTTTGTTAATGATATTCTTAAAATATAGCGTCTTTTTCACGGTAAAAAATTGTTCTTACGTAGTTTTTATATATAGAAATACTATCATTGGTTAAGCCAACTGAATATCAAAATGAACAGAAATCGGGATTTAAAGCTAACTATATACTTTCATTTAACATATCAGAAACAATACGCCTGAACAGATATTGTTAATTATTATAAAATTATATGATTGTTGTACCATTGATTGAAGTATTGTTATGAACATAATTTAGGTATCTATTTGTATATGTTTGTACAAATGGTCAATATCTGGAGGTAAACTCGATGCGTTGAACTTTCACGTGAGTTATAAATAAATGTTTCTCCTAATATTGACCTTGTTATTTGTTATACTAGACATAAAGTGAAAATGTCCTGAAGTTGTATAATATATTTTTCTTACGCATACAAGTAATCTGTTTTTGCAATATTTGTTATAATATAAAAATAACTTAAACGTTTCCTACTTGTTATCTTGCCTTATGTAGAATCTGTTGTAAATTTTCCTTCATTTTGAATCCCGATTTTCAATGTATGATATGTACATGTATTATAAAAAACGGAGACAAATAATATGGTAAAATGTACAATAAGTCAAGTTTTTTTAATCAAAATATAATTTCCAAATAATACAACTTTTTGATACGATTTTGGGGGCTGATCTGTAAAAGCGCTCTCTAGTTCTATTTTCTATTTGACACAGAGCAGTGAGCTATTTTACCATATTATTTATATAATGCAAAAAATATGGCCTTTTCTAGAGAGCCTCCCGATCCAGTGCATTTAGACTTTGTACTAATTCAACGTTTTTGTTTTGCATGAAGTAAACAAATTAGGTTTTGTTCTCGTGTCATACATTTTGAACGCCCTATGAAATCTTATCAAAAACATGTGATTAAAAATGACCCCTATTTATCAATTATCGATAGTAGACCCGACATGAAACCTTTTATTGAAAATTACGGTGAATGTGCACCACAAACATGTGGATGCATTCACCAAAATTGAACATAATGTTTAAAAACACTGGATCCTCCGACACGTTGTTATTGTAAATAAATCCTAGTATTCGAAAGCTCAATTTTGTAGTGACGACTTATTCACACGTAGCAGAAGATTTTTTAGTTTCTGCTGTGGAGGTTCTACAAGCAAAATGATGTATACAGGGTGTCCGAAAATTGAAGGACATCCCTCCAACTTGAAATAGGTCACATCATGACCTATTGCCAATACCCATTAGAGTTTTGATTGAGATTGGCTACAAGTTATTGTGCATCAAATAGAATTGGTTTCTAGGATACAGATGCGTAGTAAAATCTGACCGGCCACCAAGAAAATTTCAGAAAGAGGATACTCGCGTAAACTAAGGGACTCATCTATTATTAAGAGATGTAAGGCACCCGTAATGGCTAATCTGCATGCGAATATAACAAAAATTATTATCATCAAGTCAATCCTACTATTACTTGTTATTCGCGCCATAAAACCAATTTTTAATATTCCAGAACCTTGACGAACTTGCACTAAAATTGTTATAAAAAAGAAAATAGGAAACAAAAAGTTGGACAATAGTACCACCGCAAGAATGGCATTACATAAACAACTTGTTCAAGTATTTGGTACGGTGATCCTATTTCATTCTTTATTACTAGGGGGTGTTAAAGTTGAAATGTTGCATTAGAATAATTCTCATAAACTGAGCTCCAAAAAGTGCAATGGCAACAATTTATCTAGACGAGTGTCTTGTGTTAAAAAAATGCTGTATACCTCGAAAACCAGGAGAAAAATTTTTTGCCAAACAGTAGGTTATGATGAGACCTACTTCCAGTTGCAGGGAAATATCTATCAATTCTCGGACACCCAATGTATTCCTTCTTTATATTACTTTGTGATATTTCCAAAACAGATACATATTCAGTCAAGTGATGTGAAAATGATGCATTATTTGATGATCCCGTTCCCAAAAGTAGCTATGACAATTAGTAGATGTTATTTTGTAGAGCATATTATTTCTGCGTGTTCATACACATCATAGCTAAGTATAAAGAACCGTCCATATATGCACTTCATTTTTTGATTATGTTCATACTGTTATGGTAGCGAGTAATAAGTTGTCACTTTTATATTTTATTCAAAAAAACTGCGTTTTTAAATTCGCCATCGAAGTTTTAAAAAAATTGTTGAAGACTCGGTGGTGCGTGCAACACTGTAAGCTTCAGTTTTTTCTATGAAAACGGATGAAAAAAAATATTAACCTCTGACTTTGGCGTTTCATTTAAAGACCTTCATCACTTCCTTCTATACAAAAGAACATGGGCACCCGCGAAACATTTTTTCAGGGGAGGGGGGGCGGTGTGATTATCCGCGAGAGATAACTTTTTGTGGAAAATGAACCTGCCCAAAAACTTTTTGAAGTGTGGGGTTGCAAATTTTCTCAGGGAGGGGGCAAATCCAGAAAATCTTCAGAATTGTACACAGAATCAGGAGGGCACGGCCAACCTTGATCCCCCTTCCTGTGGTCGCCCATGATTGTAATCATAACCTTCATTGTAATGACTAATTATAAATAAAGTGGTTAGAACAAATCTCCCCACTTTCTTTTTTCTTCGGTATCATATCAGAATTGAAAAAAAAACTATCTGCACCTACTCCCAAGTGCTTTTTTGGCGCGTTACTTGAATATGTATACAGGGTGTTCCTTAATGATATGCGAATATTTAAGGGTGTGAATGTACATAAAAAATCAATGTCAGTTTGCTTTATGAACTATGATCCAAAAATGTTTCCTTACAAAAACTCGGGGTGTTAGTGTTAGTGAAAGTTAATAAAGTTGCATATTTTTCAATGCAAAAATAATGTTTAGCTTTAACAGTGGCGTGCGTTGTCTTCGATATTTTTTAAGAAAAAAATGGTTCGCCTATAGTTTTTTGCCAAATAAAAAATATTTTTGAATTCCTCGTTCAATTTAAAACAAATGATCTCTCTTTAATTGTTTTCCTTCGATTTTTGAGTAAAAAAATAAAAACCGTTCTATTGTCCCAGAAAATTAATGTAATAATTGAAGAATGCAATTTAGCAATAAATATCTAGTTGCTCTGGAATATGTCACTGGCTTTTGATATCTGACAAGTCTCTGTTATTCAAATTTGTTCGCTGTGACATCTTTTTAATTATTTAGTTTTTACAATCTTTTTAATAATAGTGAATTATTCAAATGCAGAAATGGTGGAAATGCATTACGTAGGCAAGAATATGGGCGTTACCAGAAAAAATGTGCCTCGTCAATTTTTTGTTAGTGAAAAATAGGGAAAGAATTTTTTTGTATTCTTTCAAGTTATTTTATCGCTAAGGGAATGAAATTTGTCTCCTTTTTTAGCCTTAAAATACAGACTAAATTTTCTAACACCAAAATCAGGCAAACGCCTGATCATACCGTACGGTCCGATAATAATCAACCACAATGGATTTTTCGAATCTTTGAAACCATCTTACAGCATTGCGTTGCACACTTTTAGCAGTTTAAATTCAGAAATTATGTTTATTATTTTTTATATCACGGTAAGGTCAATTTGTTTTATTATCATGAACCAACAACACCTCTATAAAGTAAGTACCAGAGCTGTAGAATATTTTTTTTCAAAAAGCTCCAACAAAAACAAAGGTCTAAAATATTTGATTTGGAATTTATGATGATTTTATAACGTGTCAGAGTACGTATGTATCACAGATGGTTAGAAGTCAGTGTCGTGCAAATAGAAATGATCATGGTAAATAGGTAAATGTGTAATTCTTAGAAATAACTTGAAGCTAATTTGCCCGATTATGGTCTACCAAAAGTTTGAGTGTAAAATGAGTTCTAATTATATTTTACACGAATAAAAATTTCCCAGAAAATTTGAGCTAGTTTTGCCTCCTAGCAATAATTGTATCAGTAGTCGCCGCGTAGAGAGTGACATTCGTATGTGTTTTTAATAAATCCCAAATTATAGCTTAGGAAGTACATATATTGCATTCACAATTCCTTTGCCTTGGATTGCTTCGCTGAGCATATTGCATCTGAGTTGCTAACCTTTTCGAAACATATTTCTAATTACTACAGAGAGGAGAAATACAGCTGTAACAAATTCTCATAGATTACGCCATGTTATCACATTTCACCTATGATAATTTTTTGAACGCTGGAATACATTAGGTTGGCTATATCTTCGGATATACGTTAATCAATGGTTACTGAGGATTTAGGATAAAGAAAACCAACAAAATCGTCTCTGAAAATTATTTATTTCAATATACACGTAGATATATAAAAAAACAGCTAATTTCACTGATTATACATCAAACTCTGGCACATAATGTGATGTTTTTAAAAATAATATATAATACAAAAAATCAATGAACTAAAAAAGTATTACAATAATAGATATTTGTCTTTTTAAAAATTGGTTTAATATCACGATATTTTCGTAATCGCACCAATAAAATGAGCAGACAGAAAACATATCTTCGAACACAAATCTTGAAAAATAAACGTAAGCTGCAAATCATAAAATATAAGAAAATTATATACTAAATTATTGACTGGTAAATAAATTAAGGTCATTCTGGATCTGGTTTGTTGTGAAATCCTTTGCAGCTAAGTCATAATGCTTTTCCAATTTATACTAAACCGTGCTTATCATGTTTAAAGAGGAGTTCAACACATTAAATATCATTTTCTTAGATTCTGCATAGATTACCCTACCAACAGATACCCGCAGTTGTTAGTTACTTCAATTTCACTTTAAATACTTGTTTAAATCATGCACAAAGTTTATTTGACAACCAAAAATTTTAGCAAGGCTTTTCTCAAAATGTGGCATCAGTTTTATTGGCGAGATAGAGCACAATGAATCGAAGACTTTCAAAAACTTTATTCTCTCATGACGCATTAAACAAACATCAAACAGTTTCTAGCTTCTGTTCATCCTGTTCCCCCATCCGCGCCTATGATCGTCCTTGAACTCGTCCTTGGCCCGCATTCTGGCGATGTTTTCATCATCATCCTCTTCTTCTTTCTTCTCCTTCTCAGCTGCATCTTGTTCATCCTGCTGCTTCATGTCCACTCCTGCAAGTGCTGCTTCCTGGAGGCTCATCTGTGCCTGATTGGTGGATGGCTTTTTGTTCGGATCTGGAAACACACCGTCTGCAACGCGCTTGTCGTAGAACTCTTGGACCTGGCAAAGACGAGGAATAACGGGAAATTATTTTAGCGATAAGTAGACATAAAACAATTTAACGGACAGTCTTGGGACCCGTTCGCACAGACGCGGCGATCTGGCTCTCTTCTAACGCTATGTCAATCGGCTTTGCTCCCCATAGCTACATAGGCATCTGCCGACACTATATCTATAGAGATACTCGAATTTTGTTGTGCTCTTTTGTACACTACAGTTTTATACTCACTAACAACGCTTTTATTTAGAAAAGGTCCTTTGCACACAAGAAAAAACGCTACTAGTTAAATGGCTATATTTCAAGGTCGACGACTTTCAGGTAGAATACATTAATCAGTGGTACGATACACTGATGGTAGAGGACGCGAGTATGCCTGAATAGTGTCCTGTCTATAAAGAAATTATTGCTTATGGTGGATTAGTTGCTATCACTTTCTAGTTGAAAGAGTATTATCGAATACTCACAGTCATGGTAGGTAAAGATGGATATCCAGCCCCAAAAACAGCTTTCTGCACCTCATCTCTAGTGATGATTATTGGCTTCAAAGGAGGAGGGGGCTGCCTCTTTGGAGGTTGCTTCTCCTCCTTGTTCAAATTGGCCATGTGTTCCAAGATGGGCTTCTCCATTTCAATGCTGCTCAGCTCATCCAAGGATTCATGTATGAATAGCTTGATCATGGTGAGAAAATAGTTGCGCTTTATCTCTTCATCTACATGTTCATTATCCAGATTTTTCTGCAGAGTTTCTAGTTGAGATTTTAGGGCTTTTTGCTCCTTGAACCTTGAATAAAGGAAAAATATATTCTCAAGTAATTCTGTTTAATTTAATTTACGCATTGATCAACAAGAAATGGGCATTTGCTCCAAACTTCTATTCATCATCATCATTAGAAGGGTAAGGCTTAGTTCGAATGACGTGCGTCGATGTGACGCGATTTGTTGGGTCGGCGTTGAGATGGCACCAGAACCAATTTTATGTAGGACGTCAGTTTGTTGTGCGTAGTCAATGAGAATGGATGGGAAAGAAAATATTTGTACTTTGTTAACATACAGAGGAACGAAATAATGTAAAAGAGTTAAAGGGTATACTGGGTTTACCCTATTTATAAGTTTTTTACTTACACTTTATCCCAGCCATCAAAAACATGAACCAACACTTTTTAGCTTCTTTAGAATGTCAACAAAATAAAATGGAGTGGTAGGGATAGAATGATTTGAATCCCTAATTATAAACAAATCATTTAGGGCAAATCTAATATTTTCTCTGGTATCATCAGATCTGCAAAAAATTAAGGCTATCTCATCCCAGACGCTAGTCTCCTTTTACTTTCACCAATAAAAAGGTTTGTTAAATTTTTCAGTTTTCCATTATGGTATGTCCACTAACAGCAATAAGATATGACTGTCAGCTGCATAGGCAATCGGAAAGTCTAGTATTTCGATAAGTGCATAGACTCTTACTGACACTCATATTGAGATACTCTGCATCTAGTGGCATCGTATGTCATGCATTTTCGGACACGCGCTTCCATGTAACAGCTAAGATTAATTTACGTATTTTCTAAACTAGCATCAGGCGTTTGCACGTCATCAGAACTTAGTCTAAGTGTGATGTGATTCCTCTATTATATGACAATATTTGGTCAACATGGTTCCAAAAAAAGATCAGTGACTATCACCACTGAACAAGTCCTTAATGACAACATTTCCTATTTTATGTATCATTTTTATGAGTGAGCAAAACTGGGTACACTGGGATAATTTGGGATCCTGTTATTGAATATGGAGTTCAAGTGTCCAAAAGCTCTATTTGAAGTAGAAAAACGTATTTTGAGAGGCCTCATGTTGATTTTCAATCAACACTGACCTACATAATTTACCTAAGAAAAAAGTATGGGAGAAAATGCAGAAGTGAAAGAATTTTTGAAGATTTTTATCAATAGTATAACTGTCACATTTCTCACTGCAAAATATCAATTTTTTGCTCTTATCATTACATGTGATTGAAACTGTACACTGGGATGCCGATTACAAATATGATCTTCAAAGAATTATGGGAACTTTGAGGCTCATGCCAACCTCAGCAAAAACATATTTAAATAATACCTGGAGTTACAACTGTTTGGAGTCAATTAGCTGACTTACACATTTCAAAAATATCCCGCTCCTTATGTGCATATCAATTTAAAAAAAAAACATTTAGGATAACATAATTTCTTTTAGTTTTTATGACTTCTATTGCAGATGACCAACGAAATATGCTAAAAATAACCTGATTAAAATTAAGGTAGCTGCCTCAAAATATTGGCATCAAACCTTTGTATTTTATTGGCCCTAGTATTAACAGCAGTCTCAAGCTTCTCAAATTCAGTCTGTTCTTTGTCATCTTCTTGTTTTTTATCCTTTGGTTGATAATTGCACAAACCATATTCATTACACCTAGTGAGGAAGTCTTTGAAATAAATCTCTGCAACATCAACAATGTCCTTTCTTTCCCCAGAAGTCAACTTGAGACTCAGAGACCCCAAAAGAGCTGGGAGTAGAAAGTATTGCAAGTCATTTGTTGCTACTTCTTCGATTCCCTCATTTTTACTGAATATGCCAGCTAGCGATACTAATCTGGTAGCTTTTTCTAAGGTTTTCATCGTCCTCTTCACCTGCATCTAAAATTCAAAATATTGTAAAGCTAATTCAAACTGGAGTAAGAAATGCGCACCTGTATTTCTGGACTATTCGTAGGTTGATCGCTAGTTATTATACTGTTGTAGTTATCTAGCCCAACTTTAAATATCGCAAGCAAGCTTTCAATGTCGGTTTCTGTGATTTCTTCGACTGAACTTGCCATTTTTCTGAAATTATGAGAGTCTTTCCGGGATTTCTCCGTTTTGATTTCAAATACGTTTTAAAAGTTAGTTAGGTTAGGTCAAAATCATTACAGATAGAGATGGCCGTTTCTCATAATTGTACTAGATGTACTAGATATCCGAATAGCTCTTATTGAGTTAAAAATATATTAATAGAGGGCGGCCGATATGTAATATAACATTACAAATGTCCGCCTCTAGAAGCCGCGCGTAAGGCAGGCGTAGGAGCAAACGTAAAATATAAAAGTTTTGTTTAATTGCTCTCGATATGGCTGAAACGTCTCCTTCCTCATTCGATAAAAGCTTCGGTATTTACTATCATCTTCTGAAAATCCACGTGCAGCAACAAACAGTCTTTTCTTCTTATTACTTGCAAGGTATGGATGGATCCAATGAGCACGTTGCTTTCTACTTCTAACATAATCAAACAATAGAAAATTCTCTTCGTCTCAAGAAAATGTAAGATTATCAATGGATACACCAGAAACATATGGTACCGTTGACGCCATGATTTCAACTGAGATCTTACAAAACGATACGAGTACTTGAAGATGTGTGTGTGGAACACTGCAGGTCTCGTAAGCGTTGCGTCGTAACGATACGCTTACGATGCATATGCGAAGACCCTAAGACTTATGTGTTGCATATGACGGAGTTTCTATCTTCCTTATTTTATGCTCTATGGCAGCCTTGTCAATTGTCATTCGTCAATTTTGTCAGCTGATATAATTTGACAAGCGTAAAAACAACTTTGAAGATCTTTTATTTTTCAGTATTTGTTGGGGGCGTTGCATTAAAACTTTTCGGTGTTTGGATATGAACTGAACTGCTCCCGTTCTTTAGAAACTATTTCATTAAATTAGTGTTGTCGAATCAGGTAAAATATCACGTTTGTTTATGGCTCATTTCTACTTCACTCTGAAGCAATTTTATATTTCCAACAACTTTTTAATCATTAACATTTTAGAATCTCAAACATCATGACGGAACGATTTATAACAAGTATGGTGCAGTTAATACACCCAAAACAAGACGAAAGCAACATAATATCAGCAACATTCCACATGATCACAATAACACTTATCAGTATGTCTCTAGTAGATCTGACTTGGTTTACAATTGCTGGAAACGTTTGTGTACCCTACCTCACACTAGGACAGTTTTTTTGGTTTGGATTTTCAAATGATGACATAAACTACTCAGGTAACTTATGGTTTTCTAGTATATTTTATTACCATATTCTTGAATGTAGATATAGTATACATGTTATAGTAGAATAAATTGTAGAAGGAAACTACTCAAACAACTCTATTGTCTATAGTTTCTTTCCAACCTTGAGTTGTGCTATTCTCCCAACACCTTTTAATTATTATTTGATACACTTTTATATATTTGTGCTGATTTCACCATAACAAAACTGTTCTGGAACAATCCCAACACTGATTGGAACAAAATACAAGATCTTCTTGTTATAATAATGAACGGTGTTGGAACACTTTTTCTTAAATGCACAAGTAAGTGACTTTCGAAATGGTTTTCCCTGCATCAGAACAAAAGATAACTTCATAAATGAGTAGACAATAGTTGTTTACTCCATATACAGGGTGTCAAAAGTTGGTAGTTTCCTTAACAGAGCATATAAGCATATTTTTTTAGTAACATTTGTAACAAAGCTTCAAGATAATGAAGGTATTAGGTTCCAAAAAGCAATAAATGAGTCAGTGTGTCAAATTGCAAAAGGTTGTACTAAGACTATATGAGTCACTATCCAAATCAGGCATTGTTTGGTATCTAAGTTAACCTAGTTTATAAGCAAACCACATTTAATACACTGTAATTAGAACTTTCTTAGAGCAATGACATAGTTATCAATTTGATATGAGCATGTTCAAGATCCTATTGATATTCTGCAACTCAGATGTCACTGTCATCCTTGATATTTCTTTGCATCAGAGCTTCATATGTTTGCAAAAGCCATCTGCCTGAACACAGGTGAAAACCTAGAAAGTTCCTAATGATGCAAATTTAGGAAGAAGTTAATAAACAGCAACAACTTGAAGCTGTACAAATAAAACATGTGACAGAGCAGTACTTGAAATTATTTTATTTCTCTTTTACACTTCCAGTGTTGTTTTGCCACAAATTAGTTTTGGTATTACAAACATAGTAGGCCCTGAAAAAAAATTCCTGACTTTCAAGACACCCTACCCTATATAGTTAAATTTGAGAATGTCGAATGGTTATGGTACCCTTCGAACTAAAAACTATCTAAAAAGTATAACCTCATAAGATGTAACTTTTAAAAGAAACGTCTATTTTTTTCAGATTATGATTGTATAAACACAAAGATAGTTAACATGATGAGAATTACAATATTACTTTGTTTCATGGCAATAATTTTCTCATTGACTGGTTTTTTTCTGGAAGTTATTGGTCCAAAACACATTTTCTACAGGTCAATCAGGAGATATGCAGTTTTGGGAACATGTACAGGTAAATATTTTGAAATCTGTGTCAAATCTTATAACTAATTATATATTTGAAGATTCTAATAAAAGTTAAGTTTAGTGTTAATTGATATTGGGTTATTTATCTATTTATGCACAAGTCAAAACTTGTTTTTTAAGGTTGCACATTAATTGCCATATAAGTAACTTACAAAATTTATTTTCAGTGATATGGATAATGGCTATAATAAGCATATCATATTACATAGTGGTTCTCTTGGAAGATTCCCTAAATAAGATATATCCAAAAGCTGATGCATCTGTTACTTATGGATTAGGCTTCTATTTAATAGCAGCATCAGGTAACAGAAGTTCTGTCATAATAAAAAAATGATGAACTCTAAAATTCTGTTAAAATTTTGTTTAGATGTGACTTGATGAATCTGTCTTACATCTTTTTAGGTGGAGTAACATGCATTGGCATAATCTACACCCTCCTCCTGCCATTCCACACATCTCAGTACCTGCAAGATGATGACAGGTGTCTTCTAGATGCCTTCGATGACCATATGGATGTTTTCCATAGCCCTACCCCTCCACCCCCTTATTGCATTCCTCCACCACCATACACGCCTTGATAACATTGAGTAGTGAAACAGAATTTATGAAATTGCAATTTGTTGATGCAGATTTGGTAGTTTAGGGCAGAGAAAATCAATTTAGAACAATATTCCGCATTGGAATGTTTAAAATGTATTGTTGCTACCTTCCTGTATTATATTAGATGGGTTGACGTGCCTCTGTAGTGTGGTGTACTTTGTAATTTTTCGGGGCAGTTACACGCTTCTGGTTTGGTTTTTTCTATGTTGATAAAAAAAAAAATGATTTACTATTTATTTTCTGCTGCAATAATGCTAATGGTTAGCTAATGGTGCCTTTAACTTTTGTCTTTTTTGTTTATTTCTGTTTTATTGATGTAATGGGTTTTCCAATAAGGTTAATGTTGAAATGGAATAAGCCAAAGAATACACAGTTAACAGTTGGAGGGGCACTGCCGAAAAAACCTTTGATGTTCAGACTTAAGAAACCAGATCCTTTTTTTTAGAATCTTTGCCTCGCAAAACGGATGCCTTATCCGAAGGACCTTCGCATTTTTCCATTGATTTGATTAATATAATTATCAGGACATCATAACATCAGCACCCCCGTCCCGCCTTCATTTTGCAGCCACGCTTACAGCAACACTCGGTTTTACCGAATCCTCGTGTAACGCCACCCACTTCCGATTTTGCTTCCCACGATCTCGGATGCCGACGATCGACTACTTGCTTGTAATTTTTTTATGTTGAAATGTTTCATCGCAGGCAAAGATTATGTGAAAGCACACAAATGCTAAACATTTCAGGGGCCACAGGTATTGTTTCAGGTACGGCGACTGAAACCGGTTTTTTGGGGGAGTGCCTCTTCTATTAACCCTTTTTTTTTTTTAATAATCTATGCGTGAGGTATTAATGAAATTCTGTTTTTCCCGCTTTTGTATGGATAGTTAGGTTATTCAATTCAACCCTACCATACACATTATGACCTTCACTGTCATATTCCATATACGTAGTCGTGCCATAAGTTCTGTCCCATGATAATCTCATGATAAAAATGAAACAAGATAAGATATATTTATATGAAAGATATTATTTATTCGACAACATTTTTAGAATTCATAATCAAACAGTTTTATTCAAAATGTCCCCCCTTGGCCTTCACACACTGCTTCAATCTCGCGGGCCACTCATCTATCACTGCACGCACAGCTTCCAAAGGAATAGCTGCCGCTGATCGGATCAAATCCGCTTTCAGGGACTCGATATTACGGTGGGCTTTGGAGCAGGCCAACTGCTCTAGCAGGTCCCACAACTTGTAGTCTAAAGGATTGAGGTCCGGACTCCCTGAGGGCCAATCTTCCGCAGCAATGAACTCTGGCACATTGCTTTCCAGCCAGCGCTGCGTACTCTTAGCCTTGTGAGCGGGGGCGGAATCCTGCTGGTAGACCCAGTGTTGGTTGGCAAACAATGTACCACTTAAAGGCTTGACGATAGGATCCAGTATGTCGCTCTGATAGTTTGCCGCTTTTGTTTTCACGCCCTGTTTACAGAAATGGAGCTGAGTGACCCCTTCGTAGGACGCCCCCCACCAAACCATGACTGACGCAGGGTGGTGGCCTCTCTCAACTCTCGGAATGATCTCCGAAGCTTCCTGTGAACTCCTTGCATACACTTTGTCATTTTGTCGGTTGAATTTTTCTTCTATGGTGAAGATTTTCTCATCCGTGAACAAAATCTTTCGGAATCCTCCAGCTGCGTACCTCTCCAAGAGCTTCTTGGATCTTGTCGCCCTGATGTGTCGCAAGGTGGCCGTAAGTCGCTGGCCCGTACGTCTCCGGTAAGCCCCTAGCCCTAGGTCTTGTTTAATGATGCGCGACATCGTCCGGACAGGAATCTTCATTTCCCTGGATAGGATCTTCTGCTTCCGGAGTGGATTCCTTTGAATCCTGGCTTTTACGGCTTTGATGGCTGCTGGAGTCCTTACTTGACGAGGTCTTCCGCTTCTTGGCCTGTCATCAACAGAGGACGTCTCATTGTACCGCTGAATGGTCCTAGACACAAATTTACGTGATATTTGAAGGCCGCGTAAGAGTTCAAAAATCTGAGTAGCACTGTGATTACACTTATGTAAAGCTATCACTGCAATACAGTTCTCTGCCTTGCCCCACTCCATCGTTATGCTTCGAGAGATCAATACAAACTGAGGTATATGTAATTACCCGAAAAGCGCTTAATCAACTGACACCACAATGTAAACAATCGGACAAGTATTAACAGGTCTACACTTGTTTGAAAACGAGGGACAGAACTTATGGCATGACTACGTAAAATTGAACACAGCTTGTTATGTATTCCACTTCAATGTCGACACGTGTTTATTAAAATATACCTATTTCAAATTTACCTTGTATAAAACAAACTTGTTAAATTGATGAGGTGTCATTTCTGCATCAGCAAATTGATCACAAAGATGTATATGTATTTATCCAAGTCAGTATATATTAGTATATATGTGTGATAGAATAATAGTCTAGTCTGTATTGTCTGAATTTACAAAGATTTATTTGATCTGCTTATAAAAAAGAATCTTTTTCCTAAATCTTCCGAATCACCCAGGTGGTTGATTTAACTTCTGCCAGACTGTAGATATTATATTGATATAGTCCGTCTTATATGGGATATATTCGCAAAATAGCGTAACTAGATATGTCTTCTATGCTTTCAGCACCTCAGGCTATTTTTCAAAAGTTTATGTAATTCCTGGAAAACTAATCAAGACAAATCCAGTGATATAAAACGTCCTGTTTCGTTTTTCAAACCAGTATTTTGAGATTATCTGTTTGTGCATCACACTGTGTTTTATGCTTATGACTGTATATTTTGGAGAAGTCATTATTTTTATATTAAGAGTTTAATACCATGACCTAAAGGGAAGTCTACAGATTGTGTTGTTACATATGTTCATAAAAAAATTGAAAAACCAAAGAATATTCAGCAGGTCTTCAGACGCTAAACTGATTTTTGGCTTAAATCCCTGTTGATGTTTCACAGTGTTGGCTTTCCTTTGCGTATATTTTGTTAATATTTTATTGTTTGATTTAACAGAATGAAATGCATAAGGCTTTATTTGTAATTACCCATAAAGTATTTTTTTAAATAATAAACCCTAAATAATATGTAGACTTTCATTTTCAACATTTGTCCCTTGATCATGGTGGGTCAAAAAAAAAACAATTCTAATTTTTCCAATCACTAAGTTTGTTAATTTGTGGAGGCAGGTAGAAAAACATATGGAAATATAGATCTTATATTTGATATCACAAAAAATAACATGTTGGATATTATATATGCAACAAAAGAGAAAATACCTATAATCTTGTATAGGTGTTAATTTCTCATACCAAATCAAATGATCATCTCGAAAACCTCGTCAAACAATTTGAACTTTTCAAAAATCAATAAAAACTGTGCCATTCATAAATAAATGAGTTTTAAAGTACTTTTTTATTGCTTATTATTGAAAATTACACTTAAACCTTAACTTGTTAACATGCCACATGTAACTTTGCATGTTTAAGTGACTTCAACATATACACTGAAATTAATTTCATTTTTACTTCCCACGCCTACTAACGGGGAAGTATTGTAATCGCGAAAATTTTCGAAAATGAGATAAATATGACATGTACATCACGAAAAACCATATCACTCATTTCCGCTAATCGTATAACCTCCTATAACTTGGGAAGTATCACTTGGATTTCGATGAAATTTTGTAGCTTTTGGAAGTCGGTCCAGCGACGGCAGAGAAAAAGGCGAAAAATGAGAATGAATAAAAATCGTCCAAACTTCTTTTTTTTGACGTTAGAGGATCTTTAAAAAAAAATTAGAAGAAAAAAACGGGGGTGGAGGTTGTAGAGCGTGGGAAGAGTTTGTCTCAATTTGTTGATTTTAGTACGCTCCCAATCTTGGTAATCCTAAGCACCTATTAGATATATTTCACACATCACAGAATTCTCCGTACATTAGCCCTCAACCGCGCTGCCACGTCTAACCGGGTTAAGTATCGGAAAGAGGCTATGTTTCCATATAAACTATCGGCAGGGCAGGGAAATAATGTCTGGACTAATTCTAAGTACCTAATGAAATTCAGTGTATAATCATATTCATATACATTCTTATCAAATATGACGAGTGGTTTTCGAAATGCTCGATTCAATTTTAGTAAATACATGTTTGTACCCAATTGTATACAGTTGAAAAACAAGACTGAAAACGGTTAAAATTCCATGATTTCTGACATGTTGAGAAGTCTTATAGGCTCGCGTATGTATCCTTTGAGTCTATCAATAAAACCTAACATATAAAGTGAATTGATTTAAGCAGCAAAAATTTCAAAATAGCTTATGAAGTAAAAATTCAATATAGTACGAACAAGGATAAAAAAAATTGAAAAACAGTAATGTTTTTTAGTATTCAGACTTAGTACATTCATATGGTTTGATTTCTTGAAGCAATAGTAATAGGCCTCTTCACATCAAGGCGAAAATTGGACCAAACTGAAACCTCAACAAAGATACACAAGGTGGCTCAAAAGAAACTATTTCTATTTGAAAGAATCAAATAGCTGCTGGAATGGAGGCGGCTTTTACTTAGTATTTCATCCAAAAAATATACTGGGTTATAGATGTGATGACTAATAAGCTTTCACTTAACTAAATTATCCTAAACTCGGTCAAAATGGTTATTCGAAATTAATAAAAATATTTGACTTTTCTTTCAATATAACCACCAGGATCATACCGAAACTTGTCGAATTCCTTTCTAGAGTTGTCTTTTAATGAATATTTAGTTCTGTAATATATTCAGTCAGGAACTGGGAATGAGTAATAAACAGCTTTTAGTGACTCTTCTGCTTCAGAGTCATAATTTCGATCGATTTTTATAAAATCGTAACAGAAACTTACATCTAATAGTATCCACATCAATAAAGTTAAAATTTTTTGATCTAAATCCAAAAAGTCATGACAAAAGTAGTGAGTCACAACATTATTGAAAACAATGTAAACTGTTTCAGTTAGCATTGTTATTATTACTTTTCATTACACTTAGAAAGTCTAAATTGGGCATTTCTAGTGGCGCCAATGGTGGTATACTGCTTATTTCGTTAACATCTGGACTTAGTTCACTACAGGGTGAAAAAACGTAGGGCGATGTGCCTCCCGACGAGTCAGTCACTTTCAAACTGCCATTTGTACTGCTTTTTGCTGACGCTGAAACATAAAAGATATACAATGAAAAAATAGACTTAAATAATTGCACAGAATACAAATACGAGTAGAACAGTTTTCAACTGCTTTTTAAAGGATGGGAAAGATAAAACTACACCCTCGAAGATTCCTGTTCTATAAAAATGGGTCCTCCTCTAAGAAGACGATCTAGGAGAGCTTTGTACTAGGAACTTATGCGACAGTTTTCCTGTTAGATCTTAAAGTATGTAAAGGGTTTCCCATTAAGGACTTGATATTTTTTTTAAATCGCAAATCATTTGAGATATCACAAAAAAAAATTTTTATTGGATTGAAGTATACTCAAAACATTTATATATGGAATTCAACCTCGTTCATATGTACACCACGGGCACGTTCGCAGCGATCGCGTCGTTGAACCCAATTTTCAATGACTGGCCACACATTTCGACAGAAACGGCTGCTATGTCTCGTTCAATATTGTCTCTGAGCTCCTCTAACGACGCCGGCTTGTTGGCATGATTTAGTGTAGCCTCACAAAAAAAAGTCTAGAGGTGTTAAATCACACGATCTAGGCGGCCATTCGACAGGACCATTTCTCGATATAACACGTTCAACGAATTATGATTTCAATATGTCGACTGTCTCGCACGCTGTGCGGCTTGTGGCACCATCTTATTGAAACCACATATCATTAATGTCTAGCCCATCCAATTGACCAAAAAAATAACGTTGCAACATGTCTCTGTAGCGATCTCGGTTAACTGTAACGTGACGGTCATGTTCATCAACGAAAAAAAAAAAGGCTCAATGGCACCACCGGCATGAAAACCACACCATAGTTATTTTTTGTGGATGACGTGGTGTTTCTTGAAGCACAAGAGGGTCATTTTCTTGTACATAGGTTCATATGATAGAACAGCTTTAGTTCTTGAGTTAACTTGATCTTATAAGGGTGCAGGCCAATTCGCCATTAGTAAATCTTATTTGCTAATTCAGTAAAAATTCTCTTTAAAGCTTGTTTTACTTAGAAGAGAAAACTAACTTTGTAATTTAGTTTGATCTCAAACAGTTATTAGTTGAGTTTGTTTTAATTAAAAAAAAAAACTAGCAATAAAAAAAAGTTCATATATTTTGCGGTTTTTGTTTTATAACAATCCTGTTTTGACCACTACTATTCAGTATTAGTCTAAACAATAAATTGTAGCCAGTTAGTAACCCGATATTCATTGCAACATTTAGCATAATTGCTCATCCCCTGCATGAGAAGTTTTGGTAGATACACTCACAAAAAGTGATCGCTTGCTGACGATAGCCCCGCCCCAATGAGAGAAAATCCCGCGGCGCTCATGACTGAGTTGCTCACCTTTCTGTTTCTCACTCTCCAACACATTAATAGTCGCCTTGAGCTTCTCAATCTCCTTATTCCTATCGTCCAACTGGACCAACAGGCACTGTACTGAGTCTCTCAATTGGCCACTCAGCACCTTCAGTTCCTCAATGATCTGCGAATCATCTTTTGGATGCTTGTTGCCCACGATGGGCGTCGTACAGTCCTTGTCTTGACGATCGTCTGTGTCGGACGTGGAGTAAGATTTGAGGCTGTCATTGTCGCTGCCACTGCGTTTGCCGAGGTAGTCGATGAGAGAGTCATGGACTTGGATGGTGCGGTAGATGGTTGCTTCAAGGCCTTCGCTGTTGTCGCATTCGCCATTGGAGGAGATTTTGCGGTTCAAGTGGTGTGATTTCCTAGGAAAATGAAATTATACAAATCGTAAGCCAGAATCCCTACTAATATTATAAATGCAAAAGTACGTATGTTTTTACGCCAAAACGGTTGAACCGATTTTTATTAATTTTAGCATAGATATACATTAGATTTTGGAGATGGATATAGGCTAGCTTTTGTTGAGAAAATAAAACTTGAAAGGGATTAGACCCGATAAAAGTGACTATGGAAAAAATATTATGATCAAAGTAAGGGATACCATTATATAGGGATATCATATCTAGTCATGTGATATAAAGCGAATGAGCCAAAATTTTGGAAAATTCACCCCTAAAGGATGAAGAGACGAGAAACACTCTCGTAGCTCAAGAACAAAGAATATTCCAAATTAAGCCAGCCTGAAGGAAAAATTTGGCAGGAAGGTAGTTTATAGAAAGGATCCATCAGCTAAAAATGGATTTTAGAACACAACTTGATTAAGGGCATATACAGGGTTTGTCCGGAAAGTAATAGGACTCATTTTCTTCCGCCATGACTGTACTTCGGAGTGTGCGCGCACCGACTGGATTCGGTAGAGGGCGTTCCTAGCTAACGAATGAGCTGGTCAGTTGTCTCCGAGCACTTGGAGAGTCAGGACAGGCATTTTCGCGCGACGTGTTTCTGTGAGTGGTGCAAGCCGAAAATGCGGCGGTTCGTTAGAGCAGAGGTACGCGATTAAATTCTGTGTGAAACTCGGTAAATCTGCGACAGAGACGTTTGATATGATCAAGGCTTACCCAGATGTTGCTTTAGCAAGAAGTGGTGTTTTCTTTGCACCAGGCCTTTTTGGATGGCCGGGAAGAGGTCGCTAATGAAGACAGTGCTGGAAGACCTTCGACTTGGACAAACACCGATAATGTGACTCGTGTGCGCAAGGTTTTGAACTCAGACCGTCGACTAAGTATTCGTTTAATTGCCCAGATGTTAAATTTACCAAAATCTGTGGTTCATGACATTGTGAGACAGCATTTGAACATGCGCAAGGTGTGCGCGAAGATGGTCCCAAAAGTGCTCACTGACAACCAGAAATTGCGGCGAGTGGAAGTATGCCAAGAAAATTTGAACATGTGTGAAAGTGACCCCAATTTTTGAATAACGTAATCACAGGTGACGAGTCGTGGATCTTTGAGTATGATCCCGAGACAAAGAGGCAATCTTCCGAGTGGCACACGACGGCGTCTCCTCGCCCAAAAAAGGGAAGAATGAGCAAATCCAAAGTGAAAACGATGCTCATTGTCTTAAGTGACATCAAAGGCATCGTCCACCATGAATTTGTTCCTCCTGGACAAACCGTCAACGCCAAGTTTTACGTGGAAGTGCTCAGGAGACTCAAACGAAGGGTCAGTCTGGAAGTTGCACCACGACAACGCCCCGGCTCACACCGCCTTTCTTGTGAACAGCTACCTGACCAAGGCCGGCATCCCAACGCTTCCGCAGCCGCCCTACAGACCAGATGTGGACCCCCCGGACTTTTTTTTGTTTCCTCGCCTGAAAAGGCCGATGAAAGGCAAGCATTTTGAGACGACAGAGGGGATCCAAGCAGCATGCACCGCAGCTCTCAAGGCTATTCCGGAGAATGCCTTCCGTGACGCCTTCAATGCTTGGAAATCGCGCTGGCAGCGCTGCATCGACGCAGAAGGAGCCTATTTTGAAAGTTTTTAAAGAATTGTAACGACTGGCTCAATAATTTTTTTTAAATCGACTCAGTCCTATTACTTTCCGGACAAACCCTGTACATACTTGTATATAACAAAAAGAAAAAATAATGGGCAAGATCCGCAAAAAGAAGGAAAGTGGATTCGAGACTCTAATGTAACATTTGATTTAATCTAATGTGTTATTTTAAGAATTTCAGTTATGTTAACAGTTTTTATACAAAGTCGCAGAGAAACAGCCTGTGATACATAAGGAGTAAAAGGAGAGTAAAGATCTCCCATTTTCACCCATCATAGTGGAAATTGCAGTTTCAATATAGACCCACTTAGGTTATATTAAATTCATGTATCTTTATT